>CM022946.1:29964640-30328712 GCA_012931725.1 Litsea cubeba
CTGAAAGGGCGTACTAGTACCGCTAGACACAAATGTTTTGAGACCGCATCTATGAGATGAGATTCTCTGTTTTGAAAGGTCAAGATTGGATTCATCAAAGAGAGCAGATGGTATTCCAATCTGACACGGGCTCAGCGATTTCGGCGAGCGCACAGTGCTGCATAGAAAGAAATGAACCATGATTTCTCAGATCGAATCTAAAAATGACGAGTGTTCTTTTGAAAGGCCAATATCGGGTTCATCAAAGAGAGCAAAAGGCACTCCAATCTGGAACACCGGGCTCAGCGATTTCAGCGAGCGCCAGGGCATCAGAAAGAAGAAGACCAAAGATTTTCTCCAATCTAAACCCAAAATGACGGAAGTTTTTTTTTGTTTTGAAGATGTGTTTTTTTTTGGGTTGTTAAAAAAATCATGTTTTTTTATTTTTTATTTTTTTTATTTATTTTTATTAATTTTTTTTTAAAATTTTTTTTTTGAAAAATATTTTTTTTTATTTTTACTTTTATTTAAAATTTTTATATTTACTTTTAATATTTTTTTTTATTTAAAAGACGAGAGACGTACACATCGGCCTCCTAACCGGTCTTATGAAATCTTGATTGCTAGAATTGCCCCCAGGTAAGGGTAGGATTACTTAATGAACCCGTTTGGAGGACCCTTGCCTAGAACAGTCAAGCTGTCTCCACACTCTGGACAAGGCTTTTCTTTGAATCAACCATGATCAAAGAACACAGTTGGTTTAACCTTAGTGGTCTATGTCTTTTTTTTTTATATTATTTTTTTTTATTTTATTTTTATTTTTATGAATTCATCGAAGAGAAACCATGGCCCAAAACCTTAGTCGAACAGGCTCAACATTTCTGCAGCGCGATGAACGATAGGAACGGATCAAGGTTTCTCAATTTTGAATCCAAATTGAGAAATCTAAAATTTTTTTTTTTTATATATATATATATTTTTTTATTTTTGATGAACTCATCGAAGAGAAAACCATGGCCCAAAACCTTAGTCGAACAGGCTCAACATTTCTGCAAAGCGCGATGAACGATAGGAACGGATCAAGGTTTCTCAATTTTGAATTCAAATTGAGAAATCTAAAAATTTTTTTTTTTTTATATATATATATTATTTTTTTTTTATTTTTTAATGAACTCATCGAAGAGAAAACCATGGCCCAAAACCTTTAGTCGAACAGGCTCAACATTTCTGCAAGCGCGATGAACGATAGGAACGGATCAAGGTTTCTCAATTTTGAATCCAAATTGAGAAATCTACAAATTTTTTTTATATATATATATATTTTTTTTTTTTTGATTTTTTAATGAACTCATCGAAGAGAAACCATGGCCCAAAACCTTAGTCGAACAGGCTCAACATTTCTGCAAGCGCGATGAACGATAGGAACGGATCAAGGTTTCTCAATTTTGAATCCAAATTGAGAATCTGATTTTTTTTGTTTTTTTTTTTTTTTAATTTTTTTTTTTGAAAAGAGAAAGAATGGAAATAAATTCAAAGAATTAGAAATTTCCAAACAAAAATCTCATCTCATTTTTTTTTTGCAGAATTCAACATAGGCCCACCAATTATAAAGTAGCCAAGGAATCGAGAAAAGAAATATAAGCATAGAGCAAAATAATGATATGCAAATATTTCATGTCTAGCATCGTGTTCTCAAATAAACGAGTCCCACGGGTGTGCCAGCTTGATGGACCGCGCTCTCTGCTCGGTTCTACCGAGGTCGGCGCGACGTGGAGTCCGTTTGGTTCCGACCCTTTCGTAACCGGGGGGGGCAAGGGCGTGCATCAACATTTCTTTTTTTGTGGGTGTGCCAGATTTTCTATTTTACTTGGAATTACAAGTGGTGATCCGGAGGTCACCTTCGCAAGTTAAAAGGAAAATCAACTTCTTTCTAAGTTTTTCATTGCACATATATTTAAGAAAAGAGACATTTTTCTTAGTTTGCCGTGAAAGGCGATTTTTTTGGCATTTATAGCCGATTTTGGCGTTTATTAGCCGATTTTTGGCGTTATATAGCCGATTTTGGCGTTCATAGCCGATTACAATCCTTATCAATAATGAAAGACAGAATTGTGATTTTTGTCTCTTTTGAAAAAAAGACAAACTACAATGAAAAGCAAGAAAGGAGGATCTCACTTCTCAGGAGATTGTGGGGGACTCGTTTAGATTGACGGTCGCAAGCCATATGTGGGCTTCGCCATCATCCATGCAGATGAGAACAGAGGATGCTATTTGATTCGCTTGGCTTGGCTATAACCTCAGATTTTTAGAAGACAAAGACCAAAGGAAGGTCCTATGTCCAATAAAAAACCGAGTAGACGGGCTGAAAAGCCACATCTAAGCCATTGGAGGCAGGAGGAGAAGGCAAGGACCTTGGGGGGGGTACCCCCCAAGGGACTTTTGTCACCTTGTTGCGGTGGCCGGTGTAGAACTTCCGCAGAGTTTTCTCTCTTTTTCTTTCTCTGGATTTCTGACTGCTGTCTGATGTTTGTTGTGTGTTTTTCTGATCTTTTTGATATCCTTTCTTCTTGGAGAGCCCTCCTATTTATAGGCTTTTAGGTAGCCTTTTAGGTGGGTTTATGGGCTTTTAATGTCATTAAGCCGCATAATGGGAGGAGTTACAAAATTGAATTGTTTATTTTGTAACTCCTTTTTCTTGGCTTCTGATTGGCCGGAGGAGATTGAGGGCATTTAATCGCCTTTAATTGCCATGATGGGAGGAGTTTCATGGGTTAAATGCCATGAATCTCTTGACTTGTAACTCCCAAATGCTTGCTTCTGATTGGGCCGTCCAAAGAAATGGATTAATGACTGTAATAAAGCTAGTCAATTAATCGCATTAAGTGGTCGCCGAGTAGCTGAAGAGTCGCGGGCCGTGCCACGTCTTTTGGAATTCTTCTGTTGATGATCATCGAAGGATCTTCATGTAGATCGACATCAGATGACCATGTAATTTCAGGTGTTTTGTTGCCAACAGCGGGTTGGTGCCATCTGTCCTGTCGATTTCTCGATCGGTCGGGTGGAAAGCACACTTTTTTTTGGTTGACCGGGTGGCGATCAATACTGTCTTTGATACTCTTGATGATTTACCCCGTGTTTTGGACGGATATCAGAGGACTAGGTGTCTCAAAAGCATGAATTTTGGAAAAGTACCAGAGGCTGGGCTTCTCGAATCGCGAAAACAACGGCGAAAACCCGGGGTTTCCGGGGCTTTCCGGCGACCCCGGGGTCCATGGTCGCCGGCGACCCTGGCCCAGGGTCGCAGGGTTCTGCGCCCCTGGGGGGGTTTCTTCCCCCTTTTGGTCCCGTTTTGCGTCCGTTTTGCTCTTTTTGATTCTTTTTTCTTCTGTACCTTTTCTTTGACATTTTGGTCATTTATTGGCCTGATTTCTTTGTAGGAAACCTGATGAGAATCATTGCATTTTATTTTGCAAAGTTCCAATTTCCTGAGAAAGCCGAGACTTGTCGCGCAAGAGTGCCGATTTCCCGTCAGAAGATGCTGAAACTGGGTCAAACGATGTCGGAATGACCTGAAATTTGGTGTGTGAAGCCTCTTGAGCAATAAATAAGACCAACCATAGGCTTTTGTTTGAGTTTCGAAGCCGTTTGGGGTCCTATCACTGCAGACTTGCTTTTTACCGCGATGAAGATGTCGCGGTTTGATGTGCGGTCAACCGATGTCCGTTGACTTGAAATTTGACAGGGAACCTATTGGAGTCATTTTAAGATGATCCATAGGTTCTGTCTTGGAAACCATGGTCCCGGAGAGCTTTTGTCGCCGAGAGCTCCTTTTCGGCTGTCGGAGAAGCGAAGTTAGGCCAAATGATCTTGAAATGGCTTGAAACTTCTTGTGTACTCCTCTTTTGGCTGTCTGGAAGAATCTTGCAGTTTTTGTGTTTGATTCTGACAAGATTTTATTTTGGAAGCAGCATTGCCTATTTATGGCAGGTTGCGACTTCATGTAGCTCTTTGGATCTTGGAAAGGCAAGTGACATTTTTGGTGTCAACAGGGATCGACCTTCCGGAGAACACGATCCTCTATCGTCATCAGTCTCCCCGGTTCGGGCACAAAGCTCAGCTCCCATGGGCGCGGGCCAATGGATGGCGACGCCGCAGCCAAGCTGGGACCTGCCTCGGTTCTCGGCCTTTTCTGTGGCCGAATTTCCTCCTGCCCGACCTCGGCTGGGGGCGACCGGGCCTCCAATTAAGCAGGACTGGAAAGGATAAGGATCTCTGCCACTGCCGCAGGAGAAGCCACCTGAGTCCCCGGACGAGGAGTCTCGGTCGCATCCGGATTCGCAGGCACCTGGAGGGCCTGGGCGTCCTCGACATCGAGTGCCAAAGTCTCGAGGTCCTCGAAGGACATACGCCTGGTGCACCACATCTCTGAGCTCGGCGAAGGAGACCGAACGATCTGACGCGTCCTTCTTCTTGAGGCCTCGCGTGGCCTCGACCCGGATGTAGAAGCCTGACCACCGGACGTGGCCCTACTTGCGATATCGGACACCGCCCGTGAAGGCCCTTCCTCCTCGGTCCTGGCCCTAGGATCAGCTTGTTCTCTCTCGGCCTCGGGCTCAGCTCCATCCGAACTTCCTTCTCGGGATGGCTCGGTTGTACCCTTGATATATCCACGGTACTTCGGCTTGTACCCTAACAGCGACCAAGCCGCCCTGCCCTCGTGTCGGTTTTATTGCTTAACTTGTCAGAGCCAAGCATCGTTCCTCGCCCAGATATACCGAGTAGCCCGCTTCCTCTCCCTAACAGCTACACGGTAAATAGAGATATCAGTACAGCAAGATAGGAAGGGAAAAAGCATATGGAATATGTACAAAGAAAGGGAGATGGTATTTACTTGGAATAGTCCCGAAGTGGCGGGGAACCCGATAGGCTCTGTCAGTGTCGGCTACGCCGAACTCCCAGTTACCCGAGACGTACAGGAGATCGTCCCCGGCGTATTTACTTGAGTCCTCCAGCTAGCGAACAAAGCCCTCCCGACGCGGCTTAGCCCAGGGATAATAGGCATCTCCAGACTTGCATATGTCGTAGACGTCCTCAATATCGAAGACGCTGAGGTCGATGCCTAGGACCTCGTTCAGCTTGGTCGTGCCCATTATGATCTTAAAGACGTTGGGCAGTAGCTGGCAGGGGCAGAGGCACCACTGACTAAGACACCTCCTCAGAAGAGGATGAATGGGGAAACGGGCCCCACCTTCAGTCACAGCCACCAACGGAAAAGGCATCCAGCCTCCCGAGAAGTCACGAAGGTTGATACCGTTAGGATCAGCCCCCCTGACTTGGACGTCGGCGGGGATCTTAAATGTTGACCTAAATCCCTCAATCGCCGCCTCACCCTCTAACCAATGACTGTAAATGCCCATCTCTACCCAAATCTAAAAGCAAGAAGAAACCCTAGGCCCAAAACCTACAGGAAAAAGGCAGGGGAAGATGAACTTACGAAGGCAGAAACCAGAGTTCAGACTAGCAAAGAGCTCGATCTCGGCAGCACCCCTCTTCTCAAGCAGAGTTCTCTCGCAGTGATTTCGTCTTCTCTGGTTCAGAGCGACAATAGGGAAGAAGGAAACCTTGATGACCCTATAAATAGGGGAAGGGGGAGGGATCCCCTCCTCAGAATCCCTAGAGAAGCGCATGCCAGACGCTCTCTGGGGCTCCGCGCACATCATTTCAATCATTGAATGTGTCCCTGACAAAGCGGCGCATGCGCCCTCGAGGCGACTGGAAAACTAATCAGGAGATGACACGTAGAGCCGTCGATATGTCTTTGGCATTGATTAGCAGGCGTCATTTATTACCCCCGTCATTCAGAGCGACGGCGGGTGACGGCCAAGCGCCAGCGGTCGAAACCAAGGCGAACTCTATCCCCGAAGGATTTCCTGTCTTATAGCTCCCGACCTCACCGAGCTGGCGAGCTCCGTAAGGTCAGAAGCTAGGGGGCAATTGTGTGGGGATGTCTCCCGAAGTGCCGAGGTTATTGTTGACACCAAAAATGTCACTTTGCCTCTTCAAGATCCAAAGAGCTACATGAAGTCGCAACCTGCCATAAATAGGCAATGCTACTTCCAAAAAATCAAATCTTGTCAGAATCAAACAAAAACTGCAAGATCCTTCAAGACAGCCAAAAGAGGAGTACACAAGAAGTTTCGGGCCATTTCAAAATCATTTGGCCTAACTTCGCTTCTCCGGCAGTTGAAAAAGAGCTCCCGGCGGTGAAAGCATCAGAGACACCAAATCTTCGATCAGAGCCGATGGATGGTCTCAAAATACATCCAAAAGGCTCCACGTAAAGTTCTGAGTCAAACCGACAACGTTTGACCCTACATCAACCCTCGAACAGCTAAATCAAGCCTCTCAGCGGCGAGAACCACCGAGGCCATCACTCATCAGATAGAGCACATGGACGGCTTCAAAATGTTTACAAAGGGCTACACGTCAAATTTCAAGTCATTTTGACAACTTTTGACCATACTTTGACGCTCGGAAGCCAAATCAGGCCTCTCGGCGGCAAAGCTCCCCGGGACCATGGTTTCCAAGACAGAGCCTATGGATCATCTTAAAATGATTCCAACAGGTTCCCTGTTAAATTTCAAGTCAATCGGACATCGGTTGACAACACATCAAACCGCAACATCTTCATCGCGACAAAAGCAAGTCTACTAGTGATAGGACCCCAAACGGCTTCAAAACTCAAACAAAAGCCTGTGGTTGGTCTTAGACGTGGCTTTTCAGCCCGTCTACTCGGCTTTATATTGGACATAGGACCTCCTTTTGGTCTTTGTTCTCTAAAAACCTGAGGTTATAGCCAAGCCAAGCGAATCAATAGCATCCTCTGTTCTCATCTGCATGGATGATGGCGAAGTCTACATATGGCTTGCGATCGTCAATCTGAACGGGTGCCCCACAATCTCATGAGAAGTGAAATCCTCCTTTTCTTGCTTTTCATTGTAGTTTGTATTTTTTTTAAAGAGACAAAAATCACAACTCTTGTCTTTCATTATTGATAAGAATTGTAAATCGGCTATAAACGCCAAAAAACGGCTATAAACGCCAAAAAAAATCGCCTTTCACAGCAAATCAAGAAAATATCTCTTTTCTTAAATATATGTGCAATGGAAAACTTGAAAGAAGTTGATTTCTTTTTTACTTGCGAAGGTTGATCTCCGGATCACCACTTGCAATTCCAAGTAAAAAATAGAAAATCTGGCACACCCACACAAAAGAAATGTTAATGCACGCCCTTGCCCCCCCGGTTACGAAAGGGTCGGACCCAATAGACTCCCACGTCCGCCGACCTCGGTAGAACCTGGCAGGAGCGCGGTCCATCAAGCTGGCACACCCGGTGGGACTCGTTCATTTGAGAACACGATGCTAGAAATGAAATATTTGCATGACATATCTTTTGCTCTATGCTTATAAATCTTTTCTCGATTCCTTGGCTACTTTCTAATTGGTGGCCTATGTTGGATTCCGCATCTAAAAAAATGAGATGAGATTTTTTGGAAATTTCTAATTCTTTGAATTTATTTCCACTCTTTCTCTTTTAAAAAAAATCAGATTTTTCATTTTGGATTCAAAATTGAGAAACATTGATCCTTTCCAATCGTTCATCGTGCTTGCAGAAATGTTGAGCCTGTCCGACTAAGGTTTTGGGCCATCGTTTCTCTTCGATGAGTTCATTAAAGATCTAAAAATAATAAAAAAACAAAAAATCAGATTTTTCATTTTGGATTCAAAATTGAGAAACCTTGATCCTTTCCTATCGTTCATCGTGCTTGCAGAAATGTTGAGCCTGTTCGACTAAGGTTTTGGGCCATCGTTTCTCTTCGATGAGTTCATTAAAGATCTAAAAAAAAAAAACCAAAAAATCAGATTTTTCATTTTGGATTCAAAATTGAGAAACCTTGATCCTTTCCTATCGTTCATCGTGCTTGCAGAAATGTTGAGCCTGTTCGACTAAGGTTCTGGGCCATCGTTTCTCTTCAATGAGTTCATTAAAGGTCTAGAAAAAAAAAACAAAAAATCAGATTTTTCATTTTGGATTCAAAATTGAGAAACCTTGATCCTTTCCTATCGTTCATCGTGCTTGCAGAAATGTTGAGCCTATTCGACTAAGGTTTTGGGCCATCGTTTCTCTTCGATGTGTTCATTAAAGATCTAGAAAAAAAAAACAAAAAAAATAAAAAATCAGATTTTTCATTTTGGATTCAGAATTGAGAAACCTTGATCCTTTCCTATCGTTCATCGTGCTTGCAGAAATGTTGAGCCTGTTCGACTAAGGTTTTGGGCCATCGTTTCTCTTCGATGAGTTCATTAAAGATCTAGAAAAAAAAACACAAAAAATCAGATTTTTTAGTTTGAATTCAAAATTGAGAAACCTTGATCCTTTCCTATCGTTCATCGTGCTTGCAGAAATGTTGAGCCTGTTCGACTAAGGTTTTGGGCCATCATTTCTCTTCGATGAGTTCATTAAAAATTTAAAAAATAAAAAATATATATATAAAAAAACAAAAAAATACATAGACCACTAAGGTTAAACGAACTGCATTCTTTGATCATGGTTGATTCAAGAAAAGCCTTGTCCAGAGTGTGGAGACAGCTTGACTGTTCTAAGCAAGGGTCCTCCAAACGGGTTCATTAAGTAATCCTACATTTACCTGGGGAAAAATTCTATCAATCAAGATTTCATAAGACCGAGTTAGGAGGCCTATGTGTACTCTCTCATCTTTTAAATAAATTCTTTTTTCAAAAATAAAATCTTTAAAAATAAAACTTTTAAATAAAAAATAAAAAATAAAAAATAAAAAAATTTTCAAAAAAAAAACTTAAAAAAATAAAAACAAAAAAAAAATAAAAAATAAAAAAAATATTTTTTTTTTCAAAAAAAAAAACTTCCGTCATTTTGGGTTTAGATTGGAGAAGTCTTGGTCTTCTCCTTTCTGAGCACTGGCGCTCGCAGAAATCGCTGAGCCCGTGCTCAGATTGGAGTGCCTTTTGCTCTCTTTGATGAACTTGAAATTGGCCTTTCAAAAAAAAAAAAAACTCGTCATTTTTGGATTCAGATCCGAGAAATTATGGTTCATTTCTTTCTGAGCACTGGCACTCACGAAAATCGCTGAGCCCGTGTTCAGATCGGAATACCATTTGCTCTCTTTGATGAATCCAATCTTGACATTTCAAAACAGAGAATCTCATCTCATGGATGCGGTCTCAAAAACATTTGTGTCTAGCGGTACTACTACGCCCTTTCAGGGTCTACTGTATTGCGACCGGCACATTTGTAACTCCAACTTTATATTCTTCTTATCTCGAGCAAGCTCTGCTTCTCGATAAGTCGAATTCAAGTTCACAATTGCTTCTAGCAGTCACTGGAACGCTCATTCTGGGCTTACCATACCTGTGATCAGAACAATTGTACCCTCTATGGCATTTTGCCTTCTTCATATTGCTTGGGTCATCTTCCTCGAGCAATTTGAAAAGACAAAACCATAGAACTTCCCATTTATGATCATTATATTCTTGTGATTACTAATGGATGTGGTCTTGTTTCATAAACTTTTCAAAAACTAACAATGGCAGCTTCACTAACCATTACCTTCGACGAGGACAAGCACCAACTTATGCTTCAACAGAAGCAAACTACGCGCACCTACAAGCGCCCCATCAGCTGCCGAAGCGTCAACTCCCTCGGCAACTCTCTAAGCTCCGGGTCGACCTCGACTCCCTGGACTATTGTCTTTGGGATGCTGGGACCATTCCCACTTCCTGAGGAACAAACTGCTCCCTCCAAGATGCAGAAACTCGCCTCTCAACGTGTCACTACCGTGACACCAAAGGCGAGCACCAGAAGGCCCGAAGCCCGTGGCAGCCCCACGAAGCCTCGACCAGCAAACGACCAGGTCTATCCCAAGACTTGGTCCCCAAGACCTTCACCAAAACAGAGAAGGTCCCAAACATCCACTAAGCCAGCATTCCTGGCCCCACTCAAGGAAAACCAGTTCTACCCTCTTGCTTACATGAAAGAGGAGAGACCCATCTCCAACTTGACTCCCAAGTCAAACCAGCATGAGCTGGCTTGTTCCTACAAGCCCAAAATCAAGGCATGCATCACAAGGCCTCTGCAAGCACCTGCTAAGGCCTACAAACCTGCAGTTCGACCGTTCATCTCTACCGGGGCCGAACTCCGAAAATTCAAAGCTTCGCTGCAACAGGCGAAGGACAGGGTTCGCATCCTGTCCTTGCCCAGCTACAAAGAAGACAGGCTCGGCTGCTCCCAAATGGGTTGAAAAAGAAAGACCCAACCAAGTTGCTGCCGTCCATATGGTTGGAAAAACCAGAAGGCGCCAAAAGTCAGCATCCAAAATCCATGTTAGTCGTCCGATGACCCGCAGCGTCTCTAGGACAAGAAGACATTCAGAAGAATCCCCTGCTCCTTCAAGCAAAGGACGGCAGAGTGATCCTTCCTCAAGCTCTTCATCAAAAAGAATGAGCCCCAGCTCAGTCACTAGGACAGTTTCTTCATTCGAATCACGAAGGATGAACATCTTGGCTACAAATTCTGAGCCACCACCCCGCAATCCACCTCAAGAGGATGCGATCACCCACATCCAGCAGTTGGAACAAGGCCAGCAGAGGATTGAAACTTTGATGGAAAACCTTCTCCTCGCCTTTCAAAATCAGGAGAACAATGAACCTCCTCCGAATCATCAAGACGATAAGGTAAATGGAGAAGAAAATGAGTCACGCGCCCTTACCAAAAAGGACGTAGACAGTATCCTCGCCAAAGAAAAAGATGAGGATATACTCAAGGAGCATGGGATCAAGCCACCATATCCTTATGGGTGGACTCGTTCCCGTTCCCCACAAAATTCAAGCATCCTACTCTCCAAACATATACGGGGAAAGGATCAGCCAGACAGCACGTCATCCACTTCAAGATCCTGACGGGAGCTATCGCGGATCAAGATGCACTCAAGATCCACATCTTTGCAAGTACCCTAAAAGGTACGGCCTTCGATTGGTACTCCACTCTGCCGGAGGACTCGATCCAAAACTGGGCCATGCTAGAGACACGCTTCCTGACTCACTTCAAAGGTGAGGATCATCCCGCTACTATGGCTCAGCTGTGCAGCCTAAAACAGGGGGGAGAATGAGTCAACATATGACTTCATTCACAAGTGGAAAGCAATGGCATACAAATGCTCTGATGTATTGCCACAAGCGTCACTAGTCGACCTCTGCCGAAATAACATGAGAGCCAGAATCCGCTCCATGATCATCGGCAACAAATCAAAAAACCTGGGAGAACTCCTAAAAGCTTCCATGGAAGCTGAAACGGTGATTAAAGACCTCAACAGTCAGAAATCATCATGAAAAGAGCCAACCGCCGTTGTAACCTCTAAACCAAAGAAGAAAGAGGTCCTCAATGTGCAAACCAAGTCAGCTCCTCAGCCACCAAAGAAAGCTGAAAACAAAGCTACTGGTAAGAGACATGAACTCTCTGATGCCTTCAAAGAACGAGTAGAAAAGAAATACCCATTTGATGAAGATGTTGATGAAATCTTCGGGGCTCTTGTGGCAAATGGCAAGCTCACCTTGCCTGAACCAAAAAGACCGGGTGATGTTGGCAAAATCAACGATCCTCGGTACTGTCCGTACCACCAGATAATCTCGCATCCTCTCAATCAATGCTTCGTTGTGAGGGAGAAAATAAACGAGATGTGGAAAAATGGAGTCATCACCTTTGACAAAAACTATGGGTCTGCCTCCGTCAACATGGTGACATGTGGACAAACATCAAAATCACCGAAGAAGAAGATCACTACTTCCTTCAAGGTGATAAACTCAATCCAAGCATCCGAGGAACTGGTTCCTTACCCAACACCAGACGGACAACCCATATGGGAACATCCCGATCTCCTGGAAGATGAAAATTGGGAGGTCGTGAAAACAAAGCCTACAACTCAACAACGAAGGCAGGCTAGGAAACATCTCCTCAAACTCAAAAGGCAAGAGAAGACCTAGCCAAAATAAGAAGTCAAAGAAAAGGCAGAGGCTTCCTCTACCGCTTCACTGGAGGCAACAAAAACATCCCTTCCAGAGACTTCAAAGGGGGTAAGAAAATTCACTCTCAGTGATTTCATGCCACCTTAATTCAAAGAAGCCACGCAGGAGGCATCATACTCTTGCAATTCGGTAGTTGGATTCTCCATTGATGAATACGAGTCCAGCGACACCGATGATGGATTCGAATCCAACTACACAGACAAGTGGGAGGAGTCCCTTGAAACAGGAGAATACCTCTCCGATGAAGAATGGGTTCCTGAGACTCTTCTTATGCCAGTAATCCGGTATAACCCTCTACAGCCACAAGGATCCTGGTCTGATGATGAAGAAGACCAAGAGGCTGTACAAGAAAATGCTGCTGACCCAGCACCTCTCATTGCTCCAGTGGAAATCGACCATGTTGAGCCACAAAGAGTTGATGAAGAAGAAGATTTGGCTCCCATGCCTGATCTTGAAGAATATGCAAGGATCTTGCAGTGTCTCGCTCTAGAACAAGAGCAAGACCGCGTCAACGAGCCTCCTCGCAATCCAGAGCCTGAAGTCCCTGAAGACCATCAGGTACATCCTCCCTTAACTCCTGAAAATGGATAAAATTGCTGGATAGGCGATCCTCTTACATCCGAGGATGAGTCTGACTCCGATCAGGCAACGTCTCCCATCAGAGCTTCCTGTAATGTAATAATTCGGGATTATAGCTCTTCCGAAGCATCGCCTGATGAGAGCACTTACACTCTGGCGATGCCTAGCAATGTATCTTCTGGAGCCACCTCGTCTCACGTGACTTTCACTGAGATGACACCCTCTCAGGTTTCTTCTCCTGAGACTGTGACTTCAAAGTTCACACCCTTCCTGACTGAAGAATTCCCAGCTATTGATGCTTGGGACGATGAATTAGTCAACGAAGAAGAAAGGTTGCTGGATGATGTTCAGGACTTGTTCCCGGAAAATGCTCCGTGCAACACAATCACTGAGGATGGCAACTCTGCTGCTGATACATCCTCAGCAAATGAAAAATGACAGCCTCTTGATACTGAAGATAATCTTCCAAACGAAGACCCTTCTCAAGAAGCTCTCGAAGTTAGTAGAGGCACCCGCTCTGGCCGGGACTACCACAAAAATTACAACCAATCTTCCTTTACATATGTAAATCCTTCGGGAAAAGATGTTGTAAGCGCCCCTAGTGGCAACAATGATGAACATGCAGGCCCTAAGGAGGCTTTCAAGTATGACTTGATTGAACACTTCAAGCACATACCTGCACGTCTGCACATCCTAGATTTGTTGCGAATGTCTCCGCACACTCGTGATAATCTCATCTCAGAATTACAAAAGCTGAATGAGGATGTCGACAGACATGCCCCACAAGTCCTCCAAATTGAAATGGATTACCGGGTCAAAAACTCAAAAGCCTCCTCAAAGGGAAAAAAGAAGAAAACTGAGGGATCATGCATTGAATGCCTCTCGGTTAAAAAAGCAGCCAGTGCAACCATCGCCTTCACAAAGGACGACCTCCTACTTGGCGAAACCAGGCACAACCGACCCCTGTACTTCACAGGGTACATCAAGGAAATGCCTATGCACAGAGTTCAGATCGACCTAGGTCCTGCACTCAACCTCATCTCCACATCGGCTCTCGAAGAGTTGGGCATCCCACCCAACAAACTGAGCCACACATCTGTGTCTATCTTTGGATATGATGGGAGTACTCAAAGGCCTATCGGCAAAATCAGGCTCAAGTTGCAAATCAGTGATCTTATTTCTGAGGTCACAGTGTATGCAATAAAAACCCCTTCATGCTACAACATCCTTCTCGGATGCCCTTGGATCCATGAGAATGGTGTTGTCCCTTCAACTCTACATCAATGCATCAAGTTTGTTGGCGACGACGGCATGATACATCGAGTCTTTGTGGACAAAAAACCCTTCAAAGGTAAAGAAGTCCACTTTGCAGACTCACAAATGTATGAAGGTGAAAAACAAGAAGAGGAGAAGCACACAGCACCCTTTGCCGAAAATCCCCAGAAAGATAAAGGCAAGGCTCCTCAACAATCACCGGAAGAAAACAAACCATCCGGTAAATCCGAAGAGAGCATTCCAACTCCCTTCATCATCTCCCTCAAACCTTCAAAGCCTTTGGTCATCACAACTAAAGTGAAGAAGGTAAAGCAAAAGCCTGGGGGCAAATTTGTTGTCTCTTTCGTCTCTATCATGCAAGACACGGACTCGGATTTAGAGCCAGAAGACGACACATCGTCAAGCCAAGCTGACACTCGGCAAGTTCAGCCTGCTTTTACTCCAATGGAGACAACTTCTGACATAGAAGATCCTACGTCAGCTTCCTTCGTTGTTCCAGCAACTTCAGCAAAGGAAAAGTCGATCTTCTTCCATAGATCGGATGCTTCTTAATCAAATTCCATACTTGAACCCTTCCAAAATGAAGGTATGCCTCAACTATCCTTATATAGTTCTGTGGCACAAGCTATTATGAAGAAAATGGGCTATGACGCTCAAAACCCAGTCGGTTTGGGAGAAGGACGCGGTATTCTCACTCCATTGGGGCCCCTCTTGACCAAAAGCCAGCTGGAAGATTGGAGACTCTACGACTATGTAGAAAAGTATTCACACTGGTTAGGGTATGATCCCGATACTCCACTGAGACAGTTGACACAAAGGCTTAAAAGTCAATATACTGACCAAGCCTCAACATCTCAAGTCCATGAAGACATCGATCTCCCTGGATATCTCTTTGATGAGTCACCTGACAAAGATCCAGGAAGCTCATCCAATTGGCACGATTTCTCCAAAAATAAAGAGGAGTTTTCCGATGGCACAGACGTGTGTGGTCTTCTGACCCAGAAGAACCCTCATCTCCAAAAGAAGTAGCCTACTTCGACCCAGTTTCAACAGGCGATTGGGATCATCTCATAGCAAGCCTTGGGAAAGTTACCGATCAAGAATACCCATGCAAAAGAACAAAACCTTGGTCTGGAAATGCTCTTGAAACCCCAGAAGGTTTCGTTGAGCTGGAAGCCTCCAAAAATATTATGGAGGAACCACCTTCGAACCTTCCAACAGAAGATCCTGTTCAAAAGATAGACTTGGGAACACCAGACAACCCACGTCCTGTATTCATAAGTAAGAATATAAAGAATGATGAGTTACCCGAGTATATCGCCTTTCTTCGTGAGTTCGTTAATTGCTTTGCATGGTCTTACGCTGAAATGCCTGGCTTAGACCCCAAAATAGCGGTCCACAAACTCAATCTTCAAGAAGACATCAAGTCTATCAAGCAAGGCCAAAGAAGATTCTTGTCCAGATGTGATGGATAAAATTGAACAAGAAGTTCAAAAACTCAAAAGCGTCCGCTTCATCCGTGAGGAACAACATCCTGAATGGTTGGCCAACATTGTCCCCGTGACAAAGAAAAACGGGCAGATCAGGGTCTGTATTGACTATAGAGACCTGAATGGCACATGCCTAAAAGATGAATTTCCACTCCCCATACCAGAGGTAATGATTGATAATACCCGTGGATTCGAGCGAATGACATTCATGGATGGTTTTTCTAGCTACAATCAGATAAAGATGCATCCTGAGGATGAAAAACATACATCCTTTCGGACCCCATTTGGCGTGTATTGTTACACTGTCATGCCATTTGGTCTGAAATGCTGGTGCCATATATCATAGGGCTATGATGAAAATATTCCAAGATATGCAGCACAAGACGGTTGAATGTTACGTTGATGACCTCGCCGTCAAAAGCAAAAGAAAAGAAGATCATCTCGAAAACCTTCGAGAAGTCTTCCTCCGGCTTCGCAAACACAAACTGCGAATGAATCCTTTGAAATGCTTCTTCGGCGTCTCGTCGGGTAAGTTCCTCGGATTCTTAGTTCAGAAAGCTGGAATAGAGCTTGACCCCATAAAAGTCAAAGCCATTCTAGAAATGCCCTCTCCAAGAACCTTGAGAGAACTCAAAGGGCTTCAAGGGAGATTAGCCTACATCAGACGGTTCATCTCCAATCTTTCGGGGAAATGCCGTCCATTCTCCCGGTTGATGAAAAAGGGTGTAAACTTTGTCTGGGATGCTGACTGTGAAGCTGCTTTCCAAGACATCAAGTCATACCTGACAAAACCTCCAGTGTTAGCTGCTCCTACCACTGGAAAACCATTCATCTTGTACACAAGAGCCCTTGATCACTCTCTGGGAGCTCTGCTTGCGCAAGAAAATGATCAAAGAAAAGAAGCTGCTCTATATTACCTCAGCCGCATGCTAGTAGGTGCAGAGCATCGCTACTCTCCAGTCGAAAAAGAATGTCTTGCAGTGATGTTCGCCGTACAAAAGCTGCGTCACTACTTGCTTTCCAATACAGTCTACCTGGTCTCGAGGGTCAACCTCCTGAAGGTCCTTGTCACAAAGGCAGGTTCTCTCAATGCTCGACTGGCAAAATGGTCCATCCTTCTGTCACAATTTGATATTAGGTATGTACCACAAAAAGCAATCAAAGGGCAAGCTCTAGCGGACTTCCTCGCAGAGCATCCATTGCCTAAAGATTCTCCACTCAGAGATGATCTCCCAGACGAACCAGTCTACAATGTGGAGACTTTCTCACAAAGTGCCTCCTGGGACATGTACTTTGACGGTGCAACCAGGACAAATGAAAAAAGACAGCTGATCTCGGGAGTTGGCATCCTCTTTGTTAGCCCCGACAAATACATGATTCCACACGCTTTCTCGCTACTGGAACCATGCACAAACAATGCAGCTGAATATCAAGCTCTGATCTTAGGATTGGAACTCGCCATCGAATCCGGTATCACCATGCTGGAAGTCTTTGGAGACTCTCAACTGATCGTCAACCAGATGAATCAGAAATTTGAAGTCAGGAAGCCAGATTTGTTGCCCTACTACAACAAGGCACAATCACTTCTGCAAAAGTTTGACATCTGTCACATCACCCACATTCGTAGAGGTGAAAACATACGTGCAGATGCCCTAGCCGGACTTGCCGCATCCATGGCAATCCAGGAAGGGGAAAACATGCAAATCACAGTGTGTGAAAGGAGAATCCTTCCTCCTCTTAACACACAGCAAGCAGTTGCTGAATGCCACCAAGTGGTCGGAAGTCGGATTTCAATCCTTCAAACTTCAATTGGCGACTGGAGGGATCCATTCATTGATTACATTATGTTCGGAATCCTACCTGAAGATCCAAAAGAACGGGTAAGCATCCAAACGCGAACCCCAAGCTTCCATTTGGATATTCCTTCAAAAATCCTTTACAGGAAATCCTTCAACGGAGTACTTCTACGCTGCTTGTCACAACAAGAGGCTGAAGAAAACACTCAAAGAAGTTCATTCTGGTCTTTGTCGGAGCTCATCAAGCTGGACCTAAGCTCTATGATCAGATAAAAAGGTTAGGATATTACTGGCCTACCATGGTAGCTGATGCAATGCAATTTGCTAAGCGCTGCCAACAATGCCAAGTTCATGGAGATTACATTCACATGCCTCCAGAATGGCTACATCCTACAGCGATCTCATGGCCTTTCGAAGCCTGGGGTATGGACATCATAGGTCCTATTTCTCCCCCTTCAAGCAAAGGTCATCGCTTCATCTTCGCCGCTACGGATTACTTCTCCAAGTGGTCAGAAGCATTTGCGTTTAACGAAATGAAGACCTCATCAGTCCTTCAGTTCCTACGCACCAACATCATTTGTCGTTTCGGCATACCCAAAAGATTCGTCCATGATAACGGACCACAGTTCCGGGATCATCGATTCTACAGGTTCTGCGACAAATACAAAATCCAAAGCTGTCCTTCGACTCCATACAATCCGGCAGCAAACGGGTTAGCAGAAGCTTTCAACAAGACACTCTGCAAAATCCTCAAAAAAATGGTCTCTAATCACAAAAGAGACTGGAGCGACAAAATGTCTGAAGCTTTGTGGGCCTATCGAACCACCGTTCGAGGACCAACCCATAGCACACCATTCTCCTTGGTCTATGGATGCGAAGCTGTCGTGCCCTTGGAAGTACAAATTCCTTCCTTGAGGGTATCCTTGCAAAATGACATGACTCAAGAAAGCAATGTCAAATTGCGGCTCCATGAGCTGGACAATCTCGATGAGAGACGGCTCGAAGCTCAACAAAGCATTGAAATTTACCAAGCACGTATGGCAGGATCTTTCGATAAAAAGGTCAGGCAACGCGCCTACAAAAAGAATGACTTGGTTCTTGCGGTAAAAAGACCAATGGTCTTCGCTCACAAGTCCAAAGGCAAATTTGAGCCGAAATGGGAGGGACCCTACGTCATCGACAAAGTTTTCTCCAATGGCGCATACGCACTCCTAAACATGGAAGGTGACAGATGTATGCTGCCCATCAATGGCAAGTTCTTAAAGCGGTACTACCCTTGAAGACTTACCCAACTGGGTAAGAGCAATGCCTGTACGGCCAAAACCGGTTTCCAGGTACACGCTCGCTAAACCCACCTTTTTTTAGAATTTTCATATCAAATGTTGAAATTTCTAGAAATCTAAAACAATGCTTACTTTCATCGTTTCATTGTTCAAAAAAAAAAATATCCAAGTTTAGGAACCTTTCCCTAACTTGACCAAAATTTTCAACCTTTGAACCCAAAATTCATGGTTTGAAACAAAATCCGGATTCAGGGATTTCCACCCTAGTCCACCCTGCCTTTTACCGCCAAAATGGTTTTAGGTCAAAATTTATGACCCTCGTGTCTTTAAAAAAAAAAAAAAAAAAAAATGGTTTTTCAAAAACCGCGAGGAAGCGACGCTTAGTCGATTCTCGCACAAATCGGAAGCAAGCGAACCACGTTCGACACTTCCAAAATCGCAGGGAAGCGACATTTCGTCGATACTTGCAAAATCCAAAACTGTGGAGATGCAACATTTCAGTTGATATCCACAACCCAAATTTCAAAGGTTCGAAAAAACCTAAAAAACTGTGGAGACGCAACATTTCAGTTGATATCCATAACCCAAAGGTTCGAGAAAACCACAAATCTCAAAAATCGTGGGGAAACGACATCAAGTCAGTACCCGCAAAACCAAAATTTTGAAAAGCAAGGATGCGACATTCCATCGATACTTGCACCCAAATCCGCGAGGATGCGACATTCCATTGATACTCGCAACCGAATGAGCAAGGATGCGACATTCCATCGATACTTGCAAGAACATTCAGCAGGGAGGCGACTTTTAGTCGATACTTGCATTTTTTTTGAAATCAAAACAGGCTATAAATGCCACAAACAGGCTATAAATGCCACAAACTGGCTATAAATGCCATCAAAACAGGCTATAAATGCCACAAACCGGCTATCAATGCCACCAAAACAAAACCGGCTATCAATGCCACAAAAAAAAACTTGGATTTCAAAAAAAAAAAAACCGGCTATCAATGCCACCAAAAACCGGCTATCAATGCCACCAAAAACCGGCTATAAATGCCACAAAACAAACCGGCTATCAATGCCACCAAAATTGGCTATAGATGCCACAAAAAAAAAAAACTCGGCTATCAATGCCACAAAAAAAGCTGGCTCTCATGCCAAAATTGGCTTCCATGCCACAACAAAAACCTGGCTTTCATGCCAAAACAATCACTTGACAAAAGATTTTCACAAAATGACAACCTTTTGATCAAATCCCATTTAGCAATTACTTTATCACAAAAAGATTCAAGTGAGCGTAGGGATAACAAAAAAAAAAAGAGCATCCCATTTAGCAATTACTTTTATCACAAAAAGATTCAAGTGAGCGTAGGGATAACAAAAAAAAGAGCATCCCATTTAGCAATTACTTTTATCACGAAAAGATTCAAGTGAGCGTAGGGATAACAAAAAAAAAAAGAAAAGAGTACCAAAAAATACATGTGGTACCAAAAAAAAAAGAGAGAGAAAGTGTTCACAAGCACTACAAAAAAATAAGTACCAAAAAAATACAAGTGGTACCAAAAAAAAAAGAAAAGAGAGAAGGATGGTTTCTGTAAAAAAATATATATATATATATACAGGAGCTCAATCAAAAATGGTCTCCAGCCAAGAGTTCAGCTCCCCAAGCAAACTTTTAGCCTCAGCCGTCAAGGATTCCAAGGCACGCTTCTTCAGGAACCTGCCATGAGATGCTGGAGTGGGCTGTACCCCTTCTCTCACACCAGGAAGCTTACCTCGAGCAGTTTGCCATTGTTCCTCCTCATCAGACTTCCTTTTGAGAACCCGTTCGGCATCTGCAACCTGGTGAATCAGGGCACTCTCCCTATCGCGAGCCTCTATTATGGCAGTCCACTTGGCAGCAACTTGTGCCTGCAAATGCTCAAGACGTTTCCTGGCCTCATCGACCTCCCTGTCAAGGATGTTAAGGTCATGTGTCAACCTGATGATGGCTATCTCTTCTAAGTTCCTCTTTCGGACTGCCTGCTTCTTGCTTTCTGTAGCCTCATCCAGGTCAGACTTAGCCTTATCAGCAGGGTCCAGGAACATCTCCTTGAAGAACTGGTCATCAGCCAAACTCACGGTCTCAAACCACTTGTCACCCAGTGCAATGATCCTATCAACGATCGCCCTGGCACCTGTGACATCCAGACCAGCCTCTTCAGCATCACTTGAGAATCTCCTGCACATGCTGGATCATGCCAAATCCGGCTTCCAAGTGCCCAGAAAAGAGAGTTTCAATCCAAGAGCTCAGAACTCGCATCACCACCTTCTTCGCAAAAAGAAGAGATGGCCCAGCTGAGGATTCGCCCAACTCCGTTGGTCGGCTACTCATATCATCATCTGTTGAAAGAGTAACAAAAGAACTCTTTCCAGCTGAATCTACTCCTGCTCGGGAAGGAATCTCAGCGCGAGGAATCTCCTCAATATTGTCAGAGCTGGTCCCAGGAATCTCTACCTCTGGATCAACCTCTGGCATCTCTTGCTCTGGAAGCGACGGATCCTCCTCTGCCACTTTAAAACCTGCAAAGGAAACACAAAAAGGTATGACTATGACCCTGTTTGAAAATCATTATCAGAGTTATAATTACAAAATACCTTCTTCGACGACTGGCGGAACACTTTCTTCCTCCAAGAACTCATCGGAAGCATCATCAACGTTTGCGTCCATCGATGGTTCAAAGTCATCAGAACCCTGTGGCAAGTCAGCTGACAAAAAAAAATGTGTTAGCAAACCAAGTCACAAACAAAAAAAAAGGGAGCAAAAGAAGTCGTACCAATTGGAGATTCTGGATTTACTCCAGAGTCCCTCGGTTCTTCTTCAGGTGCCTCAACAGGATCCATCACCACGTCATCGGTTGGGACCTCAGGCATCACCAAGTCTTCCTCTGCTAAAAAAAAAAGAAAAGCAGGAAACAAGAAGCAAATCATAACATAAAAAAAATCCCATGAAAAAAAAATGGAAAGAGAAAAAGGAAGAATCATACCTTCACCGACGGTCTCTTCTTCTCGGCTTCTCTTCTCTGGAGGCTCGTCAGCATCCACTGGCACATCCTCATTGATAGTAAGAGGAACTTCCAAGTCAGGAGAATCCTCATGCTGCCCCTTGCTGCGATGATGACTCCTCCTCCTCTTACCTCTGCGGGCTCGCTTCTTAGAGGAACCTGCCCCGCTGTCAGAGTCAGGTTTCCCACTTGACTCCTCACTGGATGGTCTGCTCTTGCCAGTAGACTCCACGGAAGCTTGCCTCTGTGCCGCTTGCATCCAAGCGCCAAGTTCGGCTTCCTCCTGTTCTAGCTGCTCCAAAGCCTCATCAGGTATCTCTCGAACAGCTTCAGAACCGATGACGCCCTGGTCACCGAGAAAGCCTATCTTGTGCTTCTCTCCAGAAAGGAAGGCCCAAACTTCCTCTCGCCGGATGCCATCCGACTTTCCAAGGCCCTTTCCAGATGCCAGCTTCACATCAAGCTCCTTCTTGGAAAGCCCCCGATATGCCGAAAAGCTCTCCGCGAACCACTTCGCAAAGCCGGCAGTCCGGGAAGTCAGCAACACAGGATAAGAAATCATGGCTGTAGTGTCTTCAGCACTATAGAAAGCCCATGCATTTCTCCCGTCCTGTAAGCCTCCAAAGCGCTTCACCATGCTTGAAGGCGCTCCAACAACGCCTTGAGAAAAGCCCAGCTGAAAAGCAAAGTGAGAGGGTACATATGGCTGGATGTCGACGAAAAGATGTCTGCGGTACACCATCGTGCCGACACGTATGCTGAAAAGCCACTCTCTCTCTGCATTGGTCAAGGAATAATGCATTCCCGACCCCGCCCTGGTAGAGTCTCGGGAGGCACCAAAATCAAAAGCCTTCTTCCGCAACTCCGGAGAAAGCTTCACTGAAGACTGCCCCATCTCGACGTCCCTGAACCGTCGGATCCTCATGCGGGCAAACAAAAGTGATTCGGACACGGCTTTGCCTTAGCCAGTCGAATCATCAGAGGATCATCATCCTGTGCAGCACCCAGCCGATGGAAGCCAGGACAGTGGTATACATACCACGAAAAAAAGATATGGGCTGAAAATACCCTATTCATGGGAAGCCCAAGCCGAACCAGAAAAGCAGCAGCCTGCAGTTCGGTACACAGGTAGGAGTAAAGAGCTGGCACCAAAGCAAGCTGCTCTCCAAACGCCATCTGACAAGCCGGAAAAATACAATCCGGCCTGATGTGCGTTCCATCTCCTCCAGCAAAAACAGCCTCACCAAGCCAATAAGTGAGGTAAACAGCGAGATCTCTCCGCAGTGCAATGTCAGGACATATGGCATTTGTACTTGCACAGAAATCTCTCAACTCTTCTTGCATGGCCAAGATCTTCTTTGAACTTGGATCCTGAGCTCCGGCTTCCTGGGTCACGCTATCAGAAGACTCCCTGCTATCAAAAAAGTTGGGGAATGAAGAGCTAAAACTCTTCCAACTGCTGGATCTAACTTTCAAACCCCCCTTCTCCTTCAAAAAATCATAGAAGGCGACGAGCTGAAAGTATAAAAGCCTGAACTCCTCAGACTGCCCCTCGAGGACGCTGTCAATCGGGATAAACTCCTCATAGAGTTTGCCGAGGATGGGCAATCCAGTAATGGCGCTCAGCTCCTTCAAAGAAAAACCAATCTCACCATTCGTCACAACGAAGGTATTGGTTTGAGGGAGGAACGACTCCAGCATAGCCATGAAGGCCTCGTCGGAAAAGATCACGGTCTCCCTAAAGGCGCGGACCGCATCAAAAATCCCGGCTTCCTTCAAAACGGCGCCACCAATCAGCAGGACGCGATCAGTCCACGACTTCCACTCGGAGTCAGCATTGAAACGACCTCGAAGTCGAAAAGGCTTGATCCAATTGCTGCCGTCACCGCTGAAAATACCAAGGCCCACCGGTCTCAAATCGACCGACGGATAATCAGAGCCCTGGTAGCCGCTGGAGGGCATCAACAGGTCCATATCAACAGGCGACCTCTCCGTATATCCAGGAGAACCGCCAACAAAAACCCTGGTCTTGATTACATTTGTCCTTCTCACCCAGCTTGGAGGATCTTCCCTCTTAGGGCACGTGGGGGCAAGGCTCAGAATCGAGACGGTGCGATCAAACGTCGACCGGGTAGCAACAGTCTTCTTCTCACCATCTGCTGTGAAGGAAAACTGAAAACATCTCCTCTGGTATGTCATGTCATCAGGGACTGCATCACCAAAGAAGAAGGGAGGCTTGGGCAAAACGCTCTGATCTTCCATCACCCATGGACGACTGCTTACCATGATCTTATAGAATTCCTCTCCCTTGAGAGCAATCAGTCGCTGCCTCATCTCATCTCTGTTGAGGGAGTCGCACTCTTCCAGATTTCTCTCAACATACTGGACCTTCTCAAAAGCCTGCTGAACGGCCGGATTAGAAGATCTAGAAGATCGACGAGGTATGCTTGTAGCAGGCTCTTTACCCTTGTTCGCTCTGGAGGAACCACCTGAAAAGGATGAAAAAGAAAAAGATCAAACATCAAAATGACAGAATCTCGCTAAAAAAAAAAATCTGGCGAAATTTTGACATGATGACGGGGCAATTCCGAAGAAAAGGAACTATCCCGAAAGAAATAGAAAGCTTGAAGATGGGCTCAACATCGCTGCGAGCTCCGAAACTCCAAACTTTCGAAACCTCAAAGTCTCCGCAAAATCAGGAAGGGCTCAACATCACTGCGAGCTCCAAGTTCCCAAATTTGTAAAAACTTTCAGGTATGCTATCACATCATGCTACAAATTTAATTTACAAATTGAATACATGCATGAACATCTTGGTTTGCGAAAAAAAAAATGCATTATCATGATGAGCAAAAAAAAAAAAAAGAAGAAGAAAAGAAACTTTCTCTAAAAAAAAAAGAGGGGAAAGAAAACAAAAAAAGAAAGAAAAGAAACTCTCTCAAAAAAAAAAGAGGGGGAGAAAAAAAAAAGAAAAAAAAAAAAGGGCTGGCCCACAGGCCACGTGGCCGTACGGCCAGATCCGTACGGATCTGTCCGTACGGCCCACAAAAAAAAAACATGAAAAAAAAAAGAAAAGAAAGCAAAAAAAAAACCCGTGTGAAAAAAAAAAGGGGAGGCAAACACGTGGAAAAGAAAAAAAAAAGAAGAAAAGAAAAGAAAGAAACAAAAAAAAAAGAGAAAGAACTTTATTTTTCCTACAATGGAGTTTTCTTGAAAAAAAAAGGAGAACTTACTTGAAGCCATTGATGGAGAAGAAGAAGAAAAGTCTTGAAGATCTTGAAGAAGAAAAGCTCTTGGTCTTGAAGCCCTCTTGAGATTATTGCAAAAGAAAGTAATAAGAGCAAGAGATCCAACCTTCTCCTTGCTTTTATAGAGGAGAGCAAACCAAAGAAGGAAAGAAGAAAAAGGTAAGTGTTACTAATTAGTAACCTTACCAAAAGAAAGAGATTAGAAAGATTCTTTCCCAAAAGAAAGATATCTTGAAGGATTTTCTCCCAAAAAAAAATCTATGACGGATTCTTTCCCAAAAGAAAGATATCTTGAGATATTCTATCCCAAAATAAAGGGATCATGAGAGATTCTCTCCAAGTAAAGATATTCTTGGATATTCTCTATCCAAATGAGATATTTTTGGATATTCTTTACAAAAATGACACCATATGAGATCTAAGCCATTTCAAAAGCTTAAGGTCCCATGGGTTAGCCCATATGAGCCAGGTTTGACCACCTAGGCACACACAAAAAAAAAATAAAAAAATAAAAAAATAAAAAAATAAATTTTGGGCTTTTAGTCAAAGAGAAATCCCTCTTACCAAGAGCATACAAAAATGGTTCCATGCCTCTTTTGAGTTGATTGGACCATACAAAAGAAAATTCCAAGCCCCATGAGCTTCCAAAAATCAAATCATCCAGCCTCATCTACCAAATTGAGCCAAAATCTTGAAATTGACATTCCACAAAAAACAAACCAAATCCTGGTCCCCTAACTTGCCACATACAGCCTGTTAGGTCACAAGACCAAAACCAAAAACCAAAACCTGATCTCCTAACTTGCCACATACAGCCTGTTAGGTCACAAGATCAAAACCAAAATTGATCCCCCAACATTCCACATACAGCTTGTTGGGTCACACGATCAAAACCAAACCCGACCCCCTAACCTGCCACATATAGCCTGTTAGGTCACAAGGTCAAAACCCAAATCCACATCCCTGATGTCATCTTCAAAACTTTGCCTCGAGATGGTACGTGATCCCTTTCACTACCATAAAATTCCCCTGGAAGCTCAAAAGGCTACAAATACCAAAAAGAAAGACTGCTCAAAGACTCTTGGTCAAGTCACAGGCTCTCCTTCAAAAATCTCTTCGAGGCACATCGACTACAAAAGTTAAGCAACTCGTCGCTGTACCTCGAGGGGGCATTTGTTGACACCAAAAATGTCACTTTGCCTCTTCAAGATCCAAAGAGCTACATGAAGTCGCAACCTGCCATAAATAGGCAATGCTGCTTCCAAAAATCAAATCTTGTCAGAATCAAACAAAAACTGAAAGATTCTTCCAGACAGCCAAAAGAGGAGTACACAAGAAGTTTCGGGCCATTTCAAAATCATTTGGCCTAACTTCGCTTCTCCGACAGCCAAATCAGACCTCTCGGCGGCAAAGCTCTCCGGGACCATGGTTTCCAAGACAGAGCCTATGGATCATCTTAAAATGACTCCAATAGGTTCCCTGTCAAATTTCAAGTCAATCGGACATCGATTGACCGCACATCAAACCGCGACATCTTCATCGCGACAAAAAGCAAGTCTACAGGTGATAGGACCCTAAACGGCTTCGAAACTCAAACAAAATCCTATGGTTGGTCTTATTTATTGCTCAGGAGGCTTCACACCAAATTTCAGGTCATTCCGACATCGTTTGGCCCAGTTTCAGCTTCTGACGGAAAATCGGCAGCTCTGCGCGACAAAGTCTTCGGCTTTCTCAGGAAATTGGAAACTTTGCAAAATAAAATGCAAGGATTCTCATCAGGTTTCCTACAAAGAAATTAGGCCAATAAATGGTCAAAATGTTAAGGAAAAGTACAGAAGAAAAAAGAATCGAAAAACAGCAAAAATGGACGCAAAACGGGACACGAAAGGGGGAAAACCCCCCCAGGGTCGCAGACCCTTGCGACCCTGGGCCAGGGTCGCCGGCGACCTTGGAACCCGGGGTCGCCGGGAAAGCCCCGGAAACCCCGGTTTTCACCATTTTTTTCGCGATTCGAGGAGCCCAGCCTCTGGTACTTTCCAAAATTCATGCTTTTGAGACACCAAGTCCTCTGACATCCGTCCAAAACACGGGTAAATCATCAAGAGTATCGAAAACAATATTGATCGCCACCCGGTCAACCAAAAAAAGTGTGCTTTCTACCCGACCGATCGAGAATCGACAGGACAGATGGCACCGACCCGCTGTTGGCAACAAACACCTGAAATTACATGATCATCTGATGTCGATCTACATGAAGATCCATCGATGATCATCAACAGAAGAATCTCAAAAGACGTGGCACGGCCCGCGACTCTTCAGCTGCTCGGCGACCACTTAATGCGATTAATTGACTAGCTGTAAGATCCCGACCCCAGTTTTTTTGTTTAGCATTGTTTTAATCATGGTTTAGCTTGTTAAGTGAGATTTGATTTAGTTTGATCTTGTTTTTGAGTTTGACTAGATTTTTCCTTAGTCTTTGAGATTTTGTAGACCGTTGACTTTGGTTTGACCCGGTCCATATGATTTGTATTTTTATGAGAAATTACCTTTCATTTCTAAAAATTCTGGATTTGATGTATTTTGACTCATTTGATGGAGTTTAACAACTTTCATGTTTTGACCATTTTGATTTGATGCTCAAAAATCACGTTTTTCGAGGAAAATGGGCAAAAATGACATTTTCACTAAATCTGTCCATGAATTTCGAAAATTTCAGAATTTGGGGAAAATATACTTTTTGGAAAGTAGAAATTTCGCCGATCGTTTTTGTCTTCTTCGTCGTTTTCGTTCGGGACCCACAATTGCTAGTTTTGACCCTTGTAAGTTTGGGGCCCATGGGGCCCAGCCCATTTAGTCTTTATAAAGCCATGGGGCTCTTCTTTTCTTCCCCATTCTCTCATTTCCTGCAACAAGAGAGGGGTTAGGGTTTCTCCCAGCCCCCTTTCTCTCTCCTCATGTATCCCTTCTTCTTTGATGCTAAATGGAGATTTGAGCTTCCCATTTTCTTCTCCTCTCTCCAAGCTTTCCATAGATGTCTTTTGCAAGAGATTTGGGCTAGGAGAGACCACCTTTCCATGCATTTCTTCTTGGTTTGAGCTTTTATAAGGTGAGCAATGGATTTCTTTCTCCAAATCTTTGTTTTCCAAACCATTTTGAAGGGTTTTGTCATTTATGCAATGGGTTTTTATGGAGATTTACAATGGATTGATTTCTAGGGTTTCTTTTGAGCTATTTTGGGGGTTTTGTAATTGTGGAGCTTGAGGCCATAAGAGGACTTTTATGGAGTGTTTTTGCATCTTCTCTTGACCAAGGCAAGTGAAATTTTCAATTAATATGATGTTTTTATGTTTCTTGTTTGGTTTCATGGTTTTTCCTCATTATGTTCTAATCCTTTATGATTTATGGATTTACTTTGAATGAATGAGGCAATGTTAGGTTGATTTCCACTTGTGTTGCTATTGTACAATGAGTTGGAAGTTTGGTTTTCACTTTGTTTACTTTGAAAAATTAGTTTTCCTTGTGTTAAGTAGTGTGTTCAAAGAAAGGGAGAAAAACTTTGATCTTTAAATGTATTGTGTTGGGCTAATTAGAATGGTTTGTGAATGGTGATTGATGAGTTTGGAAGGTCAAGGAAGGGCCCAAAGGATCTAGGAAATTTGTATGAAAGATTGGAAATGGAAAATGATCAGAAAAACAAAAAAAAAAAATGCAAGAAGAAGACTGCCTGGCCCTCACTCGAGCGACCCAGACACTGTCTGAGCTCCGCCCGAGCGGACCTGGTTCGCTCGAGCGAGGCCCAGCTCAGTCAGGGGCTGGTTTGGGCCCGAGTTTGGACTGTTTTGTGGGCCAGATTGTTGGGGCTTCCTTGGACCTGTTTCAAGTCAGCTTTTGAGCCTTTACAAATCTGCTATTGGGTCATCTTAGGGCCTGATATTGGACTGATTTGAAACTTGTTTCGTGGGCTTGGTTAAGGATCAGTTTTGGGCTGTTTTAAAAAATTGTTTTGTGGGCCTGTTTAGGTTAATTTCGGACTGTGTTTAAAATCTGTTTTGTGGGCCTGGTTCAGGTTAGTCTTGGGCTGTTTTTAAAGTTTGTTTTGTGGGCCAATAAATGTTTAGTTTTGGGGCTGTTTTAAAGTATGTTTGTGGGCCATTTAAGTTTGGTTTTGGGGCTGTTTTAAAACCTGTTGGTGGGCCTGTTTCATGGTCAGTTTTGGGTTGCTTCATAACTCATTTTTGTGGGCCATTAAAGGTTTAGTTTGGGCTTGTTTTAAAACTTGTTCCTTGGACCATTCAAGGATTTGTTTTGGACCGTTTTAAAACTTGTTATGTGGGCTTGGTTAAGGTTGGTTTTTGGATTGTTATTAAGGATTATTTTGGACTCGGATTAAGGCCAGCTATGGGCCTGTTTTAAAGAGATTTTGGACTACTTGTATTACTTGGAAATTTGTGAAATGGGAATGATGTGAGAACGAGTGTATGTGAAATTACCCGGGAACCGTTCGAGTCTTAATGCGCACTTATCATTTAAATATTATGGATTTTCATTGGCATCAAACGCATTTTTTATTAATTAGTGTTTAAAGGTTAAATGTGCATTGAGATGGTTCCTTGGTAAGTCATTAAGTCATTCTCCACTGTCCATTCCATTTCAAGTCAGAAAAATGTATTTGTATTTGTATTTGTATTTGTATTTGTTTTCTTTGGTGAACTAATTTAAATAGCATCGATGATTTGTTATAAAATCATGTGGTTTTCCACGTTCGAAAGGATTGACCGTATGATTTTATACAAATCACCTTGATGCGTATTTGAACGGTTTACCATAGATATTCGTACGCTTTCTCCGATTCGATTTGAAAAGAGATTGGAGTATGTTCGTCACATTCGGGATTTCTTCGATGAGACTATTGTTTTGATAAGGCTAGTATTTGAAAATAAAAACCTCGAGGCAAGACGGGGCCAGAGCTATGTGGTGCGAGCCCATGAGCCAAAGAGGCTATGATTCCGAAAACAAAACCCCGAGGCAAGACGGGGCCAGAGCTATGTGGTGTGAGCCCCTGAGCCAAAGGGATTAGTATTATGTTAGATTTGTATCGGTTTGAGTTTGAAAACTAAAGGCACCACTAGGCTTAGGTCACCTTGTCGGGCTGATCACCCGGCTTGGGATCTTTAATCTGTCCGCCAGCTGCAGCTTGGATTCTGTCTGTACCGACCATGGCAACGGTTTTATCTGCCGGTCCCATTTGTATGGCTACGGTTCTGATTTCTGATTTCTGATCTGCCGGTCCCATTTGTATGGCTACGGTTCTGATCCTATTTTTAGTACCACGTTCAGTGGCTACGCTCTGTCTGCTCTTATTACTTCGGTAATAGGAGGATTTAGCTATTTGTGGTTGCCAGTGTTTTGTCTGTATATTGCTTTAGCTTATGATTCTCGTTGGTTATACTTCTTATGCTCAGATTTGTTTAATGTTTACGATATCGATCTTTATTGTATTGTCGCTACTATTTAGGATTTGAAATGTATTTCCGACGATTAAATGTTTTAAGCAGGCTTTTAATCTTTTCGAGATATTCGTACATCTGATATTGTTCTTTATTCGTTTTGATACTTATGTTCTGCCATTCGATCGTTTTAGCATGCTTTATTGTCATTATTGTCTAGACTATTTATTCAGTTTTACGATGATTTCACCAGGTTTTATGTATGTTCTCTTGTTTCATATTATTTGTTTATTTGCTTGCCAGACCGTCGTGTCTGACCCTTTTTGTTTGGTGCCAGTTTCTTCTTTTCTGTTTTTAGGTGTTTGATCAGAGGAGGCGGTGGGACCGCCGGTCTAACGTGAGAGGCTGCCCGTTGATATCATTTAGATGTCAAGTTTGGCACCGGAGTTCGTATCTAACATTGATGGTAGTATTTCTTTTAGTTGGATATATTGTTGTATGGCTTTATTAGCCTTTTTATCGGGTTTGTAATTAAGACATTTGTTAATTGTAATTTGAACATGTGGGAATTAATTAGTCTTGTTACTACCAGCTCAGTGTGTTCTGATATATGATTTATGCCAGTCTGCTTATATGATGGCTTTATGGAATTGGTTGCGTGCGACGCGGAACCCGATGGCCATGGATTCCGGGTCGTAACACCATGTTTAGCTTCCGCGAAAAATATACTCTGATTGTGTTGGAATGTGATTATCCTCATTCACGCGGATCTTGGGAAACATAACAAAAGTTTCAAATTTATCCCAAAATTTCGCACCCCGAGGTCGGATCACTGCAGGGCCCGGTTTCGGGGCGTGACACTAGCTTTATTACAGTCATTAATCCATTTCTTTGGACGGCCCAATCAGAAGCAAGCATTCGGGAGTTACAAGTCAAGAGATTCATGGCATTTAACCCATGAAACTCCTCCCATCATGGCGATTAAAGGCGATTAAATGCCCTCAATCTCCTCCGGCCAATCAGAAGCCAAGAAAAAGGAGTTACAAAATAAACAATTCAATTTTGTAACTCCTCCCATTATGCGGCTTAATGACAATAAAAGCCCATAAACCCACCTAAAAGGCTACCTAAAAGCCTATAAATAGGAGGGCTCTCCAAGAAGAAAAAACACACAACGAACATCAACAGACAGCAGACAGAAATCCAGAGAAAGGAAAAAGAGAGAAAACTCTGCGGAAGTTCTACACCGGCCACCGCAACAAAGTGACAAAAGTCCCTTGGGGGTTCCCCCCCCCCCAAGGTCCTTGCCTTCTCCTCCTGCCTCCAATGGCTTAGATATGGCTTTTCAGCCTGTCTACTCGGCTTTTTATTGGACATAGGACCTTCCTTTGGTCTTTGTCCTCTAAAAACCCGAGGTTATAGCCAAGCCAAGCGAATCAATAGCATCCTCTGTTCTCATCTGCATGGATGATAGCAAAGCCCACATATGGCTTGCGACCGTCAATCTAAACGAGTTCCCCACAATCTCCTGAGAAGTTAGATCCTCCTTTTCTTGCTTTTCATTGTAGTTTGTATTTTTTCAAAAGAGACAAAAATCACAATTCTTGTCTTTCATTGTTGATAAGGATTGTAAATCGGCTATAAACGCCAAAATCGGCTATAAACGCCAAAAATCGGCTATAAACGCCAAAATCGGCTATAAATGCCAAAAAAATCGCCTTTCACGGCAAACTAAGAAAAATGTCTCTTTTCTTAAATATATGTGCAATGGAAAACTTGAAAGAAGTTGATTTCCTTTTTACTTGCGAAGGTTGATCTCCGGATCACCACTTGCAATTCCAAGTAAAAAGTAGAAAATCTGGCACACCCACAAAAAAAGAAATGTTGATGCACGCCCCCTTGCCCCCCGGTTACGAAAGGGTCGGAACCAAACGGACTCCCACGTCCGCCGACCTCGGTAGGAACCCGGGCATCGGGAGCGCGGTCCATCAATATGGCTTGCGACCGTCAATCTGAACGGGTCCCCCACAATCTCCTGAGAAGTTAGATCCTCCTTTTCTTGCTTTTCATTGTAGTTTGTATTTTTTTTAAAGAGACAAAAATCACAACTCTTGTCTTTCATTATTGATAAGAATTGTAAATCGGCTATAAACGCCAAAATCAGCTATAAATGCCAAAAAAATCGCCTTTCACAGCAAATCAAGAAAATGTCTCTTTTCTTAAATATATGTGCAATGGAAAACTTGAAAGAAGTTGATTTCTTTTTTACTTGCGAAGGTTGATCTCCGGATCACCACTTGCAATTCCAAGTAAAAAATAGAAAATCTGGCACACCCACATAAAAGAAATGTTGATGCACGCCCTTGCCCCCCGGTTATGAAAGGGTCGGACCCAACGGACTCCCACGTCCGCCGACCTCGGTAGAACCAGGCAGGAGCGCGGTCCATCAGTTATGCTAATTTCAACGCTTATGCCCATTAATGGCACCCTGATCTCGGCAAATGTTGCTCATCTGTTATCCGAACTCAAGACCGTCTTTGGTCTTGGGCACCCCCGACCTCAGTGCGAAGCCTCCACTTTGGCCACTCAGTTTGGCACCAGAGCCAAACCCTTAGCCGAGATGGGTGGTAACAGCTGTACTTTCAAAAGTGTCCAACTGGAACTGACAAAGCCATCCTGGCCACCTCTTACCCCTGACAGCGTGGCATCCAGTAGCCACGTCCCATCAAAGGATGGCCCCAAGCCAGGCCCGATGGGACTAGGCCCAAAATTCAGATGTGGTAAGGCCCGATTAGACCTACATTTAATGCGCAATGGGCTGATCGGACTGCCATTTAATGAGTAATGGGCTGACATGATGATATCCCTGGGCATGCCAGGACGTCATCATGAGCCTCTCCATGCAACGTAGGCCTCCTTCTCTATAAATGGAGGAGCGATCTCCATTACAGGTATGCACACCATAACCAGAGAACTATTACTCTGCCTCTCTCCTCCCTCATCTTTGTCCTACTGCTCAGACCTCTTACTGACTTAGGCATCGGAGAGCCTTGTGCTGCCCACAGCCAGGGTCCTCTGACTTGCTTTCTCTCTTCCTTTTCAGGTCCGGCCGGAGCCACGTTAATCTTCATTGAAGACTTCCTAAAGCAGGGGTCCTAATTCCTTATTCCAAGCCCGTAATTTTTAGGCACTTACAGAACCAAACCGAATGTATGTAATGACAGCTTCTTTGAAACTTGGTGCTATACAACAAGGCAAAGTTGGGGGAAGCATATTTAACAGTTTGCACTGGACAAGTTAACATGAGCCTTCATCAAACAAATAAACACAGAAACCTGACTTTTGATCAAGAAGGCATCTTCATTAAAGTGTTGGAAGCTGCTGCTGCTGCTTCTTCAAACACAGGAGTTTGACTTCTAAATAGAAAGACATCTTCAATGGTAATGGAAGAACTCCTAGACTCTCAAAATTTTGTCCACCATTGTGAAAAACAAACCACCCATCCACAAAAACAAACAAAATAAAAACTCAAAATAAAAAAAAAGAGAAAAAGAAGCTCAACCTAATAAGCTCAGAAGTTCCTCAGAATATACTGATGTTGCTGGCATGTCTTCATTTCTCATATGTTTTCTTTTTTTTTAGGCCTAAAATTCTTTATTTAAAATAATCCGGTTCGGATAATTTTTAGTGAATCCCTCATCCACTCTCTACAGGATTGGTGGTTTCTCAAGTGGGCCCCATAAAGTGTCCCTTCTATTCACATTAGAGATCTCCATTGAGAATTACCTATATGGCAAAGGTGCAAGTGTGCAGGAGGTTTCTGTTTAATAGTATTTTATACTATCTTGACAGAATTTGTGGGTGGAGTTGGGTTTGGTTTGAGTCAAAACCAGATATCACCTGCCCACAGTTGCAACCTTACCTGTCATTAACTTGAGTGGTTAGCCCATGACGTCTGATGTTTCACTATAATAGTATAATGTCGATATTTCCAAATTCAAGGCAAAGCGGTGTACAAGAAAAATAAAACATAATAATGTCAAACTTATGTTCTTAGCCTTTTGCATATTGTGTCTTTGTGATTACTTTGTCAAATTTTTGTTGGCCTTCTCTGTAGGTTGGTAGATGTTTAGTACATATTGGAATTAAATCATTTTTTAGGTATATGAAATTTATATGAAATTTAGGTAATCTATATGAAATTTGATAATCTATATGAAATTTAGGTAACCATTTTTTTTTGTGGGTGTGTTTTACTTTTACATGCTTTAATATGATGTAGGTTTTGTTCGCTTTTGTTCAATCTATAATTGTGTCTGTTTCCTCTTGCACATTCCTAGTGGTGGGCCAGCCACATCAGGGCAAAGCAAGGGAAATGGCTGGATAGGAACCTACAAGTTACTGCTTTCTTTCTTTATATTATGAATTGTTGATTTTGGTTAGCAAATGGATGGTTAAGATTTATTTAAATGCTTGAAAGAGTTCTGATGGTGTTAAAACATGCGTTTTACGAAGGGGGTCCGGGGGTATCCCCCGGTGGTCGAGCTGACCGGTCAGCTCGCGGGGGCCCAAGGAGCAGCGCCCCTGAAAAAAAAAAAAAAGAAAATCGATACTTTTTTTTTAATTAAAAGTATTAGAGACCGCCAATACTACCATTGGCGGTCGCTAATACTTCTTTTAAAAAATTTTGTTGAGTATTAGAGACCGCCATACTTTTTTAAAAAAATTTTCCTGAGTATTAGCGGTCACTAATACTCAGCAACCGCCAATTGTGGTCGCTAAAAAGTTTTTGCGACGAAGTTTTCGTGGCCGCTACTTGGCGGTCACTAAAGAGTATTAGCGACCGCCAGGTGACTTTTAGCGATGGCTAATGGTGGCCGCTAAAAGTTTTTTTTCTAGTAGTGAGTGCAACAATAAAAGTGCTGGAGAATCCTTCCTTTTTGGCTTGAGTTTCGCGCGCGTGAGGATCCATACGTCCTAACTGGGATGGTAGGAATGCCAGATCCACGGAAGAGAAAATGAGGTGTTGTGGCCGTTACTGAAAGCATCCTAAAGTGTCACTCCTGACCAGTAGTTGAACTTAGTGAAAAGAAAATTAAAGGTGAGAATGGAGCCTGTTGGGGAATGACCAATCTCATTGTAGGCATAAAGCAGCCTGACCTATTGGGTCCATCCTAAAGAATTACAATAATATAGGGGTACTATCTTAGAGGAGTCTCCCCGTAATCCACCTTTATGTAGAATTGTGAGGACCCAGGTCAGCTGCGAGCAAGGCGGGGACTCCATCCCACATCTCCTATGAGGCCGCCCGAAGCCAGGCTTATAAGTGCGAGCCCCCTCTTCATTGGTATAACGCGTTTTGGACTAGATGCTTGCGGGCTCCGTCCAGAAACAAATCCTGAGGCCCAAAGGGCCAAAGCGGACAATATTATACCAGTGGGTCTGGGTCATTACAAATTGGTATCAGAGCTGGGGGCGGCTCTCCTCTAAGTGGTGGGGAGTGTGAGGACCCGGGTCAGCTGCGAGCAAGGCCAGGACTCCGTCCCACACCTCCTATGCGGCCGCCCAAAGCCAGGCTTATAAGTGCGAGCCCCCTCTTCATTGGTACGTATAACGCATTTTGGACTAGATGCATGCGGGCTCCGTCCAAAAATAAATCCTTGAGGCCCAAAGGGCCAAAGCGGACAATATTACACCAGTGGGTCTGGGTCATTACAAGAATTAACAAACCATCTTATCATGGAGGTAATGTTTTAACAGCATCAAAGTTGTCAAAATCCTTTATGAAAAGATACTGGAAAAGTGTTGAATTCGCATTATAAATTCAAGGTCTACAAAACTCAGACTATCTTCAATTTAGGAAAGTGCTAGTTTATTGGATTACTTACTGGGTACAGAGTTTGCCTAGAAAGAAATATGACTGACAATGATACATAGCAATTTAAGAGTGTAAACATAGAAATTAAGATGAGAATGCAAGAATATGTAATTTCATATTTTCAATCATATAAAAAAGAGTTATATAATATAACATTCATTCCCTCGTTTTACATGAAATAAAAATAAATATAAAAAAATGGGGCATGGCTAAAATTAGGAAATCATACTTCATCTCTTGATAAAGACATGATCCTAGTCATTAACCTGCTTTAACTCTTCTCTTCAGGAACAATCTATTTGCTTATTAATTTTGGCAGCGCGTCGTCGCAAAATTACAACCCGGTGCTCTATTCTTGTTTGAAATTGTGCGGAGTTTTGCTACTTCTCCCTTTTTCGTAAAGCTTTTAAATATAAAGCCTCTTATCTCTTGGTATTACCCCATCTTCATCAAGAGGGAAGACTGCTCTTTTGGGGAATATGATGTAGAGAATTTGAAATAGGGAAGATGAAGTGAAAGAAAAAAAAAAAAGGAAATAACCTTCTTACTTTTTCCTTGTTTCTATTTCTTTTCTCGTTTCGTCTCTTTTTTCTCCTTCTCTTGCTTTTCGTTTCTCCTCTCCGTTCAAAAACAAATATTCAACTCCTTTGTAAAATAATAAACAAGAAAGAAACAGACCTCCCCCTTTGCTTGTAAAATAATAAACAAGAAAGAAACAGTCATCCCCCTTTGCTTCCACCACTTCTCCTTTTATTTCCTTCTTTTGAGAGGTTATTATTATTATTTTGTATTGGCTCTTTTGAGAGGTCATGGTAACTACCATGCAAACCATCATTTGAGTAGTGGGTAGTTTCTAAGGTATTGAACCCTTAACCTCAAAGTTACTTATTTGCATGGAACAATGATGCAAGGTCTTTATGAGCCCCAAGCCAATAGGAATCGAAGGTATGGTATACAATGAGGTTCCCAAAAATTTGGGGTGGATCGAATGTCTAAGTCAATTTATGCTCGTCTATGTATAAGTGGGCCAATTGCATTCTTGGGTTTAGGCTCATCTAATCATGACCTCCAACAAGGGTCCTGTTCCAAATAGAATTTTCACATTTTCTTATGCCAACGTACAAAGAGCACATTTGGTAATAGTGAGGACCCACATAGATTTGAGGATTCCTCACTACTTTAAAATCGAGATTCCTCGTTTGGGATTTCACTACTACCAAAAGGACATTTTATATCGGTTGCAAAAAATACCTTATATCGGTTTTTAATATAACCGATATAATATCTTCAGTCAAGGTTTTTTATATCGGTTAATGTTTTTTTATATCGGTCTAACTTTTTTTTATATTGGTTACACAGTAACCGATATAATAATCTCTATATATAATATCGGTTAGCATATATGTGATATAATAATCGCTACATTTTATATCGGTTATTATTAAACCGATATTATATAGATTCCAAAACCGATATTAATTATGAAACCACTTTTCTTTAATTTTTTCTTCCCACTCTGTTTTTCCCCTCCCGCGCTCTGCCCGCCCCTTTTCCCCTCATTTCTTTCTCATCTCCTCTCATCTCCATCGTCGCCCATAGCTCAGTCTCTCCGGACGATCTCTCTCTCTCTCTCTCACGACTGATCTCTCTCTCAACTCGATCTCTCTCCGTCACGTCGATCTGAACCTCGCATACCGGTCTCTCTCTCAGCAGTCTGCCAAAACCCTACCTTCATCTCCAAAACTCGTCCTAGGCTCCCAGCGACAGACCTTCATCTCCCTCACATTCGTAGCTTCTTCTTCGCTGCAGGCATCTCTCTCTCTCTCTCTCTCTCTCTCTCTCTTGATCTTTACCCTTTCTGATGCGGTTTCTCACTCTCTCTCTGCTTCGTTTTCTCTTATTTTGCAACGTGATCGCCGATCAAGCCTCGCAGAAGACGCACAGACGCTGCTGTTCGTCACTGAGGAAGAAACCTGCGAGGAGGATTCGGAATCCACACTAGTCTCGTTCTCTGGTTGATTGTCGCTGTCGCTCCACCGTCACCGTGGAAGAGACCTGAGAATCCTAGAGTTCATTGAAGAAACAGAGGACCAGGCTCTTTGTAGGTCTGTGTGAATCCTTCCCTTCTTGACAACAAAGACGAATCTAATTGCAGGTGATTGATTATTCTTGTTGAATCTATTATCCCAGGCTCTATTATTCTTGTTGAATCTATTATTCATGTGAGCTTAAATTCTTGGTGGTGTTATTTTCTGTTCTTGGGCTGAAATCTTTATTGGGTTTGCTGAGGCAGAAAGACCTAACCTGCTTCGACTTCGACTGGGGCTGCTGCTTTGGTCTCGACCGGGATGTTGCTTCGACTGGGTGCTTCCTGCTAGTGCTGCTGGTGCCAGGTGTTACTACTCCTCTTCTTCCTTTTCGCTTATATGTTTTTCAATCATTCATGCCCTAGTAGAGATGAGATGCCAACGAAAAGGGGGTTTTTCAATGTTGGGCTACTGGGCCAGCTGATGCACAGATGCAGCCATGGCAGAGAAAAGGCGCCCACTACATGTTTGATAAAAGGCGAATATGAGCCTAAGTACATATTTTGCTTCTTTTTTTTGTAGAACTTTGATGAGTAGGGTTAGTTGGAGCATCTTCTCATTGCCTAGAGAAGATTTGAGGGTTAAACAAAGGTTTACGTGAGTGTTGGTTGAGGTCGGTAAGGTGATTAAATGCACTTGTGGGTCACAAAAATTCATGGGTCATTAGCCACAAGTTGGGGGTAGTGTTAGAACAATGACTAGGGCATGCCATCATGCCCTATTGAGATTGCCAAAAACACCTTTGCATTTGGAAGTGCTTCTTGTAATTTGGAGAAATTAGCCATTCCTAGGCTAATGTTTGGTTAGACAAGGCTTGCTAAGTATGCTGTTGGATTTACATATTGCAAGCATGAGTTAAGAGGGTTGAGTTGATTTAGCCCTTCCAAGGCTAAATGTTAGATGGTTTGTTTCCTTTTGAACTTAGCTCATGTCACGGCTAAGGTTGGTATGTTGGAATTTTGGGAAAACACAAACTTGGGTTGTGGTGCTTTTAGCCCCTCTTGGGCTAAACCATGCACCAATGCAGTTTGGAGGACCCTCCTCCAAAATTTAGAAGGTTGGAATTAGCCCTCCCTATAGGGCTAATGTTGGATGGAGGACCCTTGGGTCTACCCTGTGGCTTGCATGAGAGAGAGAGAGAGAGAGAGAGAGAGAGAGAGAGAGAGAGAGAGAGAGAGAGAGAGAGATCCATGGTTAGGCCGAGGATTGTTCAGGTGCTGATGGAGTGAAAGGGGAAGGGATGAGTCTGTAGTGCTGAGGTGTTGGGGCAAGAGCTGGAGCCGGAAGAGCCATGGTCATGCCTGTTGTAGAGGAACACACACTGTCAAAGATAATTAATTAGTCCCATTGATGATGATAAAAATTCATACCAAATTATCAATAAAAACCAAAAGAGTTGTTTGCAAATATAACTAATATATGACATGGGCTCCATATTTTGGTGCACATAACATGATCAATCTGATAATCAATTCAGATCTCCATCCTAAATCAATCAAACGACCCGCAGTTCTAATTAACCTTTCAGTTAATGTGGCTTGCCAATTGCCAAAATGATACCCAGGATTATAAGGTGCTTATTTAGAGACAACCTAGGGTTTAATTGTCCATAATGATTGTCCAAACTGGTGGGTTGGGCTGGATTTTTTAACCCACAAAAATGTGTTTTGTCCAGGCCTACTCAAGATCATCTGAACTCGAGTGCTCCATGGGCCAACTTTTATAAAAAAAATTTAACCTATTTAATTGATTATGGTAGAGAACAAACAAGCTGAAACTTATGCATGGATCATAATCTATGCACAAACCAAGCTACCTGCACTTTTTATGAAGATCCAAACATGCCCTATTGTTTTGGACAGGCCCAGGCCCAGGCCAAGCCAATTTTGGAGATACTGGTAACTGGATATTAAAGAAAAAGAAAAAGAGAAGTGTGTGGTGTAGATTGAAAGCAAGAAAGACAGGAAGAAAGGCTGTAAAATGGCAGAGAAAAAGAAACACACCTGCAGGTGTTGGGGGTGGCATAGACATTGTCCCTCCATAATGGTGTGGAAATGGTGTGGAATTGAGGGCAGAGTACTGGAAGAGATGAGGGTATTGGAGGCTGTACCCTTGACCATGTGGGTATGTGGCTGCCCCACTATTACCATGCCCCAGCTGAAATAAGGGTAGAAAGCTGCAGTCCCTGTATATGACCCACCTCCATACATTGGGTACTGCCCAGCAGCAGCAGCAGCTGCCCCTCCAAACACATTATAATAGCTCTGCACCAAAAATAAATCATAGATCAAGATGTTGTAGGCTCCTTTGAATGAGCTGCTCTGAGCCTTGAGATTGTGCCAATATCATCATTGATATGGTGTGAAATTGAGCCTTTTACGCTTATGACCTTACTATAGCATGCACTTACTTCTGTTTATTGGATTAATCTTTCTTTGTAGGTGTGTGTGGTGGAGAGTATATGAAAACATCTTTGATGAAGAACAAGGGACTTTCATATTTATAGTAAGTTCTCTAACTTGGTTCTGTACATGTATAGCTTGTCTTTTGGTGTTACTAGTCATTAACAATGCCAAACACTAGAATTCTCTTACATGCCACTGCTTTTATTAAATGCTCTATGATGAGCTTCTGGTAGATGCAGGTCTCCATAGAGAAAACAAGATGTGGTAGAAAAGGTTGGTGCTTCTTTCTACTATGTCCAATTCAGTGGTTAACATCCTAGCATTATGGACAGCAATGGGGAAAGCGTTGTGCCCATGTTTGATCTACTATCCCCATCATTGGCTTCACAAACTTTTTTTTTTCAGTCAGTAGCATTCAAAAATCTTGAGAACTATAAATATACTTTGTTTGAATGCCTTCTCTGAACCTAATCAATAACAAAGGCCAATCAGATTAGTCAGGTCATGATTTCGAACTAACTGAGCCAGGCATACTCAAAAACTCAAAAGTGTTACCCCAAGCTTGGCCTGACCTTGACAAGGAGAAAAAAAAAGTAAACTGTTCCATAGGATGGACCTTATTGGTGAGCATCCATGTTGTTCCATAGGAATGACCCTATTGGTGAGCATCCATTTTGAACTAACTGAACCCATTTGGCAACTTTTTACTAAATTCAGCAGAACTCAAAGTAAAGGGGGTTTTCATTGACGTAGTAGTAAAGATGTGAACAGTAAAGGGCCTAAGATGAAGATGTATACGAGGACCATTACTTTTCCACAATTTGACTGGTGACTTAGAAATGTACTCTAAAAAAACAAAAAGAAACAACAACAATCCAGGAAATGCCATACAATACTATTCATATCTCCCACCACAGACCTATGTTGAACCGATATAATAAACCATATGAAACCGATATAACAAACCAATTACATATTTTTTATATCGGTTATTCTTAATCAATTATATCGGTTATTATGAAACCGATATAAAAAATCATATGAAATCGATATAACATATATTAATTATGTCGGTTTGGCTATAAGTTATATCGGTTTTACAATAATTTATGATATAAATACATATGATATTACATCGCTTTAGGCTTAACCGATATGAAATATTACACTTATTATATCGGTTCCGTTTATCTTTTATATCGGGGGTACTTATATCGGTTTGAAATTCACTCAAAAACCGATATAATAGGTCTTTTATATCGGTTTTTAGCCGATATAAAAACCCTTTTTTCTAGTAGTGTTTGTCTAGCTGAGGATCTCACGGTGTATATTGATGCATCGAGCTAAGAAAAATTATTTTAGTATGCAAATATGCAAAAGTGAAGAATTCTATATCGACGTCAGACATAAAAAAATTTAAAAATAAAGGTTTCCATTGGTCCAATTCCTTGAAAATTTATAATTACCCAACATAGATTTTCCACAACTTATTGGAAATAAGAAATGTTTTCCCAAGGATTTGTTTGGGGGAGTTGTATTGGCACCACAAGTATTGCTCTCTCCACCACACTAGAAGACAAAAGAGGTAAGTTTTTCCTAAACTAACCCTCCCTCCTCCCTCCCTCTCCTTCCCTCCCCTACTCTTCTTCTCTCTCCCCCTCCCCCTCCTAGTCGCCGGCGGGGAAGGAGATCGGGCTGCAGTAGGCGGAACCCCCGCCGGTGACTGGGAGGGGGGTGGAGGGGGAGAGAAGAATAGGGAAGGGAAGGAGAGGAAAGGAGAGGGAAGAAGAGGAAGGGAGAGAGGGAGAAGAGGGAAAGAAAATAGAAGGGGAGGGAGGAAGAAAGAGGGAGAGGGGGAGGGAGACCGGCCGCCGGAGCATGGCGGGGAGGGGGGGATGAGGGAAGAGGGTGGAGGATGGGAGAGGGAGGGAGGGAGGAGGGAGGGAAACTCATTTTTTATTTTTATTTTTATTTTATTTTTTTGCGGTGGGAAGAAAGATTATTGCGGTGCCAATAGAATTCCCTTTGTTTGTCGAACTTGATCTAAAAGTCACCGTTTTTTCTCAGCTAGCTAGGGACGTGTGTTGGGTAAAATACTTACAGACGAAGAATGTGCAATTAGAAAATATAATAAACAATTAGAATAAATAACTAGTGGATAAAAGTGAATGTGAGAAATTAATTAATAGTAAAGCAATAAAAAATGGGCAAGGCGTCCATAGATATATCAAGGCACTTAATGGGAGTTGGTGTGGTTGTTCGTAACCACAAGAGTGCAGTTATGGCATGTAAGAGTGTTGCAAAACATTACATGTGACCCGACTGTAGTTGAGGCTATGACAGCTTGGGTAGCTATAGATTTCTGTAAGCCTTTGCAGATTCAACAATTGATATTAGAAGGTGATTTATTGGAAGTTGTCAAAGCACTTAGGTGTGAAGAAAGGAATTCCAGCCGCTATGGACAATTGACTGACTCGGCTAAATCGGTTTTAAACTCCTTTCAGTCATGGTAGGTTGAAGATGTCAAGTGGGATGCAAATAAAGTGGCACATAGATTGGCGAAGCAAGCTCTACTCAAACCGACATATCATTTTTAGAGAGACTGTGCTCCACAATTTATTCATAATCTTGTAATCATCGAATGTGATATTGCTGATAATTCTTAATACAATATGATATTCTCTCTCTAAAAAAAGAAAAAAAAAGGCAAGGCACACAAATTAAGATGCTTTCTTAAATACATCGGTTTTCCACTTGCAAGTGGTTTTGATGAAACTCGAATCCTAGGAGTCAATGCCCAACTTTTATTCAAAGTCTGCACATTAGAATCAGAAATATGGAATTGCCCTTAAAATCAAAGTATAAATAAAGAGAAGAAAAATGCTATTAGACAATATACTTCTGAGTTCTGAAAACACTACATTTTGCTCATGTTCAAAATTCGAATTGGGCCTAAATATAAGGAGTTGGAAAGCATCCCTTAGAATTAGGTCAGATCTACTCAAATAGGCCCAAGAGACACATTTTATTGAAAAGGTATAAAACTATCAACTGTAATTTTGAAAGGTATAAAAGAGTTGGAAAGCATCCCTTAAAAACACGTGTAATTTTGAAAATATTTTGAAAGGACACACTCAAGTGTCTCTTGAAATTTATTTTTAATTGTGAGTTTTTAGAAAATATGGTGAGGGTCTTTTCTCTCTCTTCTCTCTCTCTCTCTCAATTAGATGCCCAACTGCAAGAAGTGGCTGGAATTACTCATGGCCCAGTTCGTCCCTAGCTTGTCTAGAAGTAGACTAGATTTGGAATGTGTTTCTGTCTACACCTACATTTATACGTATATAAAAGGAGCCCAGATTTGTCCAGCTCTTTAACACTAACTGATTTGAGCCAAGTTGATCTTGACAAAATTAAATTGAGCTTGAGCCAAGCTCGAGTGCAGCCTAGAACTTGGCTTGACAATAGATAGCATGCTTAAGCTTGACTCGTGCTCATATATTTATATCGTAACATATACTAATTATTCACAAACACACATAATTTCCTCTTAAGCAACACTCACACTGTTAGATCACCATTCCGTTTGGGCCACTGAGGTGACAAAGAGATGTCTGTACAAGGAGAGTTTATTGTATAGATGGGTTGCTTTAAGAAGGATGAGCCCACATACATGAGATTAGGTACTTAACAATGTTAATATGGTTTGTAGTTAGAACTTTTTTTTTTTTAATTTCCCATGTTACTGAGTTGGTATTTTCTTGATTTCTAACTAAACTTAAGTTTAAGTTTTTATCCCATTTTATTATATAACCCATTACTACTTTTTATATGTATAAATATATTTCAATCAGAAGTATAAAATGTTTGTTTTGCAAAACATATTCCAAACTGAGCCCCCTAAACATGAAGAGACAAGGATGGCCCAGCTAGAGATTGGCCCATGAAGAAATCAAGCTGAGCTTGAATAGCTTGTGAGCCTGCCTTACTTGCTTACATCTTTTTTTTTTAGGGCCTGTTTGGCAATTAACTAGTTAAGTTAAGTAAAGTGAATCCATACAAGAAATGGGTTGGACAGATAAATGGATTGTACAGGGCGTATATCCAATAAGGATATAAATGGGTCAGTATTGGATTGGATCAAAGGTGGGCCTATTTCCAGTTCTTTTACCCGGATCCTTGCAGTTGTTGGGCAAAGAGGGTCCATTTCTCTCAAATTAATGTAAAACAATCGAGTTCAGGACAGAAGCTGAGCATTTGCCTAAATTTCGATCTTATGGACCAAGGTCTTGATTCTGGACTGCAATAATAAACAATGAGGCCAATAACTGACAGACTGTTCAGCTTTGGCTGGGCCAAACCAAAATGCGGGTCCCCTGAGACCAGGCCATACAGGGCCAACCTAACTATTCAACCAGTGACCCCCTCTGAAATGTAAATTGCTCAAATCATAGGTTCCCATCATGTTAGTCTAAACTAGATTTCACGGTAGTTGAAGTTGAGTCCACTATCAAATTGATTTCATGTACAGCCACACTCTATTTTTTGGATCCGGATACAACACATTGGTTTCGTGTCATATTAGAATCTGGATCTATAAAGATTGATCTTTAACTAGCTCTACCAAACATCAACAAGATGTTTCTACCAAAAAAAACTAGCTCTACCATGATTCGGCCTCATATCCAACCCATTTACATCGATCCCTTTGATCCTATTTGAGTTATGGGGTGAGTACGTTAATGGGTGGGGAGGAAACTCATTGGCCGTTCACATTCGAGGAAACTATTCTCCTGCATTCAAACCATCACCAAAGGCGGACTGCCCAGAATTTCCCCAATTTTATTAGGTCAATGACAAATTGCACCAATGTGCAGCAAGTAGCTCCGCAGGAGAGAATCTTCCTGACGCTGGATACCTGTTTATGACGGCATTTTAACCATTGTTTTTAAAACAGGATGTGTTTCCTCCTATGTGCGAATTTTTTCTTTGGTCTTGGCTGGGTTAATAAAAGGGGTTTTTATACGAAAATACACTTTAAATAGCCACTAAACGTACCAGTGAACTTTAAACATCTATGCACCTGACAGGGAATCCGTACAGGATTCCCCTTTTTTTATATCATTTTTTTCGGTGGTCGAATTCGACCTTCATTTGCAGTGTTAAAGGTCGAATTTGACCCTAATGGTGCAAACTTTTGCTACACACAATACGTTGGAGGTCGAATTCGACCGGATATTTCATCTTTTAAGGTCAAATTCGACCCTGACTTGCCTAGTTCTCCCTTTGAAAAACCCTCGTTTCAGAGTAAAATCACTTTATTAAAGACGTCGATTGCGATATCTGGGTCATCCTCTCCTCCATCCCGTCGACTGCCAGCGTGCACTTTCTACCCTTTGTGGTCCCCTCCTAGTCAATCCTTCTCAATCCTTCTAAACCATCGACTGCGACATTTGGGTATTCCTCTCCTCCATCCCGTCGACTGCCAGCGTCCACTTTCTACCCTCTGTGGTCCCCTCCTAGTCAATCATTCTCAATCGACGAAAAGGTATGTGTCGCCATGGTCCCCCCATGCATTATCTCGTCGTTTTTTTTTTCTTCTGCTCTATGTCCATTGTGTTGTTTGCAGCATCTATGCATGTTCATCGTGGTTGCACCCTCTTGGCGTGCTCATCCCCTACGTATTTAGGTTTTGGATTCCATACAGTTGCAGATGAGATTGTCACCACATATTCAGACATGGCCATTATGAATGTGGAGGGCTTCTAGTTTTTGGTTTAGAAATTTTGGATTTGGGGTTTTGGATTTTGATTTCAACGGCAACTATGAATCTCTTGTTTTTTTTTTTGGGCAACCACATATTAGTTTCCCTTGATTTTGTTTTTTCGGTACAATTTTTACTTTACTTCAACCCAGAATGATGTTTTTGTTTTGTAACTGCCCGTGTGGTTGTCTTTCTTATGTAACTGCCCATGTGGTTGTCTTTGTTTTGTAACTGCCCATGTGGCTGTCCATCAAATTATCTCCCCTCAAAATGAATGAATGTGTCGAATTGATTTTGTTACTCCAAAATCGAATATTGAAAGTGAGGGTGGCATTGGAACTTTTGGTGAAGCTCATTTGAGGGGGCCTAGTTAAGGTCTACTGTAATGTTAGTGTGTTTTTATTTATGTTTTTTTTTCTCTTGCTTGTTATTTCATATTGTTGTTTTTGCTCTCTTTCTTGTTGAATGATATTTCTTAAATTCATTTTTATTATAGTTGTTATTGTTTGTTGTTATGTTTCATCCTCTTCACAGAAGTAAAGTAAGAATATCCTCTTTATACTGTCTACAATGTAGATTTTAGCACCTTTCTTATTAGATTGTTGAAATTAGTCTAAGGACCCCTGCCCCTTTTGACTTTACGAAATTCCATTTCGCAGATGTTCGAAGCCACTAACAGCAATGCTAATGAAGGTGTACCTGAAGAAGCACCCACAAGGTTACTTTACGAACAGGATACCCACATCTCATTAGCGATACGATGTGGGCTGGTAAGCTGTTAAAAAGATTACATTCTATTTTTGCAAGTAAAGATTATGGGTTATTTTCGTTTGAAGTACGGTAATGTTGTATAAATAGAGAATGGGAATATGAGTTGGAATCTAACTATTCTAAAGACAATAGACTATGGGTATTGATGTAGGTGGTTGTTGTTGTTGGAAATTAAGTGGGCCTCTAGGATAGGTTTCAAAAACTTTTGATCCACTTGATGCAGGGATCAACTATCCAGAAGGCTACCAATGTGTCCAAGATGCAAACCCTCTATCTCATCTATCATGATCAGTAATTCAATCTATCTAGAAGATAGAAAAACAATAACAAACATGCAACAAAGATCTATATCATACAAGAAAATAGATTATACCTTTGGAGCTCGGTTGTGCTCTAATGGAGAATTTGCTACTTTCTTTGATGGCGAATCCTTTCGCGAATCAAATAGGTTTCTCCAAAACCCAATGGCCTTCCACACTATTACCCGAATCAGAATCTCTTTCTCAAGAAGATGGGTGGGATCTTCAAGGGAAGACAACTAGGAACTTAAAAGAACTAGAACAGGGAGAGAAGAGAAGTGCAACTCTTGCACAAAGGGGGCTGGGCGTGAATTCCAAGGATGGACGTCCAAGCCCCCTTTGGTCCCTATTTATAGCTTTTGCAAACTACTCTTTACTAATTTAATTAGGAGTCTCACTTCCAAATTAATTAGTAACTTTCTTCTCTTTCTTAATTACAATAGAAGTCTCACTTCCATTAATAATTAGAAACATACTATTACCACTATTAGAAGTCTCACTTCAAATAGAAATAGTAACTTTCCTTTTAGAGTTCAACTAGAATTAGTATCCGTCAAATGATTGGGCTAGCGTGGGGACCACTAGGGATTCCTTAGAAAGCTGGCTCCAACTGGGACACGCGACCCCACATCTCATGTGCAATCCGGGCCCACAGTTAATTGCAAATAACTCCACTATATAAATGCAATTGCACTCCAGTCTTAGGAAATTACATAGAAGACCCTAAACTTCCCTATTACCACAAGTAGGCCCCTCCATCAATATCCATAGATCAATTGGACCTGTCTTCCAAACTCGATCCATATCTTATTATCCTTGAGCCCCAATTAATTATAATGATCAATGGTACCTTTCCAATTAACTCTTAATCGGAATGGGTGTACACTTACCAATGATAAATCCATTAATTGGCACAAGGGGATATTAGAGATAGATTCCTTCTTGACCATTGAATGTTCCCACAGCTCTACTACCACTTACCCAAATCACCGAGGTATTGACCTACAGTTGGCCTCACTCATTGGTGACTCAAAACAAATGAATAGATAGAAACTTGAGTTCATTAATATCTCAGGATTGAGAGCTTACTGCTAGGGAATTATGAGAGCAAACCTTAATATAAAGACAGTGTTTATAAGGTGCTTCTCATGGTCCTTCAATACATCCAATGTATTAGAACTATGATCCAGAATCTTTCATTATGATGATCGAGACAAATCACACTATCTCATAGTGATCAAAATGCTGCAACCTTGTCAGTATGAGATGTCCAGTCTCATCACTGGTTGTGAAGATATTCAAGTATAAGATTTATTATACATGTCTCCCGTATGTGGAACTCATCCATACACATGTATTATATCTAGTATACTTATGGACTCCGGTTCATCTCATGAACCATTATGTCATTCGTATTGGTTATGTGCAAGTATATAATTAAACATCATTCATCTCATGAAATGGAAAGCATAAATATATTGATTAATAAAGAAATGAATCAATTTATTACATCATATGCTGGTATTGAGACCATAAAACTAACAGTTGTTAAGAGTAATGCACAAATAAAATAGTAGGGACTTGTTTGAAAAATGAGGTGGTGTGAATCTAGGAGAGAAAATAATAACAACATTAAAATAAAAAAGAAGGTTGTCAACATGAACCTCACATGTGCAAAGTTATGACAAATAATTGAAGATATATACTTGCTATTTGGGATAGAGTACCAAAAGTTAATTTCCTATTAATTATAGTAAAAGAAGTATAAATATATATATATATATATTTTAGTACTATTTCTCTTTTGAACTGAAAATCATTTTATTTTTTTAAGATAAATGGAACCTAATTAGGAGAAGTGAAGTACTCAAACCTAGTTAGAAGGTAGGATTTAACTTACTAGGATAATCATCTCCTAACAAAGGGGAAATGATTTGATATCCCCTTTTGGATATCCACCTTTAATCCTTCCTTCACTTTTTCTACCTTTTTGACATCAAGGCAGTACTAAAAAATATGAAGGAATTCAAACTCTACAAAAAAGTAGCCTATGTCAAACTACCCAATTACTTCTTTCTCAAAAAAAGAAACCTTATAATCAATTCAAGAAACCTGCTCAACATGATCAATCCCCAATTAAACCAACTTATATGACACAAGTAACAAGCAAGGAACTATCTAATCAGCTAAGATTTTAATTACTGTATGACAAACAAAGGCCTGAAGCTATTAATATGTATTTCATACCCATGTACAAAATGACATCATCACTAAAATCTTGGATTCAACAAGGCCAATGATTTATCATTGAAGAACTCCTTAATGATTCTTATGAGATGTTAGATCAGTCTTTTATCTCATAGTTCAATCCTCTCAGTAGAAGTTTCAATCCCAATCCTACTTTTCTTTATTGTTTTTTTCTAGAAAACTCTAGCCTAGCAAATGATCAACACATCCAACCTCGATCTTCAGATAAATAGAACAGGTTAAGAAGCCCACATATGAAAATCAAATCTTTTAAATTGATACTCGTGATCTATAAGTTGAGAAACAGATGATATTTAAGTAGATATTTTGTTGGCAGCTGAATTTTGACTAAAATCTCAGTGCACTATTCTAAGCAATTACTAGTCAGGTTCATGCAGAAGTTAATAATGGTAGCATTGCAAAGAGCCAAACACTAATGAGTTAAGGTAGTTCATGCATATACATATGCTATCATTACATATATGGAAGCAATGATTTGCTGAGTTGGATTTAGCCTATAGTGGTTGATGGTCAGCATGTGGGCGTGACATTGATGTCCCAGCACTGTCAGGTTAGGATGGTCTTGACTAAGTAGAGCTGGGGAGGCCAGCATCGCAGGCATCTACATGGTCATCTACTCTGGCTTTACGCCTAGGTATGATCTAGATGACTAAGCCAAAGGCCCAGCTCACAGCTAAAAGACTAGCACGTTTACAGCCCATTCAATCGCTGGGTTTGGATGAGCCACCGTTTGGCCTGGCCTAGTTGCTGTCTGGGAGATAGGTGTGGCTACTTCTGTAGAACGTTTGTGATCTTTGGTTGCTTGGAATCTTAGGGGTGACAGATTTTTAAGATCTCCAACCTAGCATTTTCTCTGTTGCCTCGCTTCCATTTTCCAATTTGATTTTAGTTCAGGGGACAATTCTATCATGCTCAAGAATAAGACAGACGTAGCTTCTGTTTTCCACTTAGATTTGAGTTCAGGGGACAATTCCTCTACTGGAAAATTTTAAGCTTAAATCTGATTAAAAAAAATTCACACAAAAAGAAAATCTGGTTCAACTGTGTTTCCTAAAAAAGGTCTTGTGAAAATATAGTAGGTCTTGTGAATGTTGTAAGTCTATTAAATAAGAAGTCTACGATATCTCTTGATCGGCTCTTTTAAATGGAAGGAAAGTGACTGAATAATCTCACTTTTTTTTTTTTTGTCATGTAAAGTGACTGAATAACCTCACATTTTTTTTATTTTTTTTATTTTGTATAACATTTATGCAAGAGCTTGGTTCGTATAGGTGCATACCCACTAATCCAGACCATGGGTTGTGGGACCTAAATGAAAGGCATCAAGAATATATCAGGTAGACCGGACTACATCGACTGACAGAGATGAGGTGGATGCAAATCGACCATGCCTTGATTACCGGACTGGCAGAGCGCTGGCGCCCTGAGACAAACACGTTTCACTTCCCTATCGGTGAGGTTATAGTGACTCTGGAGGATGTGGCCTACATTTATGGTCTGCCAATAAATGGCCCCCCGGTCACCGACAGAACATTTCCTAATCATAGTGTTGCCGATGTTGTGAAGAGTTGCTACGGAAACGACCCGTGGATGGAGTTGACTTTAATGGCATATCAATTAAATTCACATGGTTAGACCATCACTTCGGGCCTAAAAGAGATTGATGATGGGAAAAGAAAAAAAACGAAACTATCTAAACAGGAGGAGATCTATGTCACAGGGCGTATCTATTCTTCTTGGTGTCCGGACAGATATTGGCAAATGCGTCGGGATCGAGGGGCCCACTTATCTACTAGAGCTATTCAGGGAGTTCAAGCCGTATGCGTGGGCTCCCGCTTGTCTAGCTAATCTTTATATGATGCTGACGCAGGGAGTGAAATGGTCCGGTATCAAGAATACCGAGGGGGGAGAGGCGGCCATACGTGCAGGTCTAGACCCGACAGATGAGAGTGATGCTTTTGAACATACATTCAGGACTATGTCAAGACCACTTCAGTTGCTCCAGGTATCTTACTATAGGTTTCTTTTATTATTATGTATGTTTTGTTCCCTGTATAACCCATAAGCATTTCATCAATCTCCTTAACTGGTTTTGAACTTCATCATCCAAAAATAACAAAAACTAGTTTGAAGAAAAGAAGTGATATCAAAACGATCATTGACAATTTTAACTAAACGATCATTGACATTATGCTTTATAGGTATGGGCGTCTTCGAGGATGGCCATTGGTAGATCAATCAACCGCTCGCGATACACTAACGAGAACGTTTGGTTCCCTTTGATGGTCACATGGCGGAATAGGCTAGAGGGAATAAGTCACTTGACAAAGTTGAGACGTGTTCGCAAACAACTTAACAATCTTGCGTCGGGTGAGGTGAGACTAATTCATTACAAATTTTTTTTTTTTTTAGTTTTTACAATAATCATTGCATGACTTATTGAATGCTTAACACGAATAATGCTTCTTCATGCATTTTGAATGGCAGCCTTACAAGAAACTTGCAAGCCATTCTTGAGATCGGTTCCAAAAAACCGACTGAGAACTCTTCGCGTCCTCTGCGCCCCTCATCTTTTATTGGTTGCTTGAGCGATACAATACCGAAAGGGTGATGAAGCAATTCGGCCTACGACAGGTTGTCCCCCCACCTTTTGTCCTTCCTTTCCCAAGGGTCGAAAAAAAAACAAAGAGTGATTGTAGACTATAGGCAAAAATATAAGATGGAGATAGATTTGTGGGAGGACAGCTGGCGGTATATTATAAGGGGGAAGAAGTCATCTAGTGTGCCACAATCCAATGAATACATGGCGTGGTATTCTCTGAACACCATAATGCTTGTTGGCCGCATTAGGGGAGAAGAAGGCCAATGACCTATAGAGAAAGAACATATCGTGGAACAAGAACCGAGCATCCCACATAAAAGGGTCAGTTGATGATGAATATCTCAATGCTTGACAGCTATGTTAATTTTTTATTTTTTTTTAAAAAAAGGCTAACCTTTCGCTTATACTCATTTGTAGGTGACGGATTTCATTGATCACATTGAGCGGTAATGTGACCAAGCGCATAGAAATCAAGGTACCGATTTAGGGAAATTTATATCCTCATTGAAAGTCAAGCTGAAGAGATTCACGGTTGCTTTTGGAACTACATTGGATGAGTATGTTGAGTAATGCAACAGCTCTCAGTCCGAGGTGGATAAACAGTTGGTAAGGATCGTTCTTCTCTACTAAATTTTTAATTACATACGATTTCATTTGTTTAACAATGTTACTATTTGCAATCAATTAGATTTACTTGGGCTTTGAGTAGGGATCAATGAGATGAATAGCATAAATGAACTTAACTTGAATCCAACAGACAAAATAATATCCTAAACAAAATCAAGACGATTCGCAGTACTGTCCATGTCCAAGCTCAATTCCTCCAATATCCTCTATTGCACCATGAGGGTAAACAGGTTTAGATGAGTACGATATAAGTAAATGATGTTGGTCTCAATAGAGCGCAACATGTCTCTTCTCATTGGGAGGTTGAATCAATTATTCGGCAAGTTTTCTAATGAAAAGCAATTTCCACAGTTAAGATTCAAAGACAGATTTAAAGACACACTATGGACAAAATTGTGAAAAGCAGTCATGTCGATAGTCCAAGATATCATTCATGCATGGATGCTTTGCTTTTTCAGTCACAATAACATTGATATATAGATTATTGTTCTTTCAAAATGGGATGCATAATGCTGAACTTGAATTGATAGAGTCTGCTGTCAGCACACAGTATCATGCTTGCCAATTTTTAAATGATTGGGCATGATATCTTGAGCAGAAATCTCATTCCCCAGATTCATGAACTAATTTCCTTATCAGGTGCCCCATCATCAAACCGGACTCACTAAGTGTGGCCCAAAACATTCATGATACTAGGGATGTCAATGGACCTTCAAAATAAGAGCTTGCAACTAGTACTTGCTTTAGCTCTCAATCCTGAGGTCTCTAGTCTGGTTCGTGCAACCAGCAGCCCATCATTGATAATATTATTATGATATCTTTTGGTAGTTGAACTTGAATCTTGTGTGTTGAAGTCAAGTCCCGGCACGGTCCACTATGGACCCATATTATTATGATATATTTAGTTAATAGTTGAAACACTTTAGTCTCTTAGTAGATAAATCAATTTACAGCTTAAATTCAAATATAACTTTGTTTACACACCAGCCACCTACTTTCCACATGCCACTAAGATTGACATATAAGATGACGTAGATATGTGCTTATGGGACTAGAAATAGTCTCTTTTATGGAGATCTTAGCACTACAATTTTGAAAAAAAAAAAAAAAGACAAGAAAGAAGATTGTAAATACATGGAATGAGGCAGTTTGAAGCCACATTCAATATTTTGAAGTAACCTAGAACAATATTTCAACGCTAATGCTAATGATGAAGATGATAATGATGATGATGGCGATCCAAAGGCTTAAGGAATCCATTGTGGTCCCCTTTCAACCATCACCAAATTCAATGGTCCCCAAACTATCAATCTTCATATTATAGTATTATTGCTTGTTGGATCTTCTATTTAGAAAAAAAATTTATAAAAGAGTACATATCCATTCATTTTGGTTGAAACTGATTTAATTGGAATGAAAAACTTAGAATGTTACTATTTCATTTGACTTACACTGTTAATTGACTTCTTACAGGTTGTTACTCCAAAGAAAGTGTATGTCTAGAGATCCACATCGAAAAGTCCAGTTAAGAAAAAAAGGAAGGGAAAAACTGGTCCAACCGAAGCTAGTCAAACAAGGCTGTCAATCACTGTTGACTCCGAATCAAAGGTCAAGCCAAAAGTGCCTGCTCAGAAGGAAAGTCCATTAAAGCCTACATATCAAACCAGCGAATCAAGCGTCCATGGATATGTCGAATCCCTTAATAGCCAACTTGATGACGACCCCAATCTTGTGCCGCTAGAAAAAATATTCTCAACTTCTCCTTGCCCCAATGTTTTGTTGACTCCAACCCCTATAGAACCACTTGTGGTTGTTGTAGCACACTCACCTGCTACAATTGAGTCATTAGTGTGGAGGCTGAAACACCTGCCAAGGAATAGGAGAGTACCTGAGAGGTTGTTGGACTTCTAGCATGGAGTACCTCAGTCTGAATATGTTCTATCAGATCTCGATAAAGAGATACAAGAGGGCTTCCACAGATACTATACTACAAGGTAACAAGCAGCAACTATGTATGAAATTTAGATTTTACAATTACTGTATGCTAACCCATATATATATCCATTTCAGGAAGGATGAGCTTCGACTTATTTGTTCCTTAGTTGATTGTGATACCCTTAATGCTTTGTTGGACCCGGATACACTGTTAGACACTAACGTCATCTACTACTATTTTTAATACTTAAGGAGGACTTGCGGTGACGCATATCTAGTAGATCCAAGCCTTTGCGTAAGTATCTTTACAAACTATTCAGCTGCTGATGTAATATTTGAAAATCAAACAACTAATGCAATTTTTATTTGACTTTACAGAGCTTTTGGCAGAAGAAGCACAAGGCTAGTGATGATTGTGCATTTGGGGTCAACGAAGTACGAGTGTGGGATGTAAAGGAATGTAAGACGCTCGTTTACATTTTACACTAGCACAATCATTTCACCTTGCTTGTTGGCTACACGGATGAGAGCCGTTGGGAGTTCTACAACAGTTCTGACAGTGATAAATATGGTTTAGTCATTTGCGAAGGTTTTGTAAGTATCCATTAAATTCTTTTTGATTATTTACGTTTCATTTAAATGAACACGCCCTTTAACTTAACTTTTCTACAGAAATTGTAGCTAACCGAACGGTTTTACAATTATGGGTGGACGGAGCCATGCGTGTGGTCAATGGACGTGAAAACGAACATTCTCTGTCAACAGAATGGAAGTGATTGCGGTGTATTCTCGTGTGTGTTTGCGGAGCATTGTATCTTTCGTCGTCCAGTTCGGTTCATCCAAGCTGACATGCCATATTTCCGCCGTAGGATTTTGATCGAGATATTTAAGAGAAGTTGGGAATTGAATGGAAACAGATTCAATCTCCCTGACCTATGGTGACAAGGCCATCAATGACTAATCATGAATGAATGAGAATTGTTTTGCTAAAAAAAACTCTAATCTGTAAAGGTTGTAAGTATTTAACAGTGAATTACAAACATTTATGGTGGTTGTATGTTATTGAATTAATTGAGGTGGCATATGGTTGCATGGGTTTTATCTTGTTTAAAGCCTTTTGTCAGATGTTATTGAACGTTTATTGTTGAATGATTTTAATTTTATTGGAAAATAGAATCCATTCATGGTTGTGTGATGTTTGAAAAGGTTTATCCTTAAAAAAAAATATTTATATGCTCAGGGTCGAATTCGACCTACATATTCACTTTGCAACAGGTTTTTCAGACTCCCAGCGTCGCATTCGACATACATATTAAATTTTGTTGACTCTCAGTGCCGAATTCGACCTTTAAAACAGGTTATGAAGGTCGAATTCGACCTACATATTAAAATTGGAACATGTTTATTTGACTCCCAGCGTTGAATTCGACCTTTAAAACAGGTTATGAAGGTCGAATTCGAGCTTCGAAGCAGGTTATGAAGGTCGAAGTCGACTCTGGTTTAAAATTTATATGCAAAATACCTGTTTCACATCCAGTTCTGTCATTCGACCTGGTAAATTGGTAATGATTGTCGGATTCATTTTCTATTACATGATAACAAAAAATATGCATATTACATCCATTACTTGAAAATTACATACACAAAAAAGATGGAAGTTTCATCCATTCATGGAGACTTACATTAACAAAAGATATGTAGATTACATCCACTAATGGAGACTTACATTAACATAAAAGATGGTATTTGCAACATTCACAAAAAAGGTGGATGTAAAATCCATTCATCAAGGATTACATTAACAAAAGATATGAAGATTACATCCATTAATAAAAGATATGAAGATTACATCCACTAATGGAGACTTACGTTAACATAAAAGATGGTATTCACACCATTTACAAAAAGATGGAAGTTTCATCCATTCATGTGTGATTACAATAACAAAAGATATGAAGATTACATCCACTCATGGAGACTTACATTAACATAAAAGATGGTATTTGCACCTTTCACAAAAAAGATGGAAGTTTCATCNTGAGTGCATCTTGATCCGCGATAGCTCCCGTCAGGATCTTGAAATGGATGACGTGCTGTCTGGCTGATCCTTTCCCCGTATATGTTTGGAGAGTAGGATGCTTGAATTTGGTGGGGAACGGGACCGAGTCCATCCATAAGGGATATGGTGGCTTGATCCCATGCTCCTTGAGTATATCCTCTTCTTTTGCTTTGGCGAGGATACCGTCTACGTCCTTTTTGGTAAGGGCGCGTGACTCATTTTCTTCTCTATTTACCTCGTCGTCTTGATGATTCGGAGGAGGTTCATTGTTCGCCTGATTTTGGAAGGCGAGGAGAAGGTTTTCCATCAGAGTTTCAATCCTCTGCTGGCCCTGTTCCAACTGCTGGATGCGGGTGATCGCATCTTCTGGAGGTGGATTGCGGGGTGGTGGCTCAGAATTTGTAGCCAAGACATTCATCCTTCGTGATTCGAACGAAGAAACTGTCCTGGTGACTGAGCTGGGGCTCATTTTTTTTTGAAGAGGAGCTTGAGGAAGGATCACTCTGCTGTCCTTTGCTTGAAGGAGCAGGGGATTCTTCTGAATGTCTTCTTGTCCTTGAGACGCTGCGGGTCATTGGACGTCGGACATGGATTTTTGTTGCTGATTTTTGGCGCCTTCTGGTTTTTCCAACCATATGGACGGCAGCAACTTGGTTGGGTCTTTCTTTTTCGACCCATTTGGGAGAGACTTGAAGTGTGGGAGGCTGGGTCCTTTGCTTCTCTAGTCTCTTTTGTCTATACGACGCGCGGCGGCGTATACGACGAGCAATTTGAGCTTCGGTCAGCTCTAACTGGGCTTTGACGATGAAGGATGTGCTCCCTCGGGCGCAGCAGCCGAGCCTGTCTTCTTTGTAGCTGGGCAAGGATAGGATGCGAACCCTGTCCTTTGCCAGTTGCAGCGAAGCTTTGAATTTTTGAAGTTCGGCCCCTGTAGAGATGAAGGGTCGAACTGCAGGTTTGTAGGCCTTAGCAGGTGCTTGTAGAGGCCTTGTGATGCATGACTTGATTTTGGGCTTGTAAGAACAAGCCGGCTCATGCTGGGATGACTTGGAAGTCGAGTTGGAGATGGGTCTCTCCTCTTTCATGTAGGCAAGAGGATAGAACTGGTTCTCCTTGAGTGGGGCCAGGAATGCTGGCTTAGTGGATGTATGGAACCTTCTCTGTTTTGGTGAAGGTTTTGGGGACCAAGTCTTGGAGTAGACCTGGTTGTTTGCAGGTTGAGGCTTCGTGGGGCTGCCACGGGCTTCAGGCCTTCTGGTGCTCGCCTTTGGTGTCACGGTAGTGACACGTTGAGAGGCGAGTTTCTGCTTCTTGGAGGGAGCAGTTTGTTCCTCAGGAAGTGGGAATGGTCCCAGCGTCCCAAAGACGATAGTCCGGGGAGTCGAGGTCGACCCGGAGTTCAGAGAGTTGCCGAGGGAGTTGACACTTCGGCAGCTGATGGGGCGCTTGTAGGTGCGCGTTGTTTGCTTCTGTTGAAGCATGAGTTGGTGCTTGTTTTCATCGAAAGTAATGGTTAGTGAAGCTGCCATTGTTAGTTTTTCGAAAATTTCTGAAACAAGACCACATCCATTAGTAATCACAAGAATATAATGATCATAAATGGGAAGTTCTATGATTTCGTCTTTTCAAATTGCTCGTGGTAGATGACCCAAGCAATATGAGGAAGGCAAAATGCCATAGAAGATACAATTGTTCTGATCGCAGGTATGGTAAGCCCAGAATGGGCATCCCAGTGACTGCTAGAAGCAATTGTGAACTTAAATTCGACTTATCGAGAAGCAGAGCTTGCTCGAGGTAAGAAGAATATAAAGTTGGAGTTACAGATGTGCCGGTCGCAATACAGTAGACCCTGAAAGGGCGTACTAGTACCGCTAGACACAAATGTTTTGAGACCGCATCTATGAGATGAGATTCTCTGTTTTGAAAGGTCAAGATTGGATTCATCAAAGAGAGCAGATGGTATTCCAATCTGAACACGGGCTCAGCGATTTCCGCGAGCGCCAGTGCTCAGAAAGAAATGAGCCATGATTTCTCGGATCTGAATCTAAAAATGACGAGTTTTTTTTTTTTTGAAAGGCCAATATCGGGTTCATCAAAGAGAGCAAAAGGCACTCCAATCTGAACACGGGCTCAGCGATTTCCGCGAGCGCCAGTGCTCAGAAAGGAGAAGACCAAGATTTCTCTAATCTAAACCCAAAATGACGGAAGTTTTTTTTTTTTTGTTTGAAGATTTTTTTTTTTTGAAGATTTTTTTTTTTATAAAAAAATATTTTTTTTTTATTTTTTTATTTATTTTTTATTATTTTTTTTTTAGATTTTTTTTTTGAATTTTTTTTTTTTTTTTTTTTTTATTTTAAATTTTTATTTTTAAAAATTTTATTTTTGAAAAAAAATTTATTTAAAAGACGAGAGAGTACACATAGGCCTCCTAACCCGGTCTTATGAAATCTTGATTGATAGAATTGCCCCCAGGTAAGGGTAGGATTACTTAATGAACCCGTTTGGAGGACCCTTGCCTAGAACAGTCAAGCTGTCTCCACACTCTGGACAAGGCTTTTCTTTGAATCAACCATGATCAAAGAACACAGTTGGTTTAACCTTAGTGGTCTATGTCTTTTTTTTATATATTTTTTTTATTTTTTTTATGTTTATGAATTCATCGAAGAGAAACAATGGCCCAAAACCTTAGTCGAACAGGCTCAACATTTCTGCAAGCGCGATGAACGATAGGAACGGATCAAGGTTTCTCAATTTTGAATCCAAATTGAGAAATCTAAAATTTTTTTTTATACTTTTATATATATATATATTTTTTAGATTTTTAATGAACTCATCGAAGAGAAACAATGGCCCAACCCCCGATCCGAACACGGTCTCAGCGATTTCCGCGAGCGCCAGTGCCCAGAAGGGAAAGGATCAAAGTTTCTCAATTTTGAATCCAAAAATGAAAAATCTGATTTTTTTTTTTTTTGAAAAGAGAAAGAGTGGAAATAAATTCAAAGAATTAGAAATTTCCAAACAAAAAATCTCATCTCATTTTTTTTTTTTTGTGGAATTCAACATAGGCCACCAATTATAAAGTAGCCAAGGAATCGAGAAAAGAAATATAAGCATAGAGCAAAATATATGATATGCAAATATTTCATTTCTAGCATCGTGTTCTCAAATAAACGAGTCCCACCGGGTGTGCCAGCTTGATGGACCGCGCTCCCGATGCCCGGGTTCCTACCGAGGTCGGCGGACGTGGGAGTCCGTTTGGTTCCGACCCTTTCGTAACCGGGGGGCAAGGGGGGCGTGCATCAACATTTCTTTTTTGTGGGTGTGCCAGATTTTCTATTTTTACTTGGAATTGCAAGTGGTGATCCGGAGATCAACCTTCGCAAGTAAAAAGGAAATCAACTTCTTTCAAGTTTTCCATTGCACATATATTTAAGAAAAGAGACATTTTTCTTAGTTTGCCGTGAAAGGCGATTTTTTGGCATTTATAGCCGATTTTGGCGTTTATAGTCGATTTTTGGCGTTTATAGCCGATTTTGGCGTTTATAGCCGATTTACAATCCTTATCAACAATGAAAGACAAGAATTGTGATTTTTGTCTCTTTTGAAAAAATACAAACTACAATGAAAAGCAAGAAAAGGAGGATCTAACTTCTCAGGAGATTGTGGGGGACTCGTTTAGATTGACGGTCGCAAGCCATATGTGGGCTTCGCCATCATCCATGCAGATGAGAACAGAGGATGCTATTGATTCGCTTGGCTTGGCTGTAACCTCAGGTTTTTAGAGGACAAAGATCAAAGGAAGGTCCTATGTCCAATAAAAAGCCGAGTAGACGGGCTGAAAAGCCATATCTAAGCCATTGGAGGCAGGAGGAGAAGGCAAGGACCTTGGGGGGGGGGGGGGTACCCCCCAAGGGACTTTTGTCACCTTGTTGCGGTGGCCGGTGTAGAACTTCGGCAGAGTTTTCTCTCGTTTTCCTTTCTCTGGATTTCTGTCTGTGTGCTTGTGCTTTTTTCTCTGATGTTTCTGATGTTCGTTCTGTGTTTTTTCTTCTTGGAGAGCCCTCCTATTTATAGGCTTTTAGGTAGCCTTTTAGGTGGGTTTATGGGCTTTTATTGTCATTAAGCCGCATAATGGGAGGAGTTACAAAATTGAATTGTTTATTTTGTAACTCCTTTTTCTTGGCTTCTGATTGGCCGGAGGAGATTGAGGGCATTTAATCGCCTTTAATCGCCATGATGGGAGGAGTTTCATGGGTTAAATGCCATGAATCTCTTGACTTGTAACTCCCGAATGCTTGCTTCTGATTGGGCCGTCCAAAGAAATGGATTAATGACTGTAATAAAGCTAGTCAATTAATCGCATTAAGTGGTCGCCGAGCAGCTGAAGAGTCGCGGGCCGTGCCACGTCTTTTGAGATTCTTCTGTTGATGATCATCGATGGATCTTCATGTAGATCGACATCAGATGATCATGTAATTTCAGGTGTTTGTTGCCAACAGCGGGTCGGTGCCATCTGTCCTGTCGATTTCTCGATCGGTCGGGTAGAAAGCACACTTTTTTTGGTTGACCGGGTGGCGATCAATATTGTTTTCGATACTCTTGATGATTTACCCGTGTTTTGGACGGATGTCAGAGGACTTGGTGTCTCAAAAGCATGAATTTTGGAAAGTACCAGAGGCTGGGCTCCTCGAATCGCGAAAAAACGGCGAAAACCGGGGTTTCCGGGGCTTTCCCGGCGACCCCGGGTTCCAAGGTCGCCGGCGACCCTGGCCCAGGGTCGCAGGTTTCCCCCTTTCGTGTCCCGTTTTGCGTCCGTTTTTGCTGTTTTTCGATTCTTTTTTCTTCTGTACTTTTCCTTGACATTTTGACCATTTATTGGCCTAATTTCTTTGTAGGAAACCTGATGAGAATCCTTGCATTTTATTTTGCAAAGTTTCCAATTTCCTGAGAAAGCCGAAGACTTTGTCGCGCAGAGCTGCCGATTTTCCGTCAGAAGCTGAAACTGGGCCAAACGATGTCGGAATGACCTGAAATTTGGTGTGAAGCCTCCTGAGCAATAAATAAGACCAACCATAGGCTTTTGTTTGAGTTTCGAAGCCGTTTAGGGTCCTATCACCTGTAGACTTGCTTTTTGTCGCGATGAAGATGTCGCGGTTTGATGTGCGGTCAATCGATGTCCGATTGACTTGAAATTTGACAGGGAACCTATTGGAGTCATTTTAAGATGATCCATAGGCTCTGTCTTGGAAACTATGGTCCGGGAGAGCTTTGCCGCCGAGAGGCCTGATTTGGCTGTCGGAGAAGCGAAGTTAGGCCAAATGATTTTGAAATGGCTTGAAACTTCTTGTGTACTCCTCTTTTGGCTGTCTGGAAGAATCTTGCAGTTTTTGTTTGATTCTGACAAGATTTGATTTTTGGAAGCAGCATTGCCTATTTATGGCAGGTTGCGACTTCATGTAGCTCTTTGGATCTTGAAGAGGCAAAGTGACATTTTTGGTGTCAACATGGACATCTAACATGCTGTTACAAAAAGGAATGATTGCTTAAATTAGTGAAAAATTTGAGCTCAATAAAACAAGTTCATACTAAAATTCTGAGAGTCAACATTATACTGCCAATTCATGTTATGAAATGCAAATGCACAAAATAGTGAAAAAAATGCTTGAATGGCCAAGGAAACTTCCCGGGTTGGTCACTGAACGTTCACATTTAACCCAATATAGTTATAGCTCTACTTAGAATATTATATTATCCAAAAATCAATATAACATCAGCTGATGTATCAATATATGAACAACTGAGTTTGTCTCTGCACATTGTTAACTACTTTATATAGTAAGAACTCAAAAAACAAACAACAATGAGAACAGACCCATATTTCTAACGGTCATGACCAAAACCTTCATGTTCATATTCGACCGTACAAGTTTGTTTCAATAAAACTTGAAAACATGATGACTACAATCCAAACAATGAAGTAGGGAAGATGATGACAACCACCTTAAAAGGGAAGATGCCTATAATAGCAAAGAAATTCATTTAAAAGCTATGTAAAGATAAGTTATGCTCTTATTCATAATATATCATTGCATATGTACCTTAGATTAGATGGGAGATGTCCAAGAGAGGTGGAACCAAACAAAGAATGGCGAAAAAGCAGCTTTCAGTCTTTTACAACTCGACTCGTAAGGGTAGGGCACGAACGGATAAAGGGATTATATATATAGTGAATTATATCTCAGGGTTGAATTCGACCTCTAGTGCTGCAATGAAGGTCGAATTCGACCTTTAACACTGCAAATGAAGGTCGAATTCCACCACCGAAAATAATGGTAAAAAAAAATTGAGAATCCTGTACGGATTCCCTGTTAGGTGCATAGATGTTTAAAGTTCACTGTTAAGTGTATTAGCCATTTAAAGTGTATTTTCGGGTAAAAACCCCTTAATAAAAAAAGAAAAGAAAAAATCCTACCTGTTTCTGATCAAACTCACTTGACTCAGCGGGCATTTAGTCAACAACCTGGATACCCAGCTGAGGAGAGCTTTAAACACAGTGATTTGTAAAATATCTATAGCGCTAGTTGTTGAGGACCTGGAGGTACATATCCACATGGTTTGGGAGCACAGGCTGGCAACAAGCTAATGAGTGATGGGATATCACACTTAAAGGCTAAGGGGTCCCCCTCAAATGCAAGGGTCTACATGTTTCCCCGTTGGGACCAGACACTTCATTCATAAACCTCCCTTATCTATTCTCCTTGCCATTTTCCAAAAAAAAAATTCCATTCTCTTTGCTTTCTGAATTCAAGATGCCGGAACATTACATATTCAGAAAATTTTAAGGTTTCAGACTACAATAAATTACAACAATGACATAACAGCTCCAACTTTCAAGCAATCACCCATTTCAAACATGAATAGTGAGATGATTTTCTTCATCTGGTTTGGAGCACTGACTTCGGAGTTCGGAGATAATCCAAGATGAATGAATAAGATGGTTAAAAGTGATGAAGATTATGTTTTTTTCTAGGATAATAATTGGATCATTAAAGTCATTTGATCACTGCATTAAGCTACTGAGCTGTTTTTTACCAGTGTATGTGTGTGTATGCATGCATGCATGTATATCTATAGGTCTTCTTACCATGGGAGCTAGGAGCCTCTCATTGTTCATGTGAGAGGTAAAAAATCTAAATACCTTGTGACACCATTTCGATGCATCCCAATAATTAGGGATGCTCTCATGGAAATGTCTCATTGTAGATATGATACTCGAAAAAAAAAATCTCAATCATATCATCACCATCATTGATTTAGGGGCGTTAAAGTACAATTGTTTCTTATGACTCATTTATTTGGATGGACTGAATTCCTATGAACTCATAGTAAAATGAGTTCCGATGATAGAACATTAAAAAGGTGAAGAGTAAAAGATATATGGTAGAGATGTAGAAGGAACCTTAACTTTTCTAGGATTTAATTTAGTAGGATGATGGCGGGATAACATCTATTTGTGTATCATCGCCTTTGTTTCTTCATTTTTTTCAATTTGATAGGATTATATTTCTTAGATTCTTAAGAATCTCATGCCAACAAACAAGTCCTAAGGTACACTTTTTATGAAACTTGATTCTAAGATAATTATAATTTAGATTATTGTGAAATTAGGGTGAGTGCTAATTTGTGGGGATTTAGCTTTATTTAATGATAAATGGATATCCCATGTGGTGTTGAAATGATTAACTATCATGCAAGCCATCAGAAGACACAAATAAAAAAACATATCAGTTCAAAAGGACCATGGCATACTTCTAACATATTTATGGAGTGCTAAAACACATGAGAATAGTTTGGGCAAATCTGTTAGTTTCTTCCTGTTTGGAAAATGGAGCTCATTTGCTGGGGTCCAACATTAAAGAAAGCAGGCCCTGAGTTTGGTTTGCTGAGAAAGAAAGCAGCTCATAAAGAGCTGGAGAAAGGTAGGAATTGATGATCAAAATCAAGTGAAGGCAATGAGATCCGTGACTAACATCATCTCTTATGTAGTAGGTGCTCGTGTGTTGGGAGACAAACGGCACAATGACATTAACAACATCTATTAGTACAAGATTTGGTAGATTTGAAAATTTTCCAAGCTCTTTGTGTTGTCCAACTTCACTCCATGACCCACTTTCATGAATGGTCCTTATCAGCAATCAAAGTATACATGGGATTGATGAAGGGTTATATTTTTGAATCATTGGGTGAGATGATTACTTAAATCTTTTACTCCAGAAAAAGGAAAAGCTTCCAGAATAGATTCTTGTGCCTTCACTTTTCTGTATTGAACAAATGGAATGTCTCTCATCAACTATCTAGCGTGTAGGATTTACACCACATTCCCTCTCAACTAAAAAGTAGATTTCCTTTATGCGGGAGAGAGAGGATACCTGCATTTCTACCCGTTCTATAGGATACTGAAATCCTTTTGATCAAGAAAGATCAATTTATTTTCTTTCTTTTTCCACACAAAATTCACCTCACCAAATGAAAGAAAATCGGACCAATTTTCCTCTATCACAGTATGCTCCCATTGCACAAACGTAGCCTTAGCTATGGCCATTGATGCAATCAAATGGCATTTGAATGGATAGTTACACGGATGTCTCTTAACATAACCTGATTGGATTACTAGAAGAGCATTGGAACCCCACTCTTCATGGAAAATGCAAACTTGACTTTGATGGTTCAATGGACGAATGGAATGAAGGCAATCTGGAGGTGTTGGTGGCATTATATGGGACAGCAGAGGCAAAATGAATCCATTAGAACTTTCTTCCGTTTACATGCTGAAGTAATGGCCAGCAGAGTAAAATGAATCGATTAGAGCTTCCTCTATGGATGTTCTTGCATGCTGTCATCACGGGTAGAACCATGAAACTCAGGGAGGTCACACTTTATTTATGCCCCACAAGTCTGGACGGCAGGACAATATTTTGCCTTTTTATGGGGTAGGGTCATGTACAAAATCAGTCCCATGTATTAATTACCATGGCCCTTAAGTTAACATCCTTGTAATTCAATTGTCCTTTACGAATAGATTTTTTTTTTTAGATTCAATCCTACCGGGTGAGCAAAGGTTTGATAAGAAAAAATATGTACATGGTACCGGATCATTGGGAGTCGGGGAATAAAAGGAGCTGGACTGATCAAAGATAAGCCCAAGTGGACTGATAGAGCTGCACCGTAAAATTCTCCTTGTAATAATTGAGGTAGATAGTGCTCAAATTATTCCAAACCTTAGCAATTGGGTTGAAGTTCAGCATCTCCTGAGGGTCCTTCAGTGCTCAGAATATGGCACTGCAATCAGGTAGGTAATAGTGGTGTACATTCTTGTTACTCTATTATTAACATGAACCCTAAGATCGAGAACATCATGATTATCACGTATAGGATAAATCTTAGATGGATTAAAGATTACCTCCAGACATTCTGATGCAGAGAGCTTTCCGATCCTGCAGTCTGATGTTGATGTTGAGATCCGCCCAAGAAAACTTTAGGGAATAACTTCAGTTTCTCTCTCCTTGCCTATAAGCCTTAATGTGTTGAATTTTGTGAGTGAGTCTTTATGATGGAGTAAAGACTCTTTTTATAGGCGGAGAGAGGACCAATTATATTCCAATTAGAATTCCATTAGTTTTAATCTCAACCGTCCATCAAGGTAGAGTTTGTTATGGAATATATCTCTTTAGGAAACCTTATATGATTAAGAGATAGCATGTATCATATGAAAACGGAATTCCTATGATGACCACAATTTATGGAAAGGTAAGGACTTGTGGTCTAAGTAAAAGACCTAAAGTAATTTCCTTACAGTCTCCCACTTGGTCAATAGGAAGATCCATTAATATTTTCATATTAGGAATCATAAGGCGCGCATTATATGCTAAATACTTCTTTAGTCGGTTATCATAAGTGTCTTAGCTAATTCGGTTGTGAATGAGAGTCATGGCGTGCACACATTATTTTGCAACATGCTTACTTCCATGTACTACGTCATTTACAACCTACATAACTAGACCATAATAAGAGATTGACGTAATGGTCTCATAATGTCTTTGGTTAAAGACTGATTCTGTTTATTATTCATCCAAACATAAATATGTACACAATGGAAAAACAGAAATGGCAGATGTAGATATGCATTAAGAGCTCAATAAATGTCCAATACAAGTAGAGAAATATAAGGCAGAAAATAATAATCAAGAACTATCTACAAGACCCATGCTTTCAGTATGACCCTGAAAGGTCTTTGGAGGTAGTCCTTTCGTGAATATGTCTGCAACCATGAAATCTGTACGTATGGACTCTATTACAAATTTATGTAATCTCACATCTTGCTTCAGTGATAGATATTTAAGGTCCATGTGTTTGGCTCCCTTAGATATCCTGTCATGCTTGGAGAAGAAGGTTGCAGCTTCATTGTCACAGTAAAGAGTTAATGGCTTAGAGATGAAATTCAAAGCTCCAAACTGAGAGATAAAGTTACGCAACCATGTTCCTTGAATTGCAGCCTCATAACATGCCACATACTCAGCCATCATGGTGGATGTGTAAAGTAACTCTGATTTCTGACTTTTCCATGATATTGCACCTCCACATAAAAGATACACATAACCAAGAGTGCAAAGTCTGGTGTCAGGACATCCAGCAAAATCTGAATCGGAATAACCAGTCACCTGTAGGTGACTTGATTTTCTGTATGTGAGCATATAATTTCTTGTTCCCTTGAGGTATCTCAGTACTTTCTTTGCAGCTTTCCAATGAGCGATTCCTGGGTTGCTTTGAAATCTACCCAGCATGCCAACAGCATGACTAATGTCAGGTCTTGTACAAACCTGTGCATACATCAGACTCCCTACTAGAGAAGCATAAGGATATTTTTCCATTTCTTTACGTTCCAATTCGTTCTGTGGACACTGCGTAAGATCAAGTTTGTCTCCTTTATGCAGTGGAACAGGACTAGAGGAACATGTCATCATGCCAAATCTCTCTAGAACTTTGTCAATATATGCTTTCTGAGACAACCCCAAAATACCAAGTGACCTATCACGGAATATTTCGATTCCTATCACATAGGAAGCCTCACCCATATCTTTCATTTCAAAATTTTTAAAGAGATAATCCTTTGTAGCATGTAATAAACCAAGGTCGCTACTAGCCAATAGTATGTCATCAACATACAGAACCAAAAATATGAACTTACTCCCACTGATCTTGAGGTATATGCAAGGGTCAACCATGTTTTCTGTGAAATCGAAGGCAGTAATGATTTCATGAAACTTTAGGTACCATTGCCTCGAAGCTTGTTTCAGTCCATATATTGATTTCTTAAGTTTGCAGACCATGTCTTCCTGACCTTCAATTATGAAGCCTTCAGGTTGACGCATGTAGACTTCTTCTTCTAAGTCTCCATTGAGAAAGGCAGTTTTCACATCCTTTTGATGTAACTCGAGGTCATAGTGAGCTACTAATGCCATGATAATTCTAAGAGAATCTTTCCTGGACACAGGGGAAAAGGTCTCAGTATAATCAATGCCTTCTTTCTGATTAAAACCTTTGGCAACAAGCCTGGCTTTATGTCGTTCAATATTGCCTTTGCAGTTGCGTTTGGTCTTAAAGACCCATTTACAGCCAACTGGTTTGTGTCCTGGAGGCAATTGAACAACTTCCCATACTTGATTTTCATCCATAGATTTCAATTCATCCGTCATGGCATCAATCCATTTACTAGAATTAACATCCTTAATGGCTTGTGAATAAGAAACCGGGTCTTTAATTATCCCTTCTGCAGATTCTACTTGGTAAAGCATATAATCATCGGAAATAGCTGATCTCCTTTGTCTTTGAGACCTTCTTAATGCTGGTTCCTCTGGTGCTTCATCCATATGTTCATTGGCGACAATCTCATGATGGAGTTGGTGATCATTGATTGGATTCTCCTCATTGTTAAATGGTTCAACAACGGGATGATTTCCAACATCTTTCGGAATAGAGGGTAAAGGGATAGGTACCCTGATTTCCTGAATGATCACATCTTGAGTTTTATTACTCCCACTGATTTCGCCATTCTCAAAGAATCTAGCATTACCGGTTTCAACAATTCTCGTACTATGGTTAGGGCAGTAAATCCTAAATCCTTTGGACTTTCTGGGTAACCTATAAAGTAACCACTGATCGTTTTAAGGTCCAATTTCTTTTCATGTGGATTGTAGACTCTAGCCTCAGCTGGACAACCCCAAATTTGGAGATGTCTTAAACTAGGTTTCCATCATTTCCACAGTTCAAAGGGTGTTTTTGGAACTGCCTTACTGGGAACCATGTTTAAGATATAAACAGCTGTGCGTAGAGCATCCATCCACAAGGATATAGGTAAGTTAGCATGACTCATCATGGATCTAACCATTTCCATATATGTACGATTTCGCCTTTCAGCTACACCATTCTGCCATGGAGAACCAGGCGTTGTGTATTGGGCAACAATTCCAAGCTTTTGGAGAAGTTTTGCAAAAGGTCCAGGATGTTGTCCTGTTTCGTCATACCTACCATAAAATTCACCACCTCTATCTGACCTTATGATTTTCACTTTTCTATCGAGTTGCCTTTCGACTTCAGTAATGAAAACTTGTACAGCATTCACAGACTGAGATTTGTCATGCAACAAGTATAAATAACAGTAACGTGAGTAATCATCAATAAAGGTAATGAAGTACTTTTCTCCCCCAAAGGTTGGAACATCAAAGGGTCCGCAAATGTCTGTATGAATTATTTCAAGAAGCTGAGTACTTCTTGTGGCTCCTTTCTTTGTGTGTTTTGTTGATTTACCTTTAATACAATCCACACATGCCTTAATATTAGTAAAATCTAGATCCGGAAGGACACCATCTTTTACTAATCGTTTGATTCTTTCACTGGATATGTGACCCAGTCTTTTATGCCACAAGAAATAAGAGTCATTTTTAGATGACTTTCGTTTGGTTTCCTTAGAATGCAGGGTAAGATGGGTTTCAGCAATTTGATCATTAAGATGAAACTTGTATAGCCCATCAAATAAAATTCCAGAATCAATACGACTAGAATTCTTAAGTAAACTGAAATTACCATTTCCTAATTCAAACGAGTAACCATCTTTATCAAGTGCGCTTATAGAAACGAAATTACGGGAAATAGACGGAACATAAAGAGTTTGACATAAGTCTAACTGATAACCGCTATCTAAAACAAGACGAAAAGTGCCAATGGCTTCAACTGGAGCTTTGTCTTTGTTGCCCATAAAAAGGAAATTATCACTTGGGTTTATGGTTTGGATCGTAAGGAATCCCTGCATTGAATTGGAAACATGAACATTAGCACCTGTGTCAATCCACCAAGTGTCAGAAGAAACATAAGTAAGATGTGATTCGAAATAACTTACGAAACCCAGAGGGTTACCTTTCTTTTCGAACCATTCTTTACGTTTAATGCAGTCTGCCTGAAAATGTCCAGGTTTCTTGCAAAATTTGCATAAGTTTTCCTTCTTTTTCTTCCTGGGGTTTTGACTGGCCTCATTAGATTTGGGTGGTGCCCTTTTCTGGCCTGAATTTTTCTTTTTCCCAGCTTTGTTTCCAGCTCCTTGAACGAGATGAGCTACTTTAATACCTTGTTGATTCAGCCTGGCCTCCTCTTGAACCAGTTTGTTGGCCAATTGATTCACTGTCCACTTTTCCTTAATAGTATTGTAGTGAATTTGGAAATGCCCGTACTGAGGAGGTAAACTATTTAGGATAAATTGGACAAGAAAAGCCTCATCCACGGATAGTCCCAAATTCTTTAGTTTAGCAGCAAGGTTGGTCATCTCAATGACATGCTGATGCATTGAGCGAGTGCCATCAAACTTCATGGTTGTAAGATCTGCCATTAGTTTCCCAGCAAGGGATTTGTCTGCAGTCTTAAACCTATCTTCAATGGCTTTCATAAAGTCCTTAGCATTCTCAGGTGTAGGAAGGGATGTTTTGATGTTAGCATCAATAGTCATTCGCAAAAACATAGTGCTTAGTCTGTCAGACCTCTCCCAAGCATTAAAGAGGGTCTTTTCCTCAGCGTTACTTGTGGCAGTGAGTGGAGCAGGCTTATCTTTACGAAGAGCCATATCCAGTTCAAGTACCCCCAATGTGAACTCAACTTGCTCTTTCCATTCGGAGAAGTTGGTTCCATTGAGTTTAGTGACGGAGGTAGCATGCGAATTCAGATTAGTGGGTACAACAACTGCAATAGAGATATAACAAGAAGGCTTTAATTAAAATAAGACAACACATGCATAATATATGAATATATATGACAAAAGAAATTTAGGTGCTCCTGTGGGTAGTCACCATAATTTCTACACATTATACCATCTAAGGTCATTATATTCAAGGTGGTGTAAATGAGTGATGTTACTTTTCATTAGAACAAGTAAGATATCTGTGGATATCTTGGGTCCATGTATGAACAAACACTCCGTAATTATTATTCAAACGTATGATTATAATCCGCCTGTGGGCGACTAAATTCTTCATGCGCTTGAACAATAGGAAAAGTAGACATCATGATGGTGTTATTAAGGCCAAATATCAGTATTTAATTGTTAGGGTCACTGTAGTGAGACCTAACCATAAGCATACAACTTTGATGATCAAAATTAGCTTAATATGAATAAATAACATTATATATTACATGTGGACATAATTGATCATTCGTTATATGAAATATACTAATAAAGAAGGCCGAACCCCGGAGGGCAGTCCTCCGGCTTTTTTTTTTTTTTTTTTTAACAGAACTTCTTGAGTCCGGACACCGGCAATAAAATATAATATTTATGAACCAGTAGTAGACGCGTTCGGCAACCTAGCCAAATACACGGTCAAATATTTTCAGCATGCAAGGATCCAGATGCTGAAGCTGGGATTCCTTTTAAAGCAGAAGCCATAATTGCCAATCCCCCAGCATATGGACATGCGCATGTGGCGGAGGCACTTAAAAGTACTGCTTCACATATTATTTACAATGCCCTGGGCTCCAACTAGTGAATTTCCTCATCCGCTTTCCCGTGTGAAGCAGTCAGCAGGATATAGATTGTCATATCAAATTGTTGATTCATTAATTTGGCTTGGAATAAGGGACATGATTCATTAATTTGGCTTGGAATAAGGGACACGATAAGGGACATGACTCACGTGGCACCAAAGTATGACCCATCTCTTTTATTATCCATCTAGGGTCGTCCATTATTTAATTAAAAAAGGGCCCACGGAATTCACCATTCTTGTCAATCCATTATTTCAATTGCCTCCAGGAAGACTCCATGAGATCCAGATGGCTCTTGATAAAGGAGTGTTGGTCAGTCCTTTTAACATGTAAAAGCCATGGCCCCATGGTCTTCATGGATGGATGGAGACCCTGTGACATGGGTGCACGTGCAAGGTGAGCCGGGCAGCTTTCGGTCATACCTCTATGGGTCACCCCACCCTCATCATAGCCTACTTGAGGGGAATGGGTGGGGCCCACTTGAATGGACGGAGGATGAATGAATGGCCCACCAATTGTACGGATCTAATTTTGCCGATTATGGCAATGCATAATTATCCTAATTAATGGACGATCACGTGTTCTCCAATAACCTAGCTCTGATACCACATGTTACTCTATTATTAACATGAACCCTAAGATCGAGAACATCATGATTATCACGTATAGGATAAATCTTAGATGGATTAAAGATTACCTCCAGACATTCTGATGCAGAGAGCTTTCCGATCCTGCAGTCTGATGTTGATGTTGAGATCCGCCCAAGAAAACTTTAGGGAATAACTTCAGTTTCTCTCTCCTTGCCTATAAGCCTTAATGTGTTGAATTTTGTGAGTGAGTCTTTATGATGGAGTAAAGACTCTTTTTATAGGCGGAGAGAGGACCAATTATATTCCAATTAGAATTCCATTAGTTTTAATCTCAACCGTCCATCAAGGTAGAGTTTGTTATGGAATATATCTCTTTAGGAAACCTTATATGATTAAGAGATAGCATGTATCCTATGAAAACGGAATTCCTATGATGACCACAATTTATGGAAAGGTAAGGACTTGTGGTCTAAGTAAAAGACCTAAAGTAATTTCCTTACAATTCTCTCTAATGCTAAACTGGGGTAGATCTTTCAGTGTTGAAAAAGGGCTCACTTGAGAAGTTATTTTATTGGTGGAGGGATCCATTGTATCTTGGCAGATCAGATATATCTAGTTCAAGTCTGTTTTCCGCTCCTCTTTGATATGGGCTGGCCATATGTTCTGCAAATGCTCTGACGCAGGCCAACCTTCAATGAAATGCTAGTGTAGCAGAAATTAAAATAAAATTAAAAATAAAAAAGGAATCCAGGATTCTCATATAGGTTTTAGAAGCATGACGAAGTTTGACGGGTGCGACCGCACGCACATGCTTCTACTTGGGTCCGCCCCTGATGGCTTGGATGGGATCGATCTCCCGCATCCCGTTGCTCGTAGGAAGGTCTTGAAGCTAAAAGCCAAAGCATTAACTCAACCCAAATTTAATTTAGATTTCAAAACTCAGCATATCAAGAGTGCTGCTCTGACCCAAACAAGACCCAACCCAAATTTTTACTTTTTTGTGTAATTCCAAAGTCACTAGAGGGCTAGTTTTTCTGATTCCATGGGAACTAGGAAATATTCCCACAGAGAGATGCCAGACAAAAGTGTTCTGGATTAGATTGATTAAAGGTAAGTCCTACGGAAAAAAAATTAAAGAAAATCAAAATAGAATAGTTGAAATTCAAAGAATTCATCTTTCAAATGAAACTACAAAGGGCCCATTTGTTGGTATATAAGTACTGAATTCCTAAACTTTCATAAAAAGTGAATTCTTAAAAAATTCATACTCATGAATAGATATCAAAGAGATAACGAGTAAAAGAAAAAAAAAGAAAAGAAAAGGGATGAAGAGGTTCAGGTCTAGGTGACACTGACAGGCAAGTATCTATTTTCCACCCAAGAGCGAGATTACCTGATGGGCCGTGTAGATCTTGTTTCTTCAATTTTAGCAGTTTTATAAGACTAAATTTCTAAGGTTTTAATTCTACGCAATTTGTGTCAACCAATATTTTGTAAGGAGATAGCCCTTCCATAGAAACAATCGGGACCAATCATTGACACCAGCGATACCGAAATGGTACCAAAGATTTCATTAAAAGAAAGAAGAAACGAATACATCAACACTTCAAAAAAAAAAAAAAAAATCAACACTTCAAAAAAAAAAAAAAAAGCCGCCTAAAATACAACAATCAAATGGAGTGAGAATTGTTTTAGATTAATCAGACCTTCACTTTTTAAGGCTATCTGGGGCCCATTGTTATCTTTGATAGCATTTCATCAAGAAAACTATCTCCCAACCTGGACTGGAACGATGCATCCACAACTACACTCAACAGCACCATATTGGAGAAAATGCCCAAACCAAAACACCCACATCACTTCGTTTTCTCATTTCAAACGACCATCTTTCACAATCCACAAAATAAGAAAGAAACAAAGAAAAAAAAAAGCACAAACATACAACTTGCTCTGCTACTACTGCTGGGCCTTATCAAACGTTGGGCTGCTGCTACTGCTGCTGTCGGAGAGAGACGCAAAGGTCCTCTGCAACACACAAGAAGGAGACGAAGCAGAACTCGAACCCGCTCCAGCACTCGACTGCAACGCCAAGATCTCTCCCAATGGCCCACCCTTCTGGGTTTGATCCATATCATCTTCAGGGATAGACAGTGTAAGAGATGAAATTGAGAAATTCGCCTGGTTTTCTTTATAGATGTTGTTGCCAAAGTCGTTTTTCAGATAGAAGCAGGAGGAGTGGTTGTTTTGTTCTGTTTTGGAGACCCCATGTCCGTAATCTACCATATTTAAACGGAGATGTTCTTCGTAGGGCTGCAAAACAAGAGGATTTACAGGACTGCAAAACAAGTGTAAGGAAATATGATATCAGGAGAAAAAAAAAAAAAACATATAACAAAACACTCCACAAACACTAAAAAAGATGAATGTTTTTAGATGAATGGGCAGTTTTCCTACCTGGGTCGATCCTTGTTTAGTGAAGGACTAGAAAAGATGGACGGGAAAGAGAGCTTGCTCTCCGGCTTTGGTAAGAATCCAGAAGATGATTGATGAGATGCTTCAGAAAGAGCTGCATTTGAATTTCTGGTTTCCACAGGCTTTCTTGAACGAGGGCGGCCTCTGTGCATGTGTCGCTCGCAGTACTTCTGGTCAGGAGCTGCGTCTCTTGAGCACCGCCATTTCTTCCCATCTGTTCTTCTGCACCTTCCTGGCTCTGGATCTGAGCCATTGGAGAAGCGCAGATTGAAAGAAACACACCTACTCACTAATCAAATCAACAAGAACAACAAAACCCATCAAAATTTTCCTCTAAAATCCCTTGTTCATAACAGAGATTTCATCGTTCATAGTAGGTACTTTATCAGAAGATGGAAGAGAAAGAGAAAAGAGAGGAGCTTAAAGAGATTACAGTTAGCAGAGGCCTCTGTGAAGTTTCTGTTGCTAAAGGGGATGAGAAGATCAGGTGGGATAGGAGCTGATGCCACCATGTGCTTGTAAATCAAAGCCTGCCTCTCCAGCTCCTTCCACTGTGCCCAAGTAAAAGGGTACTTCAGATATGTACCCATTCCCACACCTGCATGTTTGGCAAACCATTAGCTTCCTATAAGTGAAAATGACTTGTTTGATTTCTAGCAGTTCTAGAGTGCTACAGTGAATGTCATTTCAAGCTCTCTTTTGAAGAAAAAATTAAAATATGTATCATAGAAAACTTGAAGAACAATTGAAAAATCACTGATTTTCAACTATGTATTTGATTACTAAAATCTGTACCGGCAAGAAAAATCTGAGAAAGCATGTTTGTTTTGTATTAGAAAGTACCAGGATTTTTGAAGGGGGAAGTGCAAAGAGGCTGCAGAGATGTTGCAGCTGCTGCATTACCAGCAACATCATGGAAATCACTAAGCCTGCAGTGAGCGCTTGGATTATAAAAGGTGGGGTCGATGCTGCTGTTGGAAGGAAATGGGTTCATCATGCGAAATGGGTAAGCTGTAGTACGAGCCAGTTTCTGTGGTACCAGACCCAGACTCAGATCTCCCTCTGCTCTCTCTCCTACAACACCAGCTACTGCTGGTGCTGCTGTAAGTGTCATCTCCATCACTTAGCCTCTTTCTTTTCTCTCTCCCTGCCTTTCAAATCAATAGATATTAGAAGGGGTGCTTTTTTTTCCTGATACTTACCAAAAGAAGAAATCGAAGAAAGAGACAGAAAGAGAGAAGATGCAGAGGTGGGTAATGGAAATTTAAAAGGTTATTGTGGTGTGGTGGTGTTTCCTTGGAGGAGATCTGGGCCATGGGTTGTAGGAGAGGATGGAGCTGCTTCCCATGCCTCCAACATTCGCACCATTGCGGACAAATGAGTAAAGCTGCACATATACTGCACCACTAGTGTTATAATAGGAGTCCTGCCACCCTTAACGTAGGATTACCATATTCATCACACCTAGAGAGTACTGATACAACCTGACCCACCACAATGTATATTTTATTTTCTCCCCATGGAAACTCATTTTTACATTGAACCCTACTGTAACGCCCCAATTCCGAATACCGAGAAAATCGTCAAAGTACCGAAATTGGCGCGCTACTTCCCGGAAAATCCGAGAACTTCCAAGATCGTAGGTCCGTAGTGAGGTCCAATTTAAAACTTTTTCATCAACATAGTAACAATGGTTAATTGCGGAAGCATGATAGTATAGCGGAAGCATAAGGTATCATCCATGTATCAAATATAAATGGGCTGAAGTCCAGCCTAAATGTGACAATGATATAAAACCAAAGTTAATTACAATAATACCCTCTCACTACAACAGACTCTCTCAAAATCCCAAAACAAAGATATCACTCAACCCCAGGTGTAGGCTCTCCAATCACCGGCTCGACCTCATGGTCGGCCTGTCCCCATCCGTAGTCGCCTGCTACGGGCACCTCAACGAGTGCGAACGCGTCGCCCTCGAACTCTGGGTCAAGACCTAAGCACCAAGAGTGGGTCAGATCTAAAGATCTGGCAAGTCACAATATGCAGATAATATAGAATGTATGCATCAAATGAGTAGAGACATGTATAAAGTTAAGAGAGTAACAAAGGTACATATGCTATGCAGTCGTGCAAGATAACCATGTAGAATCATAATAAGCATAACAGTAATAAACCTACACAATATGGCACATCCACATAAGCTGGTCACCGCGGGATATTATGCCGTGGCCCTCCCATACTGAACACAGTCGCGGTAGGGATCCTAAGCTAATGCTAGGGATTACTAACCCCGCAAAATATCATCAACATCATCCACAACGACCGGAACCGGCATCACACCGTCCGTCCCAACAGTGCTCATCATGATAGCCACACAACAAATCTCAATAGCTCCTACCAGTGATGATCAGTCCGACTGGCCGAGCTTAAATCAACTGAGTGAATGTCTATGCCGACTCGGAAACAATAAAGGTCTGTGTCTGTCTAGGCTTTGCCTTGCATGAACAAGGTCCTAACAAAAGTCCCTAAGAGGTCCAAGTACTCAATGCGACCTATGGATCATAGTCCAAGTCCAAATCCAATCATTGGGTCCATACCAAGGCCCACCAAATACATGGCCTGGTCTACAACAGTCCATATAATATACAAGTCCATGTTCAATAACATATGATCCATTTACATCCACAATGGGTCACAAGCACATACAATCTAACCTCTCCATTCTAGGGTAATTCACATCCAACTTAGGCCATAAAAAAAGGGCCCGCCTAGCCACAGACACGGGTCAATGATCCACCAAATCAGATTACCGGGTCACCTCTACGTATTCCTAGGTTTAGGTCCTCCATTTTCCATTTAATTAACAGGTATAAGCAATAATAAGGACAATAGAGTGATAGTCATAGTATGAGGGAGATGAATCTCCAAGTACAAGGATCAAAGGGAGATAGCAACAGTCCAACCTAGGTAAATGGTCCACTTTCGGATACAGGTCCATCTCAGGTAATTCGATCTTTAAGTGAAACCACAGATGCTAAGGAATATTGTGTTTGGTGCTTAGAAGTTATGTGCATCATTTGGTAACGTATAAAGGTCGAATCATCTTAGATTACATAACCTGGACTTTAGTTAGTGGACCCCACGAGTCAAGGTTGAGCCGTACCATTGACTCGTGGCTGGCACGGTGATGGAAGTCTATTTGAATGGTCAATGGGTCCTACATATGATTGCAACAATGGAAATTAGAATCTGGGAAGTGTCACTGCACACAGTGTGCTCAGCCGACCTCCTGGCCTGGGCGGTCAGCTCGGCACACTGGGACCAGAGAAGGAAAAACACCCTACAGGCAAAGCCTGTTTGTCCAGGACTTCCTGTGAGTTCGGCTAACTCCCTGGCCTGGGTAGTCGGCCGTGCTCACTAAGAATTCTGGTTGAAGGGAATGTCCCAGGTTCTAGTCTCCTTTGTTGAAATCCCGCCTTTTTGGAAATCCATCTCGGAGTTCGGCTAAACACTGGAGCTCAATTACACTCAGCTGGGTCACTCAACTCAGCTCGGCAAAGGCCTAGCTCAGTTCGGCCACCCAACTGAGTTCAGAAAAATGCATTGAGTTCGGCTAGGCATTGAGGTTGGTCAAGCTCAGCTTGGTTTAAGCACTGAGTTCGGCTAAGCTCGAAGTCCGGTCTGGCACGGAACCCGGTCTGGCGCTGAGCTCAGTAAAACACTGAGTTCGGCCATAACACTGAGTTCGGCCGTAACACTGAACTCGGCTTTGAGCACTGAGCTCGGCCTAGACACTTAGCTCGGCTAAACGCGAATCTCATCCTAACCATTATGCTCGGCAGAACTCTGAGTTCGACTAGTATTGAATCCAGCCATCGCTGAGTTCGGCCAGTGCTGAGCTCGGCAGTTGCTGAGCTGCGCTAACGCTGAGCTCGGCACCCGCTGGGCTCTGCAAGTGCTGAGTTCGGCAGTTGCTGAGCTGCACTAATGCTGAGCTCGGCAACCGCTGAGCTCTGCAAGTGCTGAGCTCGACCATCGCTGGACTCTGTCCATCTCTCCTATCAGTGTTGTGTTCTGTTACAGAACCCAGTTCTGCGACAGGACACAACTTCTCTTCATTAAGCACAGGAATGGTGGTCCACCTCTGATCAAAATCCAGATCAAGTAGCAACCCATGGTCGTACAGGCCCCTTCACATAGACGTAGGGTCCTGATCTACCAAGGGTGGTCCTACCTCGATTCTGATCTCAATACTGCGAGATGGGTTCTTGTCATTCCATCTCCGGAAACTCATTCCCGTGACCCAATTCTTCTGGGATTCTCCATAGACCACTACAGAAGCAAAATAAATCATTCCTACATCATCCACCCATCATCAACCGGCCATTGATCATCCAAATGAGGTAATCCCATCCATCAATAGCCAAAGGAACCAAACAAACATGCTCAAGGATCGATCTAAACATATATATTACAAATTGGAATTCTACTGCAAATCAAAGGAAGGAAACATGCAATCTAGACTACCGACACAGTGCACTTGCCTTGATCGATTGAAGGTAGAAGGAAAAGAGAGAAAACCACAGGGAAAAGAGAAAGGGTCTCTACAGTTGCTCCTATGGTGCAGGTTGGTCTCGGCTGGCCTTCTGTCAGGGATTTCTGGGGCGAGGGAGAGAAAAGAGAGATTGGAGGAGAGATGAGGGTTCGTTGGAGGGAATTGGGGAAGAAGAAGAGAGAGGAGATTGGAACTTGAGAGAAAAGGAGATGAACAGTAGTTGTTAGGGCAGGGGAGGGTTTTGTTTATATAGGTTGGGTTTTTGGGTTAGGGACAAAATTGCCCTTGGGGTTAGAATAGGATTAGGGTTAGGGTAGAGGGTATTTGGGTCTTTAGGTGATCTTCTAGAAGATTCTTTGGTGCAAACCCCCTATGGTAAATACAAAACTCTAGCTAGGGCCTCTAACAAACTAACTAACTCTAAGAATAACAAAAGACCCCCTATTGACTCTACTAATTACACCACTAGACTAACCCCAGGAAAATACATAACTACCCTCACTAAGCCCCATAAATAATATAATTAAAATACTTAGGCTAATATATATAGTATTCAAATTCACATTGAGGGCCCACCAGGGGTGGGGTCTCACACCTACCCTGAGAAGTGAACTGGCTTTAATCTAACCCTTATCTGTTAGGCAATTTTGTGTAAATGGATTTTTGGAGAATTTATTGTATTGCATAAAGAATTGTCAGGATATTTCAAATATTGGAATTTTAGAGAAAGATAAAATTTGGAAAGTTATGCAAAATGAGCTAGTTTGAAATTAAATTATGTTGGAGATAAGTTTTTTTTGCTTTTGAAATTTTAATCTTGAGATGTTGCATTCTGTTATGATAATTTCAGTGCTGACATTATTCCAAGAATAATATAAATCAAGGAAATAATATTAAATAGATACTAGGATATTTTAAAATATTGCCAACTTTGTCACTATGCATGTAGGGATTATATTTTAAAAAATTGCCAATAGATACTGGGGGTTGTTTGTTTTCAGTTTTCACTGGTTATATGCATCATGATACGTTTGTACTCATCTAGACATTGAAAAGCATAAATGAGGCATGGAAATAGTATATAGAGGAGATTATTCATCATTAGCATTGGTCATTGGTAGTTGATAATAATTTTGACTTTTTCAATTCAACATTTTTGGGTCCACTCAAATAGAAATCCCAGGTCCGCCTGACCTGTACTTGTAATCCAAAACTTTTAATCTGTGAGAAACATTCAAAAACAACCAAATCTTAAAAAAAAATGGATATGTATTTTGAACAATTAGTATCCTCCATCTAACGGCTGGGATGGTAATCATGTTAAGGCCATGTATCGTTTTCTGCAACATGCAACTGACTCGTACGAAAGACGAGGGCTCCATGCATGTGTAAACGCTCCTTCAGTTTGCTCGATGCCAATGCACTCCGGCCTCGGCTCCACCGTTACCCAAAAGGTATCTCGGTTTGTATTCTAGCCCAGGCCTATACTAGTCTTGGCACTTGGCTGTTGCTAAGTACTTTGCTTCTTAACCAAAAAAACAATATACTCTCTTCTTAGACGAGTTCTTTTTTTCCCCTCTTATGCCGAGGTTTTAACCCCACTCTCATTTTGGGTTAACCAACCACGGTCCTCTATGTCATCAGTGACGGCTCCAAGAATTCAAGTTAGTAGGGTCAACAAAAGACTTATTTTCCGCAAATCGAATAAATTATATTTCCCCTTTATCAACATTTGTCATCTACGCTCGATATTTCGACAAACATAATATAAAATTCTCAAATAATCTATTTCCAAGAATTCGACAAAGATAATATTGAATTCTCAAAATAAAAAAAAACAAAGAAATTTTAATACATTATTACTAATAGTTCTTAATCCAAAAAGAAAATCCAAATGCATAAACTCCTATAGCTGCCCTCGATGGGTTTTCATGTGTTGAAATCGTTGCGAGCTTTATAATCAACACTAGCAAACACATCATTTTCAATATATGTGACCAACCAGTCATTCATCTATTGATCTCCTATTCGTTTACACAACATGTTCTTTACAGACTTCATTATTGAAAAAAGCTCTTTCTACGGTTGCAGTCGCTACTAATAAAATTAACGCCAATTTTAGAAGCAAATAAACCAATGAGTATACGATATCCTTCTTTGTCTCCACTAAGTTTCTAGCAATGTTACCAATTCCTTTAAGTTCTAAAAACTCGTTACTAGAGCGCATATCATTAATGTAGTTTTGAAACTGATGGTCAAGTGCCATGAGGTCTGTTGCAGAAAAATCAGAGGCATAAAACTGAGCAAAACAGACCAACCTTTCTTTATCAAAAGCAGAAAATGAATTCATGGGATTCAAGCAAAATAAGCAACTCAGTATTAACCTCTGTGAAACAGTTGTTGAGGACTTGAAGTTACATATCAATGACTATGTAGAGTAATAGTTCAACATTGTAGTGGTGTAAATATCTAATTTATGGGTCTTTGCGTCATGGCCTCCCAAAAATTACAAATATATCATCTATGTTCGGGATAGAAACACCAAGTTTGCTGCAAAATGAAGACACTTCAGTGAATAGAGATTCTCATTCATCATCTCTCGTTTTCTACAATCGTAGCTTAGACACTTTAACTAGTTTTATGGCATTCACAATATTTTGATCTTTCCTCTGCAATACTAATGACAACTCATTTGTGATCCCCCAAGATGTTTTTGATCAAGTGTAAGCCAAAGATAAAATCAAAATATGGCACCGACCCCAGACAACAAGCTTCAGCTCTTTACTCGAAGAGTGTGCCATCCTCTTAAACAAACTCAAGTACATCAATTACAGATGAATACATAACAATCAAGTTTAAAATAGTTCCATAATGTGATCCCCACCGTGTTTCATCAGCCCATTTTAGACTAGTTTCTTGATTCAAACCTCGTCTACTTGAAAGTTCACCAGCATTTGATCCTTCACTAAGTTCAGCAACCTGTGTATCTCGAAGAATATCCCTTCATTTACAAAAGTGTAACACACATATCATCTAAAAATAGTTTTTTTCTTCAAAATAAACCAAGTGCAGTGGGGTAAAAAAATTAATATTTTTTATCTCAGTGGGGTCAATTGACCCCACTGAGACCACAGTACCGCCGCCCCTAACTTGAAGTTGCATATCAATGACTGTGTAGAATAATAGTTCAACATGGTAGTGGTGTAAATTTTTAATTTGTGAGGCTTTCCGTCATGGCCTCCCAGAAATTACAAATATATCATCTATGTTCGGGATAGAAACATCATGGTTGTTGCAGAATGAAGACACTTCAGTGAATAAAGATTCTCATTCATCATCTCTCATTTTCTGCAATCGTAGCTCAGACACTTTAACTAGTTTTATGGCATTCACAATATTTTGATCTTTCCTCTGCAATGCTAATGACAACTCATTTGTGATCCCCAAGATGTTTTTGATCAAGGGTAAGCCTAAGATAAAATCAAAATATGGCACCGACCCCATAAGAAAATGAGCTTCAGCTCTTTGCTTGGAGAGTATGCCATCCTCTTAAACAAACTCAAGTACATCAATTATAGATGAATACATAACAATCAAGTTTAAACTAGTTCCATAATGTTATCTCCACCGTGTTTCATCAGTCCATTTAAGACTAGTTTCTTGATTCAAACCTCGTCCACTTGAAAGTTCTCCGGCATTTAATCCTTCACTAAGTTTAGCAACCTGTGTATCTCGAAGAATATCCCTTCGTTTACAAAAGTGTAACACACATATCATCTAAAAATACTTTTTTTTCTTTCAAAATAAACCAAGTGCAGTGGGGTAAAAAAAATTAATATTTTTCCAAATCTCAGTGGGGTCAATTGACCCCACTGAGACCATAGCACCGCCGCCCCTGCGTGTCACCATAGGACAACCTGCCATGCATGTAGACAGCTTGTCCAAGTCTAAGTAGGTCCACAAGACTGTTTTACGGTGACATAGTACTGGAACATGGTTGGTCGACCCATGATCATCGTGGGAAGATCAAATTAAAGAGGATCCATTTTTTCTTGGATGTCAAAATTCAAGATTTTCCATGTTTTGATAAACATGAGAAACCCAAATATATAGTTGGGTTTTGAAATTTGTCGATCCTAAATTTTTTAGGTGGGTTTTGGGGCAGACTCAAATTTTTCTCGTGCATTTTAAGAATAGATATAAAATCTTCAAGTGAGTTTTGAAAACGGACACACATTTGAATGGAGGCAACAACCCCCAAAGCAATGTATTATTTTCATGTAACTCAATATTTTGCGATCCTATTTGTAAGTTTTGAGGAGAATGTTCTTCATTAAGTAGGTTGCATGTGTTAGTACCCCACTCCATGGGGACCACATGGGCCAATCTTTGGTCAATGCAGCTCCTTTCGCACTCTTTGCATTTCATGATTTGGCTTTATCACAATTTACACTTATCTAACCATGACTCACAGTTGGATTGAATCTCGAAAAAATTCATGGTTAAAATGCTAGTAGAATTTAGGGAAAAAAGCACTATACCTACCTGTACTTTGGTATTTTTACAGAGTAGCCCCATGTACTTTTGTATTTCGGACTAAACCTACCTGTAGTTTTAGTTGACTTGCAAATACAAACGGCCGTGATGGAATATAGAAAATTATGAAATCACCCTTCCATATATAAGGTCTCTACTAGCGTGTTTTGTTCATTTTCCCATTTCTCTCTTGCTGTTAGGGTTCACATGGTCTCGCGATTTTGGGTGGTTTTGGGCGATCTTGCGGTTAGGGTTTACAAATTTCTGGAAAAAAGCATGTAGATTCAAATCTTAACACTTGAAAACAGAGAAAAACAAAACTAAATCTAAAATAAAGACAAATTTGATTCTTGGTGGCATCTGGCTGTGAGGCGGACAGATCTGATAAATGGCGGCATCTGGCTGTGAGGCAGACAAATTTGAGTCATGGCGGTCAATTGACTGATGGAGAAAGAAAAAAAAATTCTGGTTGTGAGGCACATGGCAGAATTGGTGAAGCAGACATTGGTCATGACTTGAAGTTTTGTGCTGCCAAATGCCAACAATTGAAAGGCTTTTGTTGCGGTTTGTGTCATTCCAGAGATTGACCACAGTTGAAAGGCGATCAACGGTAGGTTTTCATCTCTCAGGCAATGCAAGAAGGTCGAAAGATTTGGCGAAGGAAATACCTGAAAGGGGGGTCGGGTCGAAGCCATCTACTCCATTTTGGTCAAGGGTCAGCTTGAAATCTTTCTGACATTTTGAGTTTTTTTTTTTTGCATCTCTCTTGGCCGGTGACCCACCAACAGGTCCAGTTCTGCATCTTCATTTTTTTTCCACAAAGGATTCTCTACTAGTAAATCGTAAACCTTACCCCTTCCAACCCACTTAAATTCTTTTCCATGTTTGGCTTCTTATGGCTGTATCTTTCTGACAGTTTGATATGCTAATACTCGATGATCTTGCTTTGGCAAAAGTGGAAAAGACCCAATTACTAGCCATCTGATCGAGATATTCATTTTCTCATCTGCATAGGCCATTACTAGCCATCTAGCTCAACATCTCAAAGCATAGGCTATTACTAGCCATCAGAGCTTTCAAAGGTATGATCTCATACCCTTAATCATGTATTTTTTCTGCTATTCCGCCCCTCCTTCTCTGATCTAGGGTTATGATTTTGAACAAACATCCTAGTTTTATAGCTCTACGTGCATGTATTTTGTTTGAGGGTTTGTCCGACGTGCATGATTACTATGAAGTGTGAATTAGAAAAGTGATCTTTCTTTGTCTCATATGGTGAATGGGGATGACTTTTTTGTAATGTTGAGAAGGCTTGAAAAGTGTAGGACCTTGACGTTTCTACCCTTTATTGTATCATACAGATGTTTGAATGTTGGTGGAATATAAACTCCACTTGTCTGCCACTTTTGTTTATTGTTGATGTCTGGATGTTTGTGGAATAGAAACCCCACCTGTCTGCTACGTTTGTAAGTTATTCATGGTGGCAGTCACACATGGAGGGGACCACAGTGACACATGGAGTGGACCACAGTGAGAAGGTATATATTGTATGTGGGTGTGGAGGTTGAGGAATAAGAATGCTATCATTTTATGGGGCCCATCTTTAAGATGGGTAACTTGCATCTGAACCATCACAATCACATACAATGCTGGCCCACTGACTTTACAGTTTTTACTTCACCATGACATACAATGCTTCGGCTATTTGCATATATTTGATAGAACTTAAAGCCACAACATCCTTGGCTTGATATATTATTTTTTGATGTAAGGATAGGAAAAATTATATCCATATGGTTTGTTCACACATGTTTTTTTTTTCTTTGTTATCCTATATGTAGATGTATGATGAAGTTATAATTTATTTCCACCATGGTGGTTACTTTACAGACCCACCAAATAGTGTATACATTAGGGGTGTGGTGTATGAAATCAGGGATTTTGAAGTGGATAAAGCATTTCTGAGTTCAGGGATTATGTGATAGAATTAGGGTATCCAGGGAACAGTTCAATGTATTTTAAGATGCCGGGATTGGATTTTGATGGTGATCTGAGGCGGATTGAATCAGACAGGGATGTAAATGTTCTATTAGAACATTATAAGGATAGTAATGTGTTGACTATATATGTAGAGAGGGGACATGAACCTTTGATGGTAGTGTCACCTAAAGGGAAGATTTTGAAGCAAAATATTCACACCAAAGGTCCCTTGAAGCAGTTACCTGCAGCAGAAATAGCTTCAGTTAGTAGGAAATTTTAGTGTGAGGAGGACTATGCTGCTGATGTTGAGGATGAACTTTTTACTAATGTTGAGGATGAACTTTTTACTGATGAAGAGGGTGATGATGACCAAAATCAGACACATGGTCATCATGATGACCAAAATCGAACACATAGTCATCATGAAACTTCTGGTGATATGGGCAGTGATGATCAAAACAAGCATGATCAGTTGGATGGTGATAATGAGGTTGAAAGTGAAGAGAAGATATTAGATCCTGAAGAGCCTCCAGAGTTACATAAGGATGTTGAGAACCCTGAAGATGAGAATATCTTCAGAGGATCTTCTGAGGGTGTGGAAGAAGTGCAGAAAGGAAAGCAACATGTATCAGTTGTTGAGAATTGGGTTACAGATGATGAGAATGGGGATGATCTTCACTCTTTGTACAGCTCATCTGATGAGGACAACAGGTCTAAATGGCCTGAGTTTAGACTGATATGGAGAATCCTCAACTAAAGTTGGGTATGATATTTTCAAGTCCACAAGTTTTGAGACAAGCACTTTTTGAATGGACTGTGAGACAGGGATATGACATTAAATATTTAAAGAATGAGAACAAGAGGATCACGGCTGTTTGTAAAATTGATTGTGGATTCAGGATTCATGCATCACCCATGCAGGGTGAGAAGACATTTCAAATCAAGACATTCAAGCCCAAACATATATGTGGTATGAGGTTTGAGAATCACTTGGTAACTTCCAGCTACATAGCTGCTAACTATCAGCAGATAATGAGTGACAATCTGAAATGGTCGATTCTTGTAATGCAAAAAGAGCTGAGAAGAGAATTGAAGGTGGATTTGTCGAAAGATAAGTTGTATAGAGCCAAAAGGAAGGCATCAGATAACATATCTGGAGATGTTAGAATCTAATACACTAGATTGAGGGACTATTGTGCCACTGTACAGAAGTACAATCCCAACACAAAAATATTTGTGGTGACACAAAGACCTCACATCGATAGAATTCCAAATCTCTAGAGATTGTATGTCTGTTATGAGGCACAAAAGGTAGGGTTCATGAATGGATGTAGACCCATTATTGGTCTAGACGGGTGCTTCCTCAAAGGTAGTTATGGTGGACAAGTGTTGGCTGCAGTGGGTAGGGATGGGAATGAAAATATGTTTCCAATTGCAATGGCTGCGGTGGAGGCTGAAAATTTGGATTCATGGACTTGGTTTTTGAAATCATTAATTAATGATATTGGAGATGGAGGTGACAAGGGCTGAATTTTTTTGTTAGATAGACAAAAGGGCTTCACGCAGCATTTGAGATAGTAGTTCCTACTTCTGAAATCAGACACTGCCTGAGACATATGTATGATAACTTCAAAAAACTCTTTAGAGGGAAATTATTGAAAGATGCTATGTGGGCTGCAGCATCATGTAGATCACCCAGAGAATTTGATAGTCATATGCAAAGGGTGAAGGATTTGGACCAGGCTGCATATAATTGGCTAATAACTGCCAACCCAAACAAATGGGCCATATCTCATTTTTCTACAAGGGCCAAATGTGATGCATTAACAAACAACCTCTGTGAGTCTTTCAATAGTTACATACTTGAAGCTAGAGAGAAACCAATAGTTAGTTTGCTTGAGTGTGTCAGGAGGAAACTTATGACCAGATTTCAAGTGAAGCTAAATGGAATGACCAAATACGATGGCACAGTCTGTCCCGCTATATTGGAGAAGTTGGAAAATAATAAGAATGACAGCAAACATTGTTTTCCCAACTGGTCAGGCAGAGGTGAGTTTGAGGTGGACTGTTTTACCAAAACTTTTGTTGTAAACATTAAGAGTAGAACATGTTTATGCAGAATGTGGGATTTAACTGGTATACCTTGTAAGCATGCCATAGCATATATATACATGAATCATGAAAAGCTTGAAGATTATATTCATGAATGCTACAGCAAAGAGATGTACTTGAAGGCATATAGTAGTATGATACACGCGGTATCAGGCATGCATGATTGGGTACAAAGTGGAATGGAACCAGTTGCTCCTCCATTGTATAAAAGACCTGCAGGTAGGCCAAAGAAGTTAAGGAGGAAGGAAGCAGATGAGTTGCCTAGTTCCAGTAGAGTTTCCAGAAGGAACAGAACAATAATTTCTGCTAGATACGTGAAAACAGGCCACAATGCCAGGTCTTGCAAGGGACCAGTGCATCCAAATTCAAGACTATTTCATTCTGCATCACAACCCATGGCACCTTCCCAGGCAGCATCACAGCTAATGTCAGCATCACAGCCCATGCCACCTTCTCACCCCATGCCAGCACACAGGTATAGTGTTTTCACCCATATTTTAAACTTCTAACTAGATTATATGCATTTACTCACTAAGACATTGAATTTTTTATTGATCAGGGGAGAGTCAGACAAGCTTCTTCTCAGTCGTTGACAGCTTCACAGCCACTGTCATCAACAAGTAATACGAGTGGTAGAGGGGGGTTACAAGCAGTGAGGTCTACATCGACACCCAGAGGTAGAGGGAGGATTGGAGCAGGGAAAGGCAGCTCAAGAACTGCTTGATGTTATCTTGATTCACTATTTTTAAAACTTTTGTCTTGATGAAGTTGTAAATAAGATGATGGAGCAGTATATATGACTGTTTGGGTGATGATGGTGTTTTAAGAAAACTTGCATTAGTTTGTTTTTTGCTGTTTTAAGTAATTGTTTATGTTGAGGATGACTGTTTGGAGCAGCATAGATGACACTTTTTTATTGTTTGGATTAACTGTTATGTTGATGATGACTGTTTAGAGCAGCATATATGACCCTTTTTTATTGTTTGCATTGACTAAATATGAAAAGGAAGTTCCTAATCTGATCAAGTCCTACAAGGGTGAGTTAGAAGTTCATTTGTGAGATAGTACACAGGTGAAGTAAATGTGGATTCAAAAGCCATCTTATAATGTTGTTCTACAATTCCAGGATTTTGTTTGGCCAAGGTACGATCAGGTAATCTTCTTCTTCTTCTTCTCTGTCTCAAACCCATCTTATCTTCTTTGTATATCAGATTCTTCACTGCAAATTAGAGACTTTTCTTTTCATGGCTTTATATATATGGGTTTTGATGAACTATGTTATACTATCTTTCATTGATTTTAAAGGACTTGGGTTTTCCTATTCGACGGGTTTGATGTAATGGGTTTGTGTTGATTTCCTTCGTGGAACATAATTCTGATTTTTTCCCTCTTTTTCTATTTGGAGGTTGCTTTATTTGGAATTCAGGATTCTTGCTTTGAGAATCATTGAGGTTGGGATTTTCTTATCAGTTGTGAACTCTTATTCTCTTTTCAGTTGAGAGGATTATAAGAAAGTTTGATTTGGGGTTTTTATTTTTTTTATTGATATTCAAAGCTAACATAGCTGTCAAACAATGTAGCTTTGGACATACTTAAAAATGTCAATTTGTTGGGTTGAGTTCGAAATTGAAGACAAAGGAACTGAAAAAAAATTTCATTAACATTGACAATATTTTTTTTCATTAAAATATTCCAACTGATACATATGATCATGGTCTTTCCAACCCATTTACAGGGATGGAAGCCATGAGTAGGTAGCACATGAAGAAAAAAATATACAATTCCAGCCCAAGTCCACATCAACAGACGTAGGTAACATTTATTCCTTCCACAAGCTATCTTTAGTTCCTTCTCCAACACATCAATCTTATCCAAAAGCTTTTGTACTTGATCAATTTCTCCATCAACCCATTCAAAAAACCCACATGCTGGCTAGATCTGAAAAGAATTGAAAAAAAAAACATTAATAGTGGCATTGAAGACCATACATCAAGAAGAACAATCAGATGGTCGAAAGCATAACCCCATATAGTGCACAGCCAAGAAACCTCCTCCCAATGTTCCGCTGTGTTCGGGAAGTTCTAAGAGCAGCCCTATGCCCGCAGTGACAGTATCAAATTTCAGCATCACGTTGAGAGCTTTGGCCACGAGAACAATGGGTACATGAGTTTTGGGAGTTTTGAGAGGAAGCCATTTGATATGGCTGGTAAAGGAATGAAAGAGCTGCTCTTATGCCTTTCCATGTTCTATCGCCTTGTTCAAGGGCAAATATGTCTTTTGGAAATCCAATTTGGTGCCAGTATGCACCAGAGGCATTTTATACGGCCTACACTGTTACTACTAACAGTTTTCGTTCATTTTGCAAGTCAACTAAAAATACAGGTAAGTTTAGTTCGAAATACCAAAGTATAGGGGGTATTCTTTAAAACGGCCAAAGTCTAGTTAGGATGATCTTGCAATAATGTTTTGGGTTACAATTATCCATATAGAGACATTTCCATCTGCTATGCTCTCATTAGGAGACATGCATTTAAGTAGACCCCACGAGTAGGGGCGAAACTAGGAGGGGGTTAGCAGGGGCCATGCCCCCCCCCCCCCCCCCCCTAAATTGAAAAAAAAAAACCCTTTAAGTAAATTAAAACTTTAAAAAGAATTTATCAATGATCCACGAAAACTTTTTTTTAAATAATGCCCCCCCCCCCCCCCAATTCCTAAATCCCGGTTCCGCCCTTGCCCATGAGCTAGTAGATGACATTAAGTTTTGCTAGTGATGATAGACTTCAAGGGCCTATTTGATTAAAGTTAATTGTGACAAGGAATTGAGTTTGTTGGAAAATTTCTGACATAATGTGACATCTTGTCCCCTGAGCACTCTAAATGCTCTATTTGATGCAATAATTCAGAATTTTCAACAACTCCTGTTTGTTTGGAAGAATTGTGAGAATTCTTGTGTGGAAGAATTCTGAGAATTTCAAATGTTGTCCCCCAAAGTATAATTTTAAGTCCTCAACCCCCCTCTAGCATTTGGAATGATGGAAATTTATAAAGGGTTGTGTCATTTCATGTGATCTGAAAATTTGAATTCTTACATCAAATAGAGTACTTAAAATCACCAGAGGATAAAATGTCACATCATATTAGAAATTCCCAACAAACCCAATTTCTTCACACAGATGCTTACCAGTCCACTTTAAATTGGTATCGTTCTAATTTTTATAAGGGATTTTTACCTAAAAAGTGTCCATGAACTCGTATTATATGGATTTAATTAGAAATACACGAAATGCCCATTTTGGTGTTCGTATAGTGATTTTTGACGCTTTTACCCCTCCTTGTTTCGAACGACATCGTCATCTACATCCCTTTATTTCATTCACCCATACCGTTCCTTCTTTGTTCTTCCCCAAAATTTTTCCTTTCTTTGGTGGAGATGAGCAACAAGAGACTTGTGCAACCGAAATTGGTTAGCATTTGCCGAGTGTTTTCTAATTTTGAATGGCCATCACTAGAAACTATTGGAATTAGTGGAAGTCCCAAGTTGAAGAGTCTCCTTCCTCTCCAATGGCACCGATATTGTAGCACCAGCACTATGGGAGATTGAAGGCTCTAGTTCATGGTGGGAAGCATTGGAGTGGGAAGACAATGGCATCAAGCAACGAGTCCAACCTTTTATAAAATGGTAGATGATGAAAGTTCCGCTGGCTGCCTTGGCTTCGAACCATACAATGCATAGATGCGTTGAAACATTTCCATTTGCTCCATGTATAGAGATTTCAAAGCCATTTCCATTCTCTCTACCTTTTGGTAATGATCTCTGCAATCCACGTTCTTTTGATCCAGACGGAAACAAGCACATGCATGGACTGGTAGATATCTCTTTATATTTCTTCAATTCTTGTACTTCTTTTTTTTTCTTCGACTGCAGTACTTCTTTTGAGATTTGCACTGCGTGTTTTTTTCTTTTTTCATTAATGGTTTCCTTAGAACACAGAATCACATGCATGGACTTGGTCTGAAGGGTGACTTAAAAATTCAAATAAAAAGATGATGATCTCGCTTTGTTAAATGATATGTAAGTCCAAAAAAGGATAGAGATTGAACATGACAGAACCCCCACATCTTGGATAAGTTTGAATTCATCTCATATGCCCACAAAGTGTTTGATGAAATGTCTCAACCAGTTAATCTTTATTAAAATATGTTTGTCCCCATGAATGGGCTTTTTGTTTCATCTCTGTTACAAATTTAGAAACTATTGTTCTCACTACGGCTAAAGTTCTTACTTGATCTTCTAAGCTTTTTGTTTCTTTAAAAAAAAATTTCCTGTTGTTTGTATGCTTGAAATCACATTCGCATGTGATTTTTATGATAATAAATTTGCTTAAGAAGTTAATCATAGTTTATATTTAAATATATCCCATAAGAATGTAAGAAACCTAATCAATTTCTTTTTGTGCGTGCAAGTGTTTGTATAAATGAATGAAGGGGCCTATTTGGTTGGACTTTCGATTTACATAGGCTATTTGCATGATCATAAAAAGAGCTTGAGTATGAAATTGGACATGATACTAGGTCTACCATGTGGGATAAAAGTGTGAAAGTAGCTACACAGATCAAAGGTGGCCCCAGTGGAGTTTCCCCTAATAGAGAGGAGCTGTATAAGCAGTCCACTCAGCATGAGCAAATTGTCTTTTCTAATGGTGACTAGTGATACTTTCATCTTACCCCTTTAACATGGAAATGGTACCTACCACTTACGTAGGTTGCATTAACAGTTTGGCTGAATGCCCGGGATAGTTAAAAAAGAAAGTTGAAGAGGTATGGTTGAGCACCTCCCACTGGGAACACGGGATCATGATTGAGTCCTATAGGGTTGATTTTTTTTATTAATGGCCTTGAACCGATTATCCATAGACAAAAATAATAACTGTTTGTGTACATTAAAAGAAAGAGGGATGTGTTTGTATAGGCACTACACCAAAAACAGGAAATTGGAACGGATTACCGTTCCTAATCCGTGTGTTCCTAATCCGTTCATCCGTTCCAATTTCCTTTCTTTGGAACGGATTAACGGATTAGGAACGGTTTAGGAACGGATGAACGGATTAGGAACATACGAATTAAGAACGGTAATCCATTCCAATTTCCCATTTTTTGTGTAGTGAGGTTCAGTTCATAGAAGAATAAGAAAAAAAAAATGGAACTAATACTAGGAAACTCGTGACCCAAGTGTAGAATTCGTGAGCTGCAAACTTTACCTATTAGAAAAATACATTGCTGAGCCAAATCCGTGAGCCTTCTCATTGTTTATGCACCTCATTATAAAGTCATTGTCATTTTGTTATTGGAAACAAAATATGGGCGAAGAACGTATAAATAATTGTAACGATATCATTATCAGAAAATTTTTGAAAACTATATTTTGAGTGAAATCGTAAGTCTTTCTTATTATTTATGCATCTCAATATAAAGTCACAATTATTTTCTTGTCAGACACAAAAAATGGATGAAGAAATTATAAATGATAGTACCAATATAGTTATAAAAAAACAATGTCGGGCACAAAATTCAAGTTCGTATGAGTAGGAATTCAAGTTCATATAATGTTAGGCCTATGATTTTACCTTACTACGCTGATTTATCCCCTTTACTTTTGTTTCCTAGTCATGTTTTTTTTTTTATGGTTGGTGAGAGATGTGAGCTCGTTTATCATGTAGAGCTCGTTTATCATGAATTTAGTGCACCGTAGAGACACATGTTTCTCTGGATATCGAGTAGTTACTTGAAACCAACCAATCAGTGTTTGACAACCATCTTCTCAATCTCATTTTTTCTTCTATAGAAGGTGCTTGTAATTATCTCATTCAAAGGTGTTTGACCAACCCACCATTTCTACTACCTTTGAATGTGATAATTAGAAGCACCTTCTATAGAAGAAAAAATGAGATTGAGAAGATGGTGGTTAAATACTGATTGGCCGGTTTCAAGTAACTACTCGATAGCCAGAGAAACAAATGTCTCTATGGTGCACTAAATTAATGATTAACGAGCTCTTTCTTGCATGATAAGTTCAAGGATGCGGGTTCTGCTATTCCAGATTCTTTCTTGCATGCCTTCAGTATTGCTAATGAATTGATCGTATTTTCCTGACTCTTTCATTCTAGGGAATTTTACAAAATAAATGTCCTTAAACTTATATTAGAACTAGGGATTCCACTTAATTTTAGCGCAGACGTACTGTGTGGTATTTGGATGAGTGTGTGAGTGTTGTAATTAGAAAAAAAAAAGGAAACAAAGGTGACAATTTGAGGGCTGGGTTTGTACAATACTAGGCCCAATCTGGCCTCTTATTATTCTTATGTATATATTTGTGGATTTGTTCAGTAATATACATGGGTTTCTTTGAGCGTGATGGTAAAAATATTCTTACGTGAATTCTTATTTGATTCTTATATTCATTTTCCTTTGATACGATTCTTATGGAATCGTCATGTAAATAGGCTGTGCATGGCTATGGTTTTTGTTTTGTTTTGTTCTTTTTTTTTTCTCAAGTTGGTCATCGACATATAATTGTTGTTTACATAGGTTGTTTTCAGCATGATTCTTATGTGAGCTTTTACTACTTAGGTAATGTCTAGTAGCCATGTTTTTTGCTTCTTTTTTTTTTTTTTTTTGACAAAGTGGCCCATCTACATATAATTGTTGTACATGTGGGTTTATTTGAACATGATTCTTAAGTGAGCTTTTAATACTTGGGTAATGTTGAGTCTTAAATATAAATTCAACTCCTTACTAGCACACCTCTTTAATGGGTGTGGAATTGTTTAAACAATGTGATACGATATCTTAATGATATGTTATTGATGAAAGAGGTCTGATTTTTTCTTATTTTATTAGTGGAAACACTGGTGCGATAATGCCCGTTGTATCGACCCAACACAATATAGAAGCTTGAATTCTTCCATCTATTACTCCTTGGCATGCTTGGTGTGAAGATGGATAGGTGCGCATCATTTGGATGGCATTTTGTGTCTTCTTATCAATTGCCTTCTTCAATCAACAACTGCTTTTTTTTTTCTCTGTACTATATGGAATAAGTTTTGCTAGTTAACAGACACTTGTAATGTGCTATTACAGGTAGGAGGATGGGTCCAAGGGTATGAAGGCCTTACTCTTGTCTTAGTGAGGGGAGCTGGTCATCGGGTTCCTCTTGACAAACCCAAGCTGGCTCTTCCCATCATCAAGTCTTTCCTGTTATGAAGCCCAGTGCCAACTTTGACAAAGCTCGAGGATTCTTGAGTTTTTACATCAATCTATCAAAACTGTTTGGTGGCATTTTTATGTTAGGAATCCAATCTGGAGGGATTTATCTTTTTGTATTATAAATCAAGTCAGCGTGATCATTACTTCGCCTTTCAATATTAGAGAAGATCTTCAAATTCTTAGTTGAGTTTCAAAACGGTTTTCCATGTCGTGCAACATGTATGATATGCTGAGTCAATTGAAAGAAGTCTTCTAGACTTAGAGGATTTGAACATGTTCAAGAGGCAGCTCTTACAATGAATAGACTAGATGCAAAATTCCTCATTCACCAATGGACTTCAATGTTGGGACAATTCAATGGCTGGTTTTTATATTTTCCCATTTGTCTAGAAATGTATTTGTTAAGAAGAAAAGAATAAAAGTTGCAAGCAAACCTCACACAGAAGACACAGATTTGCCTTTCTTTTTGAAGAATGGCTGCAACTTGGGTTTCCATTTGTTAAATTATTTGACACCACTTAGCTGCAACTGTTCGATTTTAATTTTCAGCGTTGAACCAGCTCTCTTTGCCTAGATAACATTTAAACCATGATGAAATCAAAATAGTCCCATTGTTCAGTTCTGATAAATAATCATCACACATTATACAACTTAAATAATGTTTCTCAAATCAGATTAAAGGGACATTGTTCTGTCAACATCTAACAATATGTTCACGTTTTTTGTTGTACCAGTTGAATTTTGGTATTTGCAATGACAACTTTAGAATCACCACCATTAGAACTGATTTAGATCTGTACTCCCTCAGTCATGGCCAAGGCTGGAAAAAAAACATTATTGTGTTCGCGAATCCCAAAGGTTTGAACCCTCGTTATGAGGGTTCGAACCTTCATTTCACTGCCTTCCTGGGCCAGATTCCAGATAGCCCGAAGGTTCAAACCCTCAAGACGAGTGTTCGAACCTTCACTTCCTTGCGGTCCTGGGCTAAATTTCAGAAAGCATGAAGGTTCGAACCCTCATTTTGAGGGTTCGAACCTTCACTTCACTGCCTTCATGGGCCAAATTCCAGAGAGTCTGAAGGTTCGAACCCTCGTTTTGAGGGTTTGAACCTTCACTTCACTACCTTGCTGGGCCAAATTCCAGAGAGCTTGGAGGTTCGAACCCTTGTTTTGATGGTTCGAACCTTCACTTCACTGCCTTCCTGGGCCAAATTCCAGAGAGCCCGAATGTTCGAACCCTTTCTTTGAGGGTTCGAACCTTCAATTATTGCCCATCCAGAGCCATTTTCCAAAGAGCATAAGGGCACGTTTGGTAAGGATCCTCACAGAGGATTCAACTCCGGTTTTCCTCGCCATCGAGGAAAACCCATGTTTGGTAATGCCATGGTTTCCTCGCAGTGGACTCTAAAGATCCATGAAGACTCAGATTTCACCCGTCCGACCTCCCCCCATCGGATCCCTTAAATCCTAGATTTTTAAGGGGAGGTATAAAAGGATATTTTTATGCAAATAAACGACCTATCCACTGTTTCATCTCTCGATCACTCCATTCACTCAATCGATCATCCTCCTCACCATCGTCTTCCTATACGTTCCATCGTCTTCCTCGCCATCCTGTCATCTTCCTCCTCGCTCCGTGCTCACCATCATCTTCTTCCTCCTCGCTCCGTGCTCGCCATCATCTTCCTCGATGCCGGTCGCCTCGTTATCCGTCTCTCGCTCTACTTCTGACATGCTACATGTAGGATCTCTTTGCAAACCCTTTTTGCTGCAGATTTATTGCTTATATAGATTCTATGGGTAGCACTCCATGATGCTCAAACAAGGGGATTTTAAAAACCCCAAAATCCCATTTGAAAACCCTAAAATCCCAAAATCCCGACGACATGGATCTCATCAAATTAGATGTTACAGACAAAACCACTCCCTCCCCAAAATGTTAGAAGAGATCCAAAACTCCAAAATGCCATAACCATAACCCACTCCAAAGCTGAAATTAAGATCTTAGAGTTTTTTCTTTCTTTCTTTTTTTTTTATTTTCTTATGCTTACCAAACATGGAATTGCATAAATCTTCTCCCCTTGAATCCTTACCCAGGAAAGCATGATTCTCGCAGCACCAGGGAATCCTCTGAAGAGATGATACCTCTTAAGTTACCAAACATGCCCTAAAGGTTCAAACCCTCAGAGAAGGGTTCGAACCTTTAATTTTTTGCACTTCTTGGACCAAATTTCAGAGAGCCCGAAGGTTAGAACTCACTCTTTAAAGGTTCGAACCTTTAATTATTTCTCATCCAGAGCCATTTTCCCATTGTGAGCAGCATCCATGAGTCTTTCCCATTGTTTAAAGATAACATTTTAAAATCAAGGCCATCAACTTGCTGGATAATAAATTTGAGACTGAAAACTCTAAAGGACGGTAATGATTTCATTATTGGAATATAACCTCCGTGAGCCTTTTTCCTTGTTTATGTATCTCAATATATAGTTAGGGCCATGTAAGCTGAGCCAAATATTTCTAAAAGGGCCAGGTACGCTGAGCCAAACTATAACCCTTGGTCTCGATTTGGATCTGCATAATTAGGCCCACTAACTGAACCAAGGTTGGATCATACTTAAGCACTTAGAAAATCAACTTAACAGAGAAGGTCATTAAGCCGAGTAACTTTGCTGAATTTGGTGAAGTTATGCACCCATACTCGATTTCTCATTTAATTTGTCTGATCCCTGACCTCATAAGCCAAGATGACAACCAACACATCAGCCAATTTCCCTGTGGATCAGTCCATGGATAGTGTCCTAATGTGCTCATTCACATAAGTGGGCCACAAGTTTGATATAATCATAAAATTGAAGCAATGGATGAACCATGTGGTGCGAATTCCTCAAAAACAAGGTTCCCATGTGAACTGATCGAGCCCTTAAATCAGTGATCTTCCTGAAAACAAATGTATTATAGTAGAGAAATGACAATATATATAGTACAAGTTGAGGCCTTAATGCTAACCCAATCCTATTGTGGATGGTGTTTTCTTATTTGGTCCAAGCGATGGTATGGTATGGGTATCAAAATATTAGATCTGTTTATTTAGAGGTATTTCTATTTTCTAGAGAAATTTCTCACATTGCAAATTTGTTACATTGATATGATATCCCTTTGGATAACTCAATCTTATATGACCAAGAAAGCCATATTTCAAAACAAGTTTCGCATGACAAGGTGCGCATAATTTCAAATACACTTGTTTTCCTTGTTTTTACACTTAGTACTAAAAAGGTTAGCCTTGAATTGGATGCTTGCTCAAATCTGTAAGAGTTTTCAATATTCTTCTTGTTTCAGATGTTGTTTTATTACATAGTCTTATTTTTAGTTGATGGGTGTTTCTTCTTTCTTATTGAAACTTAAGATTAAAAAAAAAAACTCCTTCTTTGCTCTTCCTTCTTACCCTGTTATCGCCATCTTCCTTATTTCAGCTTGATTTAATGGAAAATTGGATGATTTCTCTTCATTTTATTAGTTTTCTTGATCTGGGTGTTGTGTCATTGCATCAGGTTTACATTGACCATCTGGGCCCTTTTGTTTTAGTAGATGAAAGTCAGTCAACTAACCCAAAGCTCTATTCCATCGCAAATTGCATGTTTCAAAAGAAAAGCGCTCTTCTGGGGGTACCAGCAATGTCTACAACAGGTTATATCAGGCCATCTCAGACGGTTTTTTTTAAGAAGATTGCATAGAGGAACCCGGACACGCTCTAGAGAAGAAAAGGCGACTGACCATTGAGCATTGTCCTTGCCTTGGATAAGACATAGACATGTAGAATGGGATCTAAATTTGTTCTTGCATTTAACCCTTCAATGCATCGCCATTGTATCGCTGCTGCATTCGCATCGTTCTTATTTAAGTGGTCTATATAGCAATCAAGTTTTTGGGTTGGAATGTCACAAGTGTTGAATTTTTATTGCTCTACATTAGTTGCTTACATTAAAGTTCTTGTTTAAGTGGTCTATGTAGCACTCGCATCAGTATGCTTTAATGTACATGAGCTCCCTTTACAACACATTCTCTTTCAAGGCCTTAACGTTTTGTATTAGTGCTTGAAGGTTTGAAAACCCCAATGTGTTGTTTAAGGGTCCAAATAAGATCAATAATATGACATCCAGATTAGTGATTTTTAAATTTTTTTATAATGATATCGTTACGATCGTTTAGAGCTTTCAACGAGATTAGGACCCTGACTATATATCACAAACAATGAAAAGGCTCACGAATTTCACCCAGATTAGTAATTTCTAAATTTTTTGATAACGATATCGTTACAATCCTTTAGACTTTTTTCTTTCTCTTTTTACTGTCCAGCAATGAAATTGGCCCTGACTATATATTGAGATACATAAGTAAGGAAAAAGGCTCACGGAGGTTATATTCCAATAACGAAATCGTTATTGTCCTTTAGAGTTTTCAGTCTCAAATTTATTATCCAGCAAGTTGATGGCCTCGATTTTAAAATGTGATCTTTAAACAATGGGAAAGACTCATGGATGCTGCTCAGATTGTTCATTTATTATCCAGCAAGTTGATGGTTCTCGATTTTAAGTCAATTCATTATGGTTCCATTGGTGAGTAGGGCCAGGCTTTGACTTGGAAGAGCCATATTCAGTTAAGTTATGCCATTGATATCATGCAAGTTAATGCTCACATTTTTTCAGACGTAGACAAGCAATTCAGGGCTCTTACAAAGACAGACACCCATGAACTTGATGGTTCGAACGTAACCATCAGTTCACTAACTAATCCATATTCTACAATACATGCGCGAGGCCTCGAGATTAGGCTTAACCAAACCTCCGAGTTTTGACCTAACTTCGTCATCTTCCAGACAGCCCAAAGGCTACATGGGTTCGAACCCTTACAGAGCCCAATGATTCTAACCCTCACAATGAGGGTTCGGACCTTTAATTGTTGCCTTCCCTGGGACAAATTCCAGAGAGCCCGAAGGTTCGAACCCTCGTTGTGATGGTTCGAACCTTCACTTCACTGCCTTCCTGAGCCAAATTCCAGAGAGCTCGAAGGTTCTAACCCTCGTTGTGAGGGTTCGAACCTTCACTTGGTTGCCTTCCTGTGCCAAATTCCATAGAGCCCGAAGGTTTGAACCCTCGTTGTGAGGGTTCGAACCTTCACTTGGCTGCCTTCCTGAACCAAATTTCAGAGAGCCCGAAGGTTCGAACCCTCATTGTGAGGGTTCAAAACTTCACTTGGCTCCCTTCCTGGCCAAATTCCAAAGAGCCCAAAGGTCCGAACCCTCTCTTTGAGGGCTCAAACCTTCAATTTTAATCAATCCAGAGCCATTTTCCAGAGAGCATAAAGGTTCGACCCCCAAAGGGTGCGAACCCTTTAAAGTTCTATTGGGCTACTGGCCCACGCCCCACATGAACAAGGCCCACGCCCCATATCAAAAGGACAAAAACGAAGAATGAAGAAACAAAAAAAAAAACCCCTACTTCGTTCTTCTGTCCTTCACTCCTCTCAACCTCAGCCAGCCCCTTCTGGCTTCTTAGCTTCTTCTCTAGTCGAACCCTCTCATCTTAATAGTTCGAACCTTTAGGTTCCCTGGAAAAAGGCTCAGCGCATACATCCACAGGAAGTTTCGGACTCTCCTCTTGAGAGTTCGAACCTTTGGGCTCCCTAGAAAATGGCTCAGCGGGTGCACTTACAGGAAGGTTCGAACTCTCAACTTGAGAGTGCGAACATTTGGGTTCCCTGGGAAATGGCCGGCTTTTGCTATAAAGTTTTTTATAATGATATTGTTACAATCCTTTAGAGTTTTTTGTCCTTTTTTTGTTATCTAGCAATGGGAATGGCCTTGACTATATATTGAGATACATAAATAATGAAAAAGACTCACGAAGGTTACCAAGAATACCAAGGTAGCATTTGGTTCGCTGGAATGGTTGTAGGCGGGAATGAAATGGAGACTGGAATAAATCTGGAATGGAATGAGGCAGGAATAGTCATTTTCATTCCAGTGTTTGGTACGCTGAGGAATCAACCCAGTAATGAAATTTTGATTCATGTTCCTGCGCTTGGTACGCTAGAATGAGTCCTGGAATGGAATAAAATTTACATAAGACTGACCAAAGTACCCTTGTTAAATTTTTATCTTTGACTCAGTCAAAGTTGTAGTACTACACCCAAGTTATAATAATATTGATTATATTATTATTATATAGATAGGGCCCACACAGGGGCGGAACTAAGAATTGTGTTTAGGAGGGGCCAAAAGAAAAAAAATAAAAACAATTGCAAAATCTAAAATAAAATATATAATAAATTAAATACGTAATAATCAAATCAATGGATAACCATAAGAAAAATAACTTTTTCTATATTTATCCATGGTTGATAAGTTTTGATTGGATTAAAAATTTATATAATAGGAAAGAAATAAAAGGAAAGTTCTTTTGATTGGGTTAGATTTCAAGTATAAGCCCCGACGATTGAATAACGAAATGATATAGGATACATTGGTACATCTACTATATATAAATATATACTAATGGATAAAAAAAGTTTTCTAAGTGGTACCTTCCTTTCTAATGCATGTAACTTATAGGTTACAATTTAAGACTTTATTATTTAAAACCTCAACAAAAAGTAATGACATCGTCTCATATCTAAAATCTAAATCATTCAAAAGTATGGTTCCACTAGTTTTTATCTCTTTAATTTAAATTTCTTTAATCAGATTTTTCTAAAATAGATAATAATTTAAAAAATACAACTATATTTATTTATCGACAATGGACAAAACTCTAATTGAACTAAAACTTAATGTATTAATAGAACCCAAACAAACATTATTTTTAAGCGGATTGAATTTCAATATAAGCCATGGAGATTGAAATTACATAATAATATGTAGTGAAATTAGTATATCTATTCAATGTAAAAAAAAAATATTATAAGAGAGAAAGTGGGTTTGTTGTTCTTATTCTTTATTTATTCGTCAAAGTCTCTACAAGTCTGTCCCCTCTTGGATCATAAGATTTGGGGCAAGTGTAGATGGGTTAGAATGAATATTAACAAAAATCTATTCAATAATCTCCATCAAGCCTTTTTTATTTGTTCTCATTTTCTTCATTTCATTTTCTTTCTTTTCGTTTCCTTTTTCATTTTAAATTTTCCCTAAATCAGCAATATTTTTATTTTCTTTTTTTCTATGATTCAAAATCATGTCAAAATATTCTTAAATAATGGAGGGGCCATCCACACGATGGAGGGGCCAAAGTGAAATTATGAATGGATCTTATATGTAGGGGGGGCCATGCCCCCCCCCCCCCCCCCCCCCCAACTAGGTCTGCCTCTGGGCCCACACAAGTTCTTCTCTTTTATAATCTTATTATTATTATATAAGTGGGGCCCAAGTTCTCTTTTTGAAGGGTAATAATAATATATAGATTATATTATTATTATATAAGTGAGGCCCACACAAGTTATGTCATTTTGTTCTTAATAATAATAATAATAATAATAATATATAGATTATATTATTATTATATAGGTGGGGCCCACACAAGTTCTTCTCTTTTATAATCTTATTACTATTATAAGTGGGGCCCAAGTTCTTCTCTTTTTGAGGGGTAATAATAATATATAGATTATATTATTATTATCTAAGTGGGGCCCACACAAGTTATGTCATTTTGTTCTTAATAATAATAATAATAATATATAGATGATATTATTATTATATAGGTGGGGCCCACACAAGTTCTTCTCTTTGATAATTTTAATATTATAATAATAATGTATATATTATATTATTATAATAAAGTATAAAAAATAAGTGGGGCCCACATCTTGCATTTGATTGGCTAGGTGTGTAGTGAAAAAAAGTGCATCTTACTCTCTTTTAAATAGTGGTAGATGTGAAACAAGGGTGTTTTGGTCTCAACAGAAAGTTAGAAAGGAATGGAATGGCCATTCCTTCCCCTCCCCAATGGAATGATGATTCACTCACATAAAGGAATGATGATTCCGGAGGTAATGGTCATTCCGTCACTTTTTGCGAACCAAACGCGGTAATGATCATTCCGTTTGAATGACCATTCCATTCCGACTTTCATTACAACGAACCAAACGCTACCCAAAGTGCAAATATTCTAATAACGAAATCGTTACCGTCCTTTAGATATTTCAGTCTCAAATTTATTATCCAGCAAGTTGATGGTCTCGATTTTAAAATGTGATCTTTAAACAATGTGAAAGACTCATGGATGTTGCTCAGATTGATATGTCAGATCTTAAAAACAATGGGCATAGGCTAACTTGAAATTGGAAACAAAAAAATTTAGAAATCAGTAATCTGGGTGAAGCGTCCATTTTAAACAAAAAACTGACCCACCTTTGACACAAACAATTCTCCCCACATTCATTACCTCTCCGTGAATTGGCACCCAGTGAAATTTTACACATCCCATGGTTAACACTTGATTGAAAACCCACAAAACTAATGCCTTCTCAGCCCAGGAGGCTTTGGCCTGAGCCCGGGAGCACTTGATTTTGGACAAACGAGAACTAATCCCTGGGGGCACATGCAAACCCTCCTATCCATGGAATTCGAGAGGAATTGGACTCCATCACCCCACATTTTAGTGATTGTACATCTTAGTTTCCTAAAAGATACATATCCATGGAATTCGATCGAGCATGTAAAACTCACTCCAAATCAGCACTCACTGTAACACCTGGGATTCAGAGAACTATTACACTACCTGGACTCAGAATTGCTGATTATAACACCGAGAAAGAGAACCCAATCAGGAAAAAAGTTCATTTATTGAGCTGATTACAACACCCAGAATGAGAACACAATCAAGAAACAAATTCCATTGCATCCCCAATCATTGCTAGAAAGCCACACTACTATTTTAAGTCACAACACAACATGAATTGCTTACAGTTTGTTGCACAATTTTCATCCAGTGGTCATAGTTTTACTGGAAAAAAGATATCTAAATCTGAGATATAATAGTTTTACTGCATAGAAACCATCTTGCTTCAAAGGTTGATATAATTGTGAATGCTTTAGTCATCATCCTCATCCTCTTCATTATTTGGATGGTTGAATTTTTTAGCGCGATACATCTCAGCAACCTGAAAAGGATTTAACAGAACATTAGAGTTTGTTACTATAGAACAATGATAAAGATATGTGCAGGCTGAATGAATGACCAAAAAATGGCAGATTTTGCTAAACCTGCTCAGATGTTGTGGCTTGATCTGGAGCTTTGTCTTCTCTGACCAGAAGTAGGCGTGGAAATCGGAGAGAAAATCCCTTCACCACAAATAGTCCGGTCTTCAAATTTAACTTTTGAGGCCCAACTAATTCGAACATAATGTAAACACATATACAACTTCCTCTACATAAATACAGACAAAAGGTGCACATCCCATGCATGAGAATAGAACTATCACTCCATGAAAAGGTAAGAAAAATAGGTACCCAAAACAACATCATCCCATTTTCAACACAACACATCCCAAGAAACTGGAATCGATGTGAATAGAGCTTCACCAAGTGCTATTAATTTTCATCATATAACAAATTATCCCTTCCTTTCATTATCAACAAAATAAAATGCTAAAGGCAAATTTACCCAAAGGGAGTTTGAAATGCAGAGAAACGTATCGAAGTTTCCCCAAAATCTATGGAAGTATCGGCCAAAATCAGACACGAATCTTCGTGGGTTTTTCCGTTCAGTGATTATAGAAATCAATTCGAGTAAGAATAAATAAAAACCAACGTAATTGAGGGGGGGGGGATCCATCGAAAAGAAAGGGGCTAATGGAGAAGAAATTCTACCTTTCTCTGCAAAATGTGAGGTGGTTCGAAAATCTCAGTCTGTCATAAAGTTGCAGAAGTAGTAAATTAAATGGGATTTTCTTTAACCACAACAGAGTATAGCTGTGCATTCTAGAATTCAATCCAAATTCTAAGGAAACCACTTTTTGGTGACCCAATTCTACTCCATGTGAGCATGATAGAACCAAAAAAAAAAATTTAGAAAACTAATAGTATGGAACCCAGCTACATAATTCCGTCCACACACATTACCATATCTACATCGCAAAGATCTGCTCCAAGATTTATGGCTATAAAATGACGGGATAAGGTTGCAGAAAGGAAGCCAGATAGCAATTACCAACACATCATCATGAGTTAGTTACTTAGTTTGAATATATGAAGGGCAAGTATTCAAGCAAGCTGAGACCAATTCATAATTTCACTTTGGCCCCTCCATCGTGTGGATGGCCCCTCCATTATTTAAGAATATTTTGACATGATTTTGAATCATGGAAAAAAAGAAAATAAAAATATTGCTGATTTAGGGAAAATTTAAAATGAAAAAGGAAACGAAAAGAAAGAAAATGAAATGAAGGAAATGAGAACAAATAAAAAAGGCTTGATGGAGATTATTGAATAGTTTTTTTTTAATATTCATTCAAACCCATCTACACTTGCCCTAAATCTTATGATCCAAGAGGGGACAGGCTTGTAGAGACTTTGCCGAATAAATAAAGAATAAGAACAATAAACCCACTTTCTCTCTTATAATATTTTTTTTTTACATTGCATAGATATACTAATTTCACTACATGTTATTATGTAATTTCAATCTCCATGGCTTATATTGAAATTCAATTCGCTTAAAATAATGTTTGTTTGGGTTCTATTATTACATTAAGTTTTAGTTCAATTAGAGTTTTATCCATTGTCGATAAATAAATATAGTTGTATTTTTTTAATTATTATCTATTTTAGAAAATTTTGATTAAAGAAATTTATATTAAAGAGATAAAAACTAGTGGAACCATGCTTTTGAATGGTTTAGATATTAGATATGAGACGATGTCATTAATTTTCGTTGAGGTTTTAATAATAAAGTCTTAAATTGTAACCTATAAGTTACATGCATTAGAAAGGAAGGTACCACTTAGAAAACTGTTTTTGTCCATTAGTATATATTTATATATAGTAGATATACCAATGTATCCTATATCATTTTGTTATTCAATCGTCAGGGCTTATACTTGAAATCTAACCCAATCAAAAGAATTTTTCTTTTATTTCTTTCATATTATATAAATTTTTAATCCAATCAAAACTTATCTACCATGGATAAATATAGAAAAAGTTATTTTTCTTATGGTTATCCATGTGATTTGGTTATTACATATTTAATTTATTATATGTTTTATTTTAGATTTTGCAATTGGTTTTAAATTTTTTTTCTTTTGGCCCCTCCTAAACAGAATTCCTGGTTCCACCCCTGATCATCACTATTAAAAGGGGGAAAAGGTGATCATTACTAACAAAAGTTTAACCATACCAATGGCCTAAAACTCAAGCTTGTCAAAAGACTCAACAGTAACTCGACATATAGTCAGTTCATCCAAGATGCATGTATCATATTCAAATTCTGATTAGATAAAATCGGTGAGTTTTAATAAATCACTCATGCTGAACTCAGGTATTAAAAGACAAGATTTCAGAGAAAAAATTCCACTATTGACAGAACTAAGCCCACCGCATCAGCCACATCGCAATGAAGCTTAGTGACAGAATCTCCCCTGCCTTGCTCTTCAAAGACCCCATAAGCAATATATGTCTTTGGCCCCAAATCTAGTTTCAGACTTTTCAATGACTCAACCTTTATTTGCAACCCATCTAATCAGTAGAAAAATAAATAGCTCTCCACAGTAACAAGATTAAACAAAAAAAAAAAAAGGAAGGTCTTCAATCCATAACAAATCCCCTTCTTCTGCTTCATTGGAATGAAACAAGTCATAATGATCTTCATATCTTCAATGGATTTTAGTTTCTTCTCATTCTAGGGGGAAGAAAAAAACTAAAACTCATTTCACATCAAATCGTCAGCCCATGAGGGAGAATGAACAAAAATACCCACTGAGGCATTTCTTCAAACAATTGGTGACTCTCACGAAACCATCAAAATAGTTGTAGAAAAACTATCATCAAAGCAAACACCATTAAAAACAAAAAAACTCATTAGAAATCTCATTTGACATATGTGATCATGTGGTAGGGTCCATCATCTGTCTAGGACCATCCATCAAGAGCCACAAAACCATCAGACGGTCATAACTATTTCTATACTTATTCCCTTCATTCATATAACCAATGTAGGAGATTGTTAGTATTTTAGTATTGGCTAATTCATGTTGGACAAAACTTTAGGAGTCTTTATATTGTTTTTCTTAATTAGAAAAGGACTCTGAAGATAGGAGATGGGAAGGACTCTAAGAAGACAAGTCTGAATGGTTTAGAAGAAGAAAGCTGGAAAAATAATGTGCTGAGTTTTTGTTTCATCGGTCCAGCAAGGAGTCCGCTCGAGCGCCCACATCTTCGCTCGAGCGAAGGCGAGACAGAGGCGTGTCCGCTCGAGTGTCTGCTCGAGCGAAGTAAGAGTCCGCTCGAGCGATCAGGCGCGCACAGTTCTAGGAAAATCTATTTTTCTGATACGAACTTGTTTCCTTTTGAGACTTTGTTTTCTAGTTTAAGTCCTACTTGTGCTCTAAGTATTAGGCACGAATTGGGGACTATTTATAGGGTATTACTTTTAACCTTATGGGCTAACACACCATTCTCATTAATCTAAGTCAGAGAGATCATTAGAGAGAGTTTATTCTCTAGAGCTATTGAGAGATTATTCTGAAGATTGCTCTAGAAAGTCATTGTTGCTTCTGCTTTTCGAAGGAGAAGATAGATCATCTTGATTGACAAGGTGCGACGAGATCAAATAAGAAGAACGGGGCACGTTGGATTTCATGTCAGTGAATTCTTTGCAGGAATAACTACAGTCCCGAGGTCGAGGTATAGACTGAGGTACAGGAGCTCGTGAGTATATCTTGTAACTGTTCGTGAACTTTTGATTTTTGGTTCGTGGTTTTTCTCCCTAGATAGGGTTTCCACGCTATATTTTGTGTCTGCCTTCTTGTGGTGTGTGATTAGTAGATAGCTAGTTCTATTGTCTGATTGGTTTATTTCCGCTGTGCATTGCTTGATTAATTAGAACTAGTAGTATTCCATTCTAGTGGTGGCCCATAAATTTGGACTTTCAATTGGTATCAGAGCAGGTTATACTATTTTATTATGTTGATCCAAATATTGCTAAAATGGATATCTACCCAAATCCCTAAATCTGTTGTAAAGAAGAAATCTTCTAAAGGGATTAAGTGCTATAAGTGTCAAGGATATGGACACATTACTAGTGAATGTGGTAATAGAAAACCAAAGAAAAGGGCTTTTAATTTGAAAAGAGTCGAGTCTAAGAAGCCTGAAACTAGCAAAGAAAAATTCATCGCATTCATGGTAACTTCTGGTTCTGTTACTCCACAAGTTTCTTCGGATGAGGGGATTGATCATGATGATAGTGAGTCAGAAACAGAGCATGACTGCAAGCTGACTATCAAACATTGTTTGCAAAGACCATGAAGATGTTGAAGATGAATGAGAAAGTGGCCAAAAAGTGGAAAGAGTCTGAAGAGCAGAATTCCTCCTTAAAAGCTGAACTTGTAGAAGCGCTTGTAAAAGTACAAAAATTGGAGGAAGAAAATAACAAGTTGGGTGACAAATTGACTGCAGAATCACAAAAGTATGACTTACTTGATTCTGATATGATGATTTTGAAAGCAGAGAATTCTGGTCTGAATGAAATACTCAAGATGGTTCTATCTGAGTTAGACACTGCTAAAGCTTCATTGAACAGGATGAATACCGGGTCTAAAAATTTAGATGACATCTTGTGCGGTCAAAAGGCAAACACTGACAAGCATGGCATTGGCTACGCTAACGGAGCATCCACTTCAAATGCCAAAGGTAAAAATTATTTTGTTAAAAGCTCAGTTTTACTAATCCTGTTGTTAGTGTTGCAAAGGAAGCTCCAAAGAAGCTGCATGTGTCATGTCCTAAACGAATCCCCACTTGTCATCATTGTGCAATTAAAGGACACATTCGACTCCATTGCAACAAGCTGCGAAGTTTACCGAATCAAACGCAATGGAAGAAACAGAAGGTAGTATCTCCGAATAAAACGAAAGTTGTCTGGGTCAAGAAAGAAGACATCTCCTCTTATTGGTACATACTATGCCGAAATATTTAAATTTATAAGTGTGTGTGCCTACACTCTCTCACCCCTGATCTACAGGATCAAGCCCCCACCCCAGTGCTGATACGAAGATCAAATTGAGGGGGAGTCAATATGGAGGGGGAGCTGCAGACTCAAGATTGACAGAAGCTACTTGAAGATGATTGTTTGTCAATTATGGTAAAAAAGGGGGAGAATAATGAAGCTATGAGGAGAAAACAGGAGAAGATCTACAGGAGCTGATTTTTTTTATGCTGATTTTTTTAAAATTCATTGTATTTTGGGTTTTCTTTTGGGTAGATCTTTTGTAAAAGTTTTCTCCATGAATTGCCAAAGGGGGAGATTGTTAGTATTTTTGTATTGGCTAATTCATGTTGGACAAAACTCTAGGAGTCTTTGTGTTGTTTTTCTTAATTAGAAAAGGACTCTGGAGATAGGAGATGGGAAGGACTCTAAGAAGACAAGTTTGAATGGTTTAAAAGAAGAAAGCTGGAAGAAGACTGTGCTGAATTCTTGTTTCATCAGTCCAGCAGGGAGTCCGTTTGAGCGCCCACATGTTCGCTCGAGCGAAGGCGGGACAGAGGCGTGTCCGCTCGAGCGAAGTATGAGTCCGCTCGAGTGATCAAGCGCGCACAGTTCTGGGAAAGTCTCTTTTTTCTGATACAAACTTGTTTTCTTTTGAGACTTTATTTTCCAGTTTAAGTCCTACTTGTGCTCTAAGTACTAGGCATGAATTTGGGGCTATTTATAGGGTATTACTCTCAACCCTATGGGCTAACACACCACTCTCATTAATCTAAGTCAGAGAGATCATTAAAGAGAGTTTACTCTCTAGAGCTATTGAGAGATTGTTCTGAAGGCTGCCCTGGAAGGTCATTGTTGCTTCTGCTTTTCGAAGGAGAAGATAGTTCATCTTGACTGGCAAGGTGCGAGGAGATCAAATAAGGAGAACGGGGCACGTTGGATTTCGTATCACAGGATTCTTTGCAGGAATAACTATAGTCCTGAGGTCGAGTATAGACTGAGGTACAGGAGCTCATGAGTATATCTTGTAACTGTTGGGATTGGTGTATGCCCTAAAGCCCACTAGCTGCATTCTCATCTTTTGTTACTGGATATTTAACTGGTTATTTAATGGAAAGACTCTTTTCTGCTTAAACATGTATATATGTATGGTTGTGTAAGGCCCATTGTTTCTAGTAAATGAATTAGGTGTGTAGTGTCTACACACAGATAGGTCTAATTCATGGACAACTGGAAACATCATATTTGTTCATAACTGAAAGATGGAGCTGGGCACTTCATCTTGGTAGAAGTTATAATGAGATACTCTCCTATATAAGGTGACATACCTAAGTCACGGGAGGGCTTTCCCGGATCTATCTCATTAGTGCATGTGTCATGCATTGAACAGGACCATTGTAGGTGTGATCTCTAAAATAGTACTATCACGGAAAAGAGATCAAGTCACCTCATGCTAAGTAACCGGTGCTCTTAATCTTGAGCATTTGTGGATGAACTGACGAAGTCAAGTTCTTGTGCTTTGATTCACTATGGGTGAGATTCTTTTCATGGGTCAACAGCTCTGTGTTTTGGGTACTCGGACTTGATCAGTTGGGACGTGCAAATGCAATATAGAATCTATGCCATCTGATGATGGAATAATCGTCCCCTTAGAATTATCCGATTAATCATCAAAATCTAAGATCTTAGTATATGGATGTTCCATATGGATATTGAACTTGTGGGTCGCTCCCTGGATCAAGAGAATGATATTCGAATGATGATTATGTTAAGGATATGAAGTTCTAAGGTTTAGATGTAATCGGGAAGGTTGATAGTACATATGATAACCTGACTCGATTATGGATGTTACATAGAGGGGCATTCAGGTCATTACACCTAGTAGGTCGAAGACAACCGTCATTTTATGACGAGCTTATTATATTATATATTTGTCCTTGGAGTTCAACCATAACTCTTTAGTGGAATGAGTTAAGGTTAAAATGGTCTTTATGTTGCTATGGGTTTAGCATGGACATTTTGGTCATTTTGGGAGCCAATGGCAAATATGTCTTTTGGTCCCTTCTCTAGTCACTTACCAAGATTGGCATGGTTTCCTAAGATGTTTAGATAACATAAGGATGAATTATTTTAGTGGAAAAATAATTTTGAGTTTAAATTCAAATAGGCCTTTGATGGCATACATGAATTTAACTCTAGATAAATTGTATGTGGGCCATGGTGTGCATTGATATGTGGGACGTCCATAATAGGATTTCCATGGGTAAGGTTTCCAACTTTGAGTAGGACTCTCTACTTGGAAAGATGGACTCCTCTTTGGATTAGTATTCCTATGAGTTAGTTTCCTTTTTGGATTAGGAACTTAAAATTAGTAAGTGTTCTACAACTAGGATTACTAATTGTATGGAAAGTTCCTTTTGGTTTCCTTTTCTAATTAGAGTGTTTCTTAAAGGAAATAAGTCTTTCCTTTTTGGACATCAATTAGAATAAGAAGAGATAACTTTATGGGAAAGGTTTCCAAGAAGTTTCTATAAAAGAAACTAAGCACCCCTTGGACGTCCACCATGCTTAGAAGCACACTAAGAGAGTTACACGCCCAGCCCTTGGAGAGGTTCTCTTCTTGAGAGAAGAAAGCTTGAGGTCTGAGATTTTCGCTTGGAGAAATAGTTCTTGTTTCCTAGATTAAGATCCCACCATCTTAGCCAATCAGATTTGGAAGTGAGATAGAGGAGAAGATCAAAGGCAATACTAATGCAAGAAAATTCCAGCAACTTGTTTGCAAATTGCAAGTCTGAGTTCGGGCCTTTAGATCTATTTTTTCAGAGATTTGAAGTCTACAAATCTTCGAGGTAATAGTCTTCTATCATCTCTATTAATTAGACACATGTTGGTCATGATTTAATGGAGTTTCTATGCGATTCTTTATGGCTGATTTCCGCTGCATAGTGCAGAAATCAGATGTTTTAAAATCTGTCATGCTTTGCATCAGCCATAGTAGTCTCTTAATGAGAAGTTTCAGATCTGAATCGCGGTTTCCTTCAGTGGTATCAGAGCCACTCCATGTGAAATCATGGTCCCATGTTGTGTATAATTAATCCTAGATTGATTATGGGTATGGTGGCACCCTATTAAAGTTATGTTGTGATGCATGTTGTGTGCAAGTTTCATTAACATTGCTGGAATTTATTTTCCAGATTTGTTTAATGATGCGCATAGTGAGTTTGCATGCACTAACCTTTTTGTTTGCAGCCATGTATTGCATCCTTGATGGTTCGCATGATTGTTATGTGGATTTGGATGTTTTTTTAATTAGTTGGAAAGTGTACGATTGCGCGGTTAGCAATCATAGGAAGTTGTAAAGTTTCCTTAATTTTATTCCAACTAGTCTTGATGTAAGCTTTCTTGAAAAGCATAGGAATCTCCAATGTAATTTTGGTTTTGTTTCAAGACAAGAAGGTTGCAAGAAATTGGAGTCCTTGGAGATGATGGATTCAAGACTTCTAGATGCATGAGGAGTCCTAATTCGATTAGGATTTGAAATCCTAAGAACAGGGAGCCATCAAGGAATGCATACTTTGATTTGCTTTTATATATGGAATGCATGGTTGAATGCTTTATATAATTGCTATAATTGTCACCTAGAAACATGGCTACCATTAGGTTCTAAAATTGGCATCTTTATTGTATTAGATTGTTTTTAGTTTGGCAAATTGTTTTAAACGGAACTTAGACCAGCACCTTCTATTTGTCTAAGGTTTAAAATTGGATAGGGTTTAGTTTATCTTGGTACCCTTGGTTTCCAATGAAGGCTAAACTAAAATCTAATTAGATGCTACCTATGGGTTTTCATAACCCAAGATAGGTTTTTGACTCTTTGAAGGGATTTGCTCAAATGTTTTAAAGCAAAGGTTATTTGATTTTAAGATGACTTAAGTCATAAATTTAATTAACCAAGTTTGCTAGATTTAAAAAGAGCTTTTGAGTAAAACAATGTAAAGGTCAAAAGTATAAACCCTAGCGATAAATAATCAAGTGGGAGAGGGGTTTTAGGAAAGACCCCACGGCCTTCCATTTTCGGTTCATGTTATCTCATTAAAGTGTTAGTGGGAACGGCCATCCCTTCGGTGGAGTTCTTTAACTAAAGAACGCTTTGATGGGTTAATGGGTGAACTAATGTGAATATTCGTAATGAGGTGTTAGTAGGAGCGGCCATCCCTTCGGTGGAGTTCTTTATAAAAGATCACTTCTATAGAATGTCAATGAAGTGTTGGTGGGAGCGGCCATCCCTTCGGTGGAGCTCTTTACTAAAGTTCACTTCTAGGAAGGATAAAAGTCTCTTCCCTTCGGAAGACTTAATCATAGACATTCTGGGAATTTCATAAGAGATGGTTATACACTTGACATAAGACGGTGATGACCTCTCCTTAGGAGTTAAGGGTTATTTGTCATATGAGGCCAAACCAATCAGTGATTGGACTACCACTGGATGTGTGTCCAGATAGTGATAATCCAAATAAGTCTGCCTTAATTCAACGTGACTGTAGGCTCGGCCATCCCTTCGATGGAGGGTCTATGAGGAGGTTGAAACACTGATACATTATGATTGGGGTTGAATAATGTAAAAAGTTTCATGCTTTGTTTTTCCTTTTATAACAAGCACCATATGCATATTACATATATACTGCATGTCTAATTATAAACCGTTTTATATCCAGAAAAAGATGGGTAGAGATTCTTTTAGTCCGTTGATGTGCATTCTTCGTGAGAATAAACTGACTGGCCCTAACTACGTAGATTGGAAGAGAAATCTTGACATAGTACTCACTGCTGAGGAGTACAAGTATGTCTTGCTGGAAAACTGTCCCGATATTGATGCTAATTCTACTGATGACCAGCGAGAGGCTGAGAGGAAATGGAAGAAAGCGAACAGCATGGCTAAATGCTACATGCACGCTTCCATGTCCAACGTGTTGCAAACACAGCACGAGCAAATGGACACAGCCTATGAAATCATGATGTCCTTGTCTGAGATGTTCGCAGACAAGAGCAGGCCAGCTAGGCAAGCTGCTATGAGGACTATCATGAATGCTAGGATGGCTGAGGGAACGCCTGTCAGAGAGCATATGCTCAAGCTGATAGATTGTTTCAATGAAGCTGAGATTCTAGGGGCTGAGATTGATGCAGGGAGTCAAACTGACATGATTCTCGAAACTCTGCCGGATTCTTTCAATCAGTTCAAGCTCAATTTCAATATGAGCAAGATGGACATGACTCTACCTGAGTTAATGAAAGAACTCCAGGCGGCAGAGGCTATCATGAAGCCCAAAGCCCAAGCTCATTTTTTCCAGTCTTCCTCTAAACTGAACCCGAAAGGGAAGAAGTCCAAGAAGAAGCAGAATAAGGGAAAAGGGCAGAAAAAGGACAATGCTGGTAATAAGAAGGACAAGGGTACAGATGGAAAGCCCAAAGGGAAATGCTTCAAGTGTGGCCTCAAAGGTCATTGGAAGAAAGATTGTCCCAAGTTCCTGGCCTCAGTTAAGAAAGGTACATCTTTTTCATACTACATTGAAACTTGTCTAGTGGTTGATTCTACTGACTCATGGATAGTAGACTCAGGAGCCACTAATCATATCTGCAATTCATTGCAGGGGTTTCAGATAATGCAGAGAATTGAGAAAGGAGAGTTTGCCTTTAGAGTCGGAACTGGAGCTAAAGTTTGGGCAGTTGCAGTAGGAGTAGTTACCTTACATTTTCCATGTAATAGGATATTAGTTTTAAATAATGTTTTCTATGTTCCGGACATGAGGAAGAATTTAATTTCAGTTTCCAGATTAATTGAATTTAATTATTCAGTTTCTTTCCATTCTGGTATTGATATCAGTAGAGATGGAAATATTATATGTTCCGGTAGAATACATGACAACTTATTTTATATATATCCTATTGCTCCCACACTGCATAATGTACAACAAGAAAGCTCAACTTCCCTTAAGAGAAAGGTATCTTCAATCAATGACACATATCTTTGGCACTTACGTTTGGGTCACATTAACCCAAAACGGATTCAGAGGTTGGTAGAAGATGGACCCTTGAGCTCATTAGATTTCGAACCTTTTCCTCAGTGCGAATCTTGTCTCAAGGGAAAGATGACCAAACGGTCATTCTCTGGAAAGGGACTAAGGTCAAAGGAGTTGTTAGAATTGATTCACACTGATGTGTGTGGTCCTATGAACAAACCGGCTCGAGGAGGGTATGAGTATTACATCACCTTCACCGATGATTACTCTAGGTATGGATATGTATACTTAATGCAACGCAAGTCTGAGGCATTTGATAAGTTCAAGCAATTCAAGGCTGAGGCGGAGCTACAACTAGGAAAACATATCAAAGCCCTTCGATCTGATCGAGGTGGCGAGTACCTCCTGGGTGAGTTCAAGGAGTACCTCACACAACATGGGATTGTGTCTCAGTTGTCTACACCGGGTACACCCCAGCAAAATGGTGTAGCGGAGAGAAGAAATCGTACCCTTCTTGATATGGTAAGGTCCATGATGAGTCATGCAACCCTACCTATATCTTTTTGGGGATATGCCTTAGAAGCAGCAGCATACATTTTAAATCTGGTACCATCTAAGTCAGTACCTAGGACACCACAAGAAATGTGGACAGGTCGAAAACCTAGTTTAAATCATATCCACATTTGGGGTTGTCCAGCTTATGTACTGAATGATAAAGCTACCAAGCTAGAACCCAGATCAGAAATGTGCTACTTCATTGGGTATCCTAAGGGAACGAGAGGTGGCATCTTTTATCATTTAAAGGAGCAAAAAGTGCTCATCAGCACTCATGCTAGGTACTTGGAGGATGATTGTATGATGCACCAAGAGCTTAGTTGTAAAGAAACCCTTGAGGAGATTCTTCCGGGATCTCCTATAACATCTGTTCCAGATCCTGAGACAGTAGATGAACAAGATATTCCTTTAAACACTCCGGAGCCTCGTCGTAGTGGGAGAATTTCTAGACAACCAGAAAGATATCTAGGAGTGTCTTTTAAGACAGACTCTGAAGATCTGGTTGAGGATCCTACTAGTTATGATGAAGCAGTAACGGATATAGATGCTGACATGTGGCAGCAAGCGATGAAATCTGAAATGGATTCTTTGTATTCCAATCAAGTCTGGGAACTTGTAGATGCACCTGAAGGGATTAAACCCATAGGGTGCAAGTGGATCTACAAGAGAAAGAGAGGAGTGGATGGGAAGGTGGAAACCTTCAAAGCAAGACTGGTAGCGAAAGGATATACTCAGAAAGAGGGTATCGATTATGAGGAAACCTTTTCACCAGTGGCTATGCTTAAGTCCATAAGGATTCTCTTGGCCATCGCATGTCATTATGACTACGAGATATGGCAGATGGATGTCAAGACAGCTTTTCTTAATGAAAGTCTTGACGAATGCATCTATATGATGCAACCAGAGGGCTTCATTGCTAGTGGCCAAGATAACATGGTTTGTAAACTTAAGAAGTCCATCTATGGACTTAAGCAAGCATCTAGAGCATGGAACATCAAGTTTAATCAGGCAGTCAAATCCTTTGGCTTTGATCAAAACATTGATGAACCATGTGTGTATAAGAAAGGAAATGGGAAAGCAGTTGCATTTTTGGTTCTATATGTAGATGACATATTACTCATAGGAAATGATGTAGGTTTATTGTCATCCACAAAGGTTTGGTTATCCTCTCAATTTCAGATGAAGGATTTGGGTGAGGCCAACTATATCTTAGGGATCAAGCTTTTGCGTGATCGCAAGAATAAGATGTTAGCCCTATCCCAATCTTCTTATATCGAGAAGATATTGGTCAAGTTTAACATGCATGACTCCAAGAAGGGCCTTCTACCTTCTAGACATGGAGTACCACTGTCTCGAGATCAATGTCCAAAGACATCTGAAGAGATAGAGAGCATGAGGAGAGTTCCATATGCATCCGCTGTTGGAAGCCTCATGTGTGCTATGTTATGTACTAGACCAGATATTTGCTTTGCAGTTGGCATGGTTAGCAGATATCAGTCAAACCCTGGACCTATGCATTGGACAGCTGTTAAACATATATTCAAGTATCTTCGGAGAACGAAAGATTATATGCTAACCTTTCAATCAGAGTATGCGGCGGCATCGGAAGCTGCGAAGGAAGCAGTATAGCTCAGAAAATTCCTATTGGAATTAGGAGTTGTTCCTGCAGTGAAAAAACCGATTGTCATAACACTGGTGCTATAGCACAGTGCAAAGAGCCTAGGAATCACAAGAAAGACAAGCACATTCGGATAAAGTACCACTTGATCCGGGAATTCATTCAGGATGGAGAGATAGTGGTGGAGCATATTGCTTCAGCAAATAACTTAGCTGACCCATTCACTAAGACTCTTACTGAGAAAGTCTTCACTTCTCATGTTGAGTCTATGGGTGTTAGGTTAGGAAGCAGTGATCTTTAGTGCAAGTGGGAGTTTGTTGGGATTGGTGTATGCCCTAAAGCCCACTAGCTGCATTCTCATCTTTTGTTACTGGATATTTAACTGGTTATTTAATGGAAAGACTCTTTTCTGCTTAAACATGTATATATGTATGGTTGTGTAAGGCCCATTGTTTCTAGTAAATGAATTAGGTGTGTAGTGTCTACACACAGATAGGTCTAATTCATGGACAACTGGAAACATCATATTTGTTCATAACTGAAAGATGGAGCTGGGCACTTCATCTTGGTAGAAGTTATAATGAGATACTCTCCTATATAGGGTGACATACCTAAGTCACGGGAGGGCTTTCCCGGATCTATCTCATTAGTGCATGTGTCATGCATTGAACAGGACCATTGTAGGTGTGATCTCTAAAATAGTACTATCACAGAAAAGAGATCAAGTCACCTCATGCTACTAAGTAACCGGTGCTCTTAATCTTGAGCATTTGTGGATGAACTGACGAAGTCAAGTTCTTGTGCTTTGATTCACTATGGGTGAGATTCTTTTCATGGGTCAACAGCTCTGTATTTTGGGTACTCGGACTTGATCAGTTGGGACGTGCAAATGCAATATAGAATCTATGCCATCTGATGATGGCATAATCGTCCCCTTAGAATTATCCGATTAATCATCAAAATCTAAGATCTTAGTATATGGATGTTCCATATGGATATTGAACTTGTGGGTCGCTCCCTGGATCAAGAGAATGATATTCGAATGATGATTATGTTAAGGATATGAAGTTCTAAGGTTTAGATGTAATCGGGAAGGTTGATAGTACATATGATAACCTGACTCGATTATGGATGTTACATAGAGGGGCATTCAGGTCATTACACCTAGTAGTTCGAAGACAACCGTCATTTTATGACGAGCTTATTATATTATATATTTGTCCTTGGAGTTCAACCATAACTCTTTAGTGGAATGAGTTAAGGTTAAAATGATCTTTATGTTGCTATGGGTTTAGCATGGACATTTTGGTCATTTTGGGAGCCAATGGCAAATATGTCTTTTGGTCCCTTCTCTAGTCACTTACCAAGATTGGCATGGTTTCCTAAGATGTTTAGATAACATAAGGATGAATTATTTTAGTGGAAAAATAATTTTGAGTTTAAATTCAAATAGGCCTTTGATGGCATACATGAATTTAACTCTAGATAAATTGTATGTGGGCCATGGTGTGCATTGATATGTGGGACGTCCATAATAGGATTTCCATGGGTAAGGTTTCCAACTTTGAGTAGGACTCTCTACTTGGAAAGATGGACTCCTCTTTGGATTAGTATTCCTATGAGTTAGTTTCCTTTTTGGATTAGGAACTTAAAATTAGTAAGTGTTCTACAACTAGGATTACTAATTGTATGGAAAGTTCCTTTTGGTTTCCTTTTCTAATTAGAGTGTTTCTTAAAGGAAATAAGTCTTTTCTTTTTGGACATCAATTAGAATAAGAAGAGATAACTTTATGGGAAAGGTTTCCAAGAAGTTTCTATAAAAGAAACTAAGCACCCCTTGGACGTCCACCATGCTTAGAAACACACTAAGAGAGTTACACGCCCAGCCCTTGGAGAGGTTCTCTTCTTGAGAGAAGAAAGCTTGAGGTCTGAGATTTTCCCTTGGAGAAATAGTTCTTGTTTCCTAGATTAAGATCCCACCATCTTAGCCAATCAGATTTGGAAGTGAGATAGAGGAGAAGATCAAAGGCAATACTAGTGCAAGAAAATTCCAGCAACTTGTTTGCAAATTGCAAGTCTGAGTTCGGGCCTTTAGATCTATTTTTTCAGAGATTTGAAGTCTACAAATCTTCGAGGTAATAGTCTTCTATCATCTCTATTAATTAGACACATGTTGGTCATGATTTAATGGAGTTTCTATGCGATTCTTTATGGCTGATTTCCGCTGCATAGTGCAGAGATCAGATTTTTTAAAATCTGTCATGCTTTGCATCAGCCATAGTAGTCTCTTAATGAGAAGTTTCAGATCTGAGTCGCGGTTTCCTTCAGTAACTGTTCGTGAACTTTTGATTTTTGGTTCGTGGTTTTTCTCCCTGGATAGGGTTTCCACGCTATATTTTGTGTTTGTCTTCTTGTGGTGTGTGATTGGTAGATAGCTAGTTCTATTGTCTGATTGGTTTATTTCCGCTATGCATTGCTTGATTAATTAGAAGTAGTAGTATTCCATTCTAGTGGTGGCCCATAAATTTGGACTTTCAGAGATTAAAGGAAATTTTCAAGGTAATAATTCTTACTTACCTTGTGTAATATTTCACGATTTTGGGGCTGTAGAAAAAGCCTTAACTATGTCATTCGGTGGAAGGTCGTCATCGATGATGTTGCTCGGCGAAGAAGATGGAAAAGCCCTGTCGTTTAGGGGAAGAAAAGAGAAAGCCGTCATATCTTCAATGGCGAACAAACTGATTGCAGAATTTTTAGTGCCAAAGAGATGAGCAGGGAAGAAAGAAAAAGAAAAGTATTGGCAGAGAGTGAAGAAGAAGGGAGAATCAAAGGACAAGGCTGACGAAATCATCCGAATGGAAGAGAGGCAAAAGACGAATGAGATTGTGATAGAAAATGCAGTGGTCTTAGGTATAGAAAACGATATCGTCCGCATTATGTTGAGGGCATAATTGTCCAAAAAATTAGTACGAACACCCATATTGATGTTTTAATGTATTTGTAACTGAATCTGTGTAATGCATGTTTAGAAACACTTTTTTGGTAAAAAAAAACCTAAATTATAATACTATAGACATTATTTACTGATGGGTTGTATTCATGTAAAGTTAAGGATAAGATTATTTGATTGGAAAAAAATTCATATTGCTTTCTGTGTGGGAGATTCTCAAAGCTTCAGGATTACACTAATCACGGCTGTAAGATGGGACTAAGCATTCTCACGTGCCGTCCACATGGCACCCAGACTCACCTCGGCTGCCGAGATAGAGGCCTCGGCCGAAACCAGACAGACTCTGGCCGCTAACGCCGAACTCGGCTACCAGGGGCTCACTTCGGCCGAGGAGCTTGACCTCGGCCAAAAGAGCTAAGGACCCCGGCCAAAAGGGCCGGGATGAAAGCCGAAGCAAAAAAGAGTCCCCGCTCGCGCCCTACGCCTACCACGTCATCAGACACATGGCGGAATAGGGGCGCGAGCCAGTGGGACAGATGTGACATCAGCCATCCACAATCTTCACCAGATCGTTGACAGAGCGGCATCCATCGACTGTAGCCAAATCAGGGCAAGGCCTGAGGGTGGATCCGATGGGACCTCAACCGCCAAAGGCGTCCAACATGATCTGGCCCAACATGACATGCATTAAATGCATTGTGGGCTGATACGACTGGCATTAAATGCAATGTGGGCTGAAGTGGACCGCATTTATGACTTTGTGGGCTGATAAGGACTTCCCTATCAAATCATGGGATCCACTCTAAAATATCATCCAAGATATCCTCCAGAGTTCTCTATAAATAGAACTCCATTCCACATGCAAGGTACGCACACCTAAAACCAGAGAGCTGTTACTCTGCCTCTATTCTTCCTCTCCTTCCTTTATTCCAGTTCACTTACTTACTTAGGCATCGGAGAGCCTTGCGCCGCCCAGGCCAAGGTCCTCTGACCATTTGCTCTTCCCTTTCAGGCTTAGAGGCAGCAGATTATCTATTTCATTTGGATAAGTCCTGTAAGGCACCCCCATTATTGTGAGTCATAGTTTTTTGCACTTACAATTGGCGCCGTCTGTGGGAAAGCACTATCCCAACCTTCCCAACCTTCTCAATCTTCCCAGAAACCATGCCTCCAAAAGCTAAGAAAGGTGGAGAGTCCTTGAAAGCAATGCTCGAGCAGCCGGGCCCGTCGATGGACGCCCCTCCTCAAGGGCGATCCAGAACGGTGCATGGCGCGTCCGCAGGCAAGGGCCGCATAGGCTCGCAATTCTTCGTCGAGATTCCCTTCTAAGAGGGACTTGAAGCCTCACTCTCAGGCGAGGAAGTCACGCCTCCCCGACGGGACGAGCGTCGACGCGAGCGGACTCACAAAGACAAGGCTGTGGCAGTGGAAGAGCCACACCGTGCGCAACCTCCTGATGATAGAGGAGATATTGCGGCTCAAAACTCTCTCCTCCAGAAGCAGGAGCGGTTAATCCGCCAGCTCCAGCAGCAACTGAGAGCAGCGCAGACTGCCTCGTTAAGGCAACCCTCTGAGCTCCAAGGGGAGAAGGGAGCCGTCCAGGGCAAGGCACTCCAGCCCTCCCGCGAGGATCTGAGAGCCTTTTTGGATCAAAAGCGCAGCCAGGCCCATGACCAAGGCTCGAGCAACAGCTGAAGTTACCATGGCCGCGACGGACAAGCTCATAGCCATCACGGCCGAGACCATTCGAAGTGGAAGCCAAGGGCACCGACACCAGAGAAAGATGACGAGCAGGAGCGACTCGACAAGCGTATCAAGCTGGCTCTTCAGCGTAACTTGGAGATGCGGGACCAGCAAGATATTTGTGGCCCCACCGATCTGGGGGCATCTCCCTTCACGCGGGATATCGAAAGGACTCCCCTGCCGAAGAAGTTCTCTATCCCGCGGTTCGTCCCTTACGGCGGATTGTCTGACCCATCTGCTCACCTCCGACACTTCTCTCAGAAGATGTCCATCTGGGGGAACAAGGGCCACCTCAACTGCAAGATCTTCTCCTCCAGTCTGAGCGACCTTCCTCTGAAATGGTATTGCGCTCTCCCGGAGAAGTCCATCTCGAGTTGGAGAGAGCTCCAGCTCTCCTTCCTGAAGATGTTCCAGGCCTACAGCGTCATCCCCAAGACCGATGCTGATATACTCGCCCTCAAGATGAAGCAGGGCGAAAGCCTCACCCAGTTCACCCAGCGATTCTGGGCGATTTACAGTCAGATTGAAGATACCAGAGACGAAGTGGCAATCTTCGCCTTCCGGAATGCCCTGTTACCTGGAAACGAGCTGAGGAAAGATCTAGTTGGGGACCCCGCTACCTCCATGCCGGCCCTGATGTCCCGGATAAAGCGCTTTGTCGCCCAGGAGGAGGATGAGATCCGGGCCCGGGAGGACGAAGGCTCGGAACCCAAGGAAAGGAACAGCCAGCCCCAGCAGAGGGGCAAGAAGCCCTTTAAGAAGGAAGAGCCGAAGCAAGCCTGGGTCTCCAATTCGGCGAGAGCTGCGGCGTCCAGATCTGGGGGCAACAGGAGGACCAAACCCCCCTCCGACACCTACCACGCTGTGAATGTCGTCTTCAAAGAGCCGATCCACCAGATCATGAACAAGATCAAGACTAGGCCGTTCTTCAGGTGGCCTCAGCCGATGCAGAGTGATCCCTCCACCCATGACCAAACTAAGTTTTGTGCCTACCACAAACAGAATGGGCACAAGACCGAGGAGTGCAGGACCTTGAAGTATCACCTGGAGAGGCTCGCGAAGGAAGGCCACCTCGAGGAGTTCGTGAAGGTAGGAGATGCCGGCAACGGCGGCAGCAGCCGAGCTCGTCAGAGCGCCGATAAGGATCCAGAGAGCGAAGACTCTGAGAAGATCATCAATGTGATCCATCTGGCGCCCTCAGCTCTCTCTCCCTCAGCTTAGGGCAGCTCCCAAGCTCGTGCCGAAGCCAAGCAAGCCTCGCATAGGAAAGAGGTGATGAGAGCCGAGCTCGGGCCAGCGTCCAAGAGAGCGCGGCGCGACCAACCAGCCATCTCATTTTCAGACAAAGACCTAGAGGGAATACAGCTTCCCCATAATGATCCCCTGCTCCTGACCATGAAGCTGAGAGACTTCATTGTGAAGAGGATCCTCGTCGACTCTGGCAGTTCTTCCGAGGTCCTATACTACGACTGCTTCAAAAAGATGGGACTCTCAGAAGGTGATCTGAAGGAGGTCTGTGCGCCCCTAATAGGGTTCAGCGCCAAACCAGTCTACCCCAAGGGGAGAATCACTCTGGGAACCAGAGTGGGCGGAGCCTCTGTGATGGCTAACTTTCTGGTAGTGGACGCCCCTTCTCCTTACAATGTTATATTGGGCAGAGCGTGGCTCCACAAGATGGAAGCAGTTCCCTCCTCCCTCCACTAGAAGCTGAAGTTCGTACTCGAAGGCAAGGATGGTAGAATGGAGGTGGTTACAGTCGAAGGGGATCAACAGCTGGCCAAGCAGTGCTTGTTGCCCATGGTCCCTGCCGAGAAAGAGCCAGAGCGAGTAAACCTCGCAGAGTTCGAAAGGGGTCTGGATGAGATCGGCCGAGATCCTGACAAGAAGAGCATTGAAGATCTAGCCGAAGTCAGGCTCGACCCGTCAGACCCCGACAGATTTTTCTTGATTGGCACCCAGCTGCCCGAACAAGAGAGCCGAGCTCTCAAGATTTTTGATGCAAAATGTGGATGTCTTCGCTTGGACCCCGAGCGAAATGCCTGGGGTTGACCCCGAGGTCATGTGCCATAGGCTGAACGTGGATCCCAACCACAAGCCAGTGGTACAGAAGGCCCGCAGGACGGGGTTGCCGCAGACGGAAGCAGTGGTCGAAGAAGTCGACAAGTTGCTCGAGCTCAGCGCAATTCGGGAGGTCCAGTACCCGGTCTGGCTGGCCAATACAGTGGTAGTGAAAAAGAAGATTGGAAAGTGGAGGGTGCGTAGACTTCACAGATCTCAACAGAGCATGCCCGAATAACAGCTTCCCTCTTCCCAAGATTGATCAGATGATCGACGCCACTGCTGGCCACGACAGAATGAGCTTCCTCGACGCCTACAGAGGTTACCACCAGATTCCCATGTATGAGCCAGACGAGGAGAAAACAGCATTCATAACCCCCCGCGGCACTTACTGTTACAAGGTGATGCCCTTCGGGCTCAAAAATGGCGGGGGGGGGGGGCAACTTATCAGCGCCTCGTCACCAAAATGTTCCAGGCTCAGCTCGGCAAGACAGTCGAAGTCTACATTGACGACATGGTCGTCAAGTCCAAGCAGTCAAGCAACCATCTGGCGGATCTCGCCCAGGTCTTCAGCATCCTCCGTGAGTTCAAGCTCAAACTAAATGCTTCCAAGTGCGCTTTCGGCGTAGCTTCTAGCAAGTTCCTCGGAAGCCTAGTGACACGAATGGGGATAGAGGCCAATCCGGACCAGATTACTGCAATCCTAGGCATCCAAAGCCCATCTACCACAAAAGAGGTCCAGAAGCTCACAGGCATGATTGCAGCACTCAATCGCTTCATCAGCAGATCGTCAGATAAGTGCCGGCCTTTCTTTCAGATTCTAAAAAAGAATTTCAAGTTTCAGTGGACCCCTGAGTGCGACCAAGCATTGGAAGCACTCAAAACCTATTTATCTTCACCACCCTTACTCTCTACCCCAAGTCAGGGGGAAGTTTTGTATTTGTATCTTGCGGTCTCAGATCATGCAGTGAGCTCCGTCCTCATCAGAGAGGACGATGGTGTCCAAAAACCAATCTACTATACGAGCAAGATCCTGCTAGATACCTGTCACACCCCGAAACCGGGCCCTGCAGTGATCCGACCTCGGGATGTGAAATTTTGGAATAAATTTGAAACTTTTGTTATATTTCCCAAGATCCGCGTCAATGAGGATAATCAAATTCCATCACGATCAGAGTATATTTTCGCGGAAGCTAAACATGGTGTTACGACTCGGAATCCGTGGCCATCGGGTTCCGTGTCGTACGCAACCAATATCATAAAGCCATCACATAAGCAGACTGGCACAAATCATAATCCAAAGAACATTGAGCTGGTAGTAACAAGACTATTTATTTCCCACATATTCAAATTACAATTAACAAATGTCTTAATTACAAACCCAATGAAAAAGGCTAACAAAGCCATACAAATAAACCACCAAGTGACATACTACCCCAAGTGATTTTACGAGCTCCGGTGCCAAACTTGACATCTAGATGATATCAATGGGCAGCCTCTCACGTCAGACCGGCGGTCCCACCGCCTCCTCCGATCAAACACCTAAAAACAGAAAGAGAGGAAATCTGGCACCAAACAAACAGGGTCAGACACGACGGTCTGTCAAGCAAATAAACAAGTAATATGTAACATGGGCATTTATAAAACCTTATGGAATCAGTGTAAAACCATTTAAAGAGTCTAAACAATAATAGCATTAAATCATGATAAAATAATCGAAAGACCGAACATAAATATCAAAGCAAATAAATGAACAGACTCCGAGCATAAATATCTTGAAAGGGTAATAGCCTATGTAAAACATTTAATAGTTGGAAATACATTTCAAATCCTGAATAATAGCGACGATATGATAAATGATCGATTTCATAACATTAACAATTTCAAAGCATAAAGAGTATAAACAAACAAGAATCATAAAATAAAGTAATAAACGGATAAAACATTGGCAACCACACATAGCTATATTCTCCTATTACCGAAGTAACAAGAGCAGACAGAACCGTAGCCACTACACGTGGGACCGGAAATAGAATAAGAACCGTAGCCATATAAATGAGACCGGCAGATCAAAATCAGAACCGTAGCCACTATGCGTGGGACCGGCAGATAGAAACCGTTGCCATGGTCGGTACAGACAGAATCCAAGCTGCAGCTGGCGGACAAATTAAAGATCCCAAGCCGGGTGATCAGCCCGACAAGGTGACCTAAGCCTAGTGGTGCCTTTAGTTTTTAAAACTTGAACCAATACAAATCAAAATACTAATCATTTTGGCTCATGGGCTCACACCACCGGGCTCTGGCCCCATCTCGCCTCGAGGTTTTATTTTTGAAATCATAGCCTCTTTGGCTCATGGGCTCGCACTACAAAGCTCTGGCCCCGTCTTGCCTCAAGGTTTTTATTTTCAAAATACTAATCTTATCGATGAAATCCCGAATGTGGCGAACCACTCCAATCTCCTTTCAAAACGATTCGGAGAAAACATACGAATTCCATGGTAAACCGCTCAAATACACATCAAAGTGATTTGTATAAAATCATACGATCAATCCTTTCAAACATGGAAAAACCACATGATTTTATAACAAATCACTGATGCTATTTAAATTAGTTCACCGAAGAATACAAATACAAATACATTCTCTGACTTGAAATGGAATGGATAGTGGAGAATGACTTAATGACTTACCAAGGAACCACCTCAATACACATTTAACCTTTAAACATTGATTAATAAAGAGTATGTTTGATGCCAATGAAAATCCACAACATTTAAATGATAAAGTGCGTATTGAGACTTGAAAGATTCCCGGGTAACTTCACATACGCTCATTCTCACGTTGATCCCATTCCCATTTCACAATTTTCCAAGCATCACAAGTAATCCCAAATCTCTTTAACTCAGGCCCACAGCTGGCCTTAAACCAAGCCCAAAACAGTCCACCCATTTAGCCCAAAACAGCCCTTAATTGACTCAAGAAACAGGTCTTACAATTGTCCAAAAACTGACCTTGAACAGGCCCAAAGAACAAGTCTTAAAACAGTCTAAAAGCTGGCCTTGAACAGGCCCAAAGAACAAGTCTTAAAACAGTCTAAAAGCTGGCCTTGAACAGGCCCAAAGAACAAGTCTTAAAATAGTCTAAAAGCTAACCTTGAATGGCCCACAAAATAGGTCTTAAAAACATCCCAAAACTAACCTTGAATGGCCTACAAAACAGGTCTTAAAAATAGCCCAGAACTAACCTTGAATGGCCCACAAAATAGGTCTTAAAAACAGCCCAGAACTAACCTTGAATGGCCCACAATACAGGTCTTAAAAATAGCCCAGAACTAACCTTGAATGGCCCACAAAACAGGTCTTGAAATTGCCCAAAACAGATATCTAAAACGGACCCAAAACAGGCCCTGCACAATGCCCCCAGTCTGGACTGGGCTCGCTCGAGCGACCCAAGGCCCGCTCGAGCGAAGCCCAGACAGAGCCTGGGTCGCTCGAGCTACCCAGTGGGTCGCTCGAGCGAGCCAGGCAGAACCTGGTCCGCTCGAGCGGCCCACTGGGTCGCTCGAGCGGACTGGGCTCTGTCCAGTCCGGCTCGTTGGGCGATTTCTCCCCTTTTTTTCCATCTTTTGAGATTTTTTTTTATCCTTTTTCATTCCCATTCCTTCATACATATTTCCTAGATCATTCGGGCCCTTCCTTGACCTTCCAAACTCATCAAATCACCATTCATTAGCAATCCAATTAACCAAACAAACACTTTTAAATCAAAGCCTTTTTCTCCCTTTCTTTGAACACCAACCTTTAACACAAAGAAAGCAATTTTTTCAAAATGACTAAAGTGAAACCAAACTTCCAATACATTACAAGACAATAGCATAAGGGGAAATCAACATAACATTGCCTCATTTATTCAAAGTAAATCCATAAACCATCATATTAATTGAAAATTCCACTTGCCTCAAGTCTAATTGAGATAAATAATACTCCTCAAGCCAAGCTCTAGGGTCTCAAGCTCCCAATCTACAAAGACCCCAAAATAAACCAAGAGAAACCCTAAAAATCAATCATCCTCAAATCTCCATGAAAACCCTTTGCATATGTGAGAAAAATACTCCAAGAGGTTTGAAAAACCAAGATCTCATGAAAAGAAAACCATTGCTAACCTTTGGGTGTTCCAAACAAGAAGAAGGGCTTGAAGAGGAGGGTTGTCCTAGCCCAAATCCTTAGAAAAAGGGTTCTTTAGAAAGCTTGAATGGAGAAGAAGAGCCCTAGGAGATCAATCCTCCATGAAATCTCCAAGAAATGAGTGTTTCAGATGAGAGAGAAAGTGGCTGGAAGACAGGGAAAAACCCTTGCTCCAAAACGTGGAGGAGAAGATAGAATGAAGGAGAAGAAGAGAGTCCTCTCTTATAAGATGGGTTTTGTGGGTCTCAATCTTCACAAGGCTAAAAAATGGCATCTGCGCGCCCCAAATGAAAACGACGAAGAAGGCAAAAATGATCAGCGAAATATTTACTTCCCAAAAAGTATATTTTCCCCAATTTCTGAAATTTTCGAAATTCATGGACAGATTTAATGTGAAAAGTCAATTTTGCCCCTTTTTCTCGAAAAACGCATTTTCTGATCATCAAATCATAATGGTCAAAACATGAAAGTTGTTAAACTTCATAAAATGAGTCAAAATACACTAAATTCAGAATTTTTAGAAATCAAAAGTAATTTCTCATAAAAATACATGTCATATGGACCGGGTCAAACTAAAGTCAACGGTCTTCAAAATCTCCAAGGCTATGGAAAAATCTAGTCAAACTCAAAAGCAAAGTCAAACCTACTCGAATCTTGCTTAAAAAGCTAAACCATGATTAAAACAATACTAAATAGAGAAATTGGGGGTCGGGGTCTTACATCCTCTCCCCCTTAGAACCCATTTGGTCCTCCAAATGGTCTAAACCAAATCATAATAAAAAACCCAAAAGACAAAAGAAAACACTAACACCCTATGCTGAACCTCGCAACTGAGATACCCTCTGATCAAACCTGACGTTGAGATGCACGGTCAACAACATTCTGATTCGGTTGAAGGCTTCAAACTATTCCTCATATTTGTTCGAAAATAAACTTCTCTGACTAAACTAGAGTTCAACAATTCTTCTAGCCATCCTTGGTGTCATCTGTCGTTCCTGTACTGGATCATTTCTTTTGCTTATCTCGTCAGTCACTGTTGGTTCAAGAACTGCAAGTTCTGTCTCTTTCTATCAGCTTGGAATTCTGTGCCTTAAGTCCTACAAAGCTGTACACGGTGCTCTTGATGCTTGTATGAAGATGTGATCGTTGACATGCCTTCACTGAAAAATCTTCATCCCGAAAAATTCTGGAATTCCACATGTTTGCTCTAGCTATGTTTCTCGAATGCATCATTAGCTTCTGGCCTCCAAGTATATTGTCAATCCTTCTTTGCTCTAAAATCACAAATTCCAAATCCTATAGGCCTCCTGTCTCTGACTTGGTCTACTACAACCCAGATGTCATACCGCTATACACCAAATGTTAAACTGCCATGACCTGCTGAGCTGTTCTGTGTCAAAACTTCTCATGGCTTGCCTCTTCAGATTTCACTATTCGAGTCTTCTACCCTTGACATGTAAAGCCGACCTTGGAAATCCAATCGGTGTTCACAACTCCATATTCCAAATCCTTCTGTGCTGTACTCAGAATTCCTGCCCACATCTTATTCCATCTGCTTGCTGCTCTTGATCTCTTACCTGGTACTGTGTCATCAACAAATTAAACCTACCAAGCTGGCATCATTTCCTGATAAGCTGAAACTTTCAATCCAAGTCTTGAATGATGTTTACTCTCTCATAGATCCAACTTTGTTTCCAACTGAACCAGTACACCTCCTGATATCCAACAACCCTTCAATTCACACACTACCAAACTCCAACTATAAACTAATACAACTCCTCCCATTCAATGCAAAACAACCCTTAAAATTTTAAACATAATGACTAAAACAATTACTTAGCTAAATTTCATCATTTTAAAACATAGTAGAAACTGAACTTCCAAATTATCAAATAAAACTTAATAAATAAAGTTTATCAAAGTTTGAATATGAAACAACATTATTCGTTTTGAAATTCATATTTTCATAACCAAACAAATCATTGAAACACTCGACAATTCCAAATCAGGATTTCAGAAATAAATCTAATTCATGTAGTATGACCATACATTGAACTTTGCAAAAATCTGAGTGTAAATTAAATACTAAACCTTGTCGAAATCTGAACTCATTTGTCCATAAAAATCCTATGGAAAAATCCAAACACATTTACTTATAAAAATCCTGCAGAAGTCCAAACACAGTTGAATGTTAAAACAAATGCAGGAATCCACACATAATCTGAACACAAAAACCCCTAGGAAGTTCATTTTACATAGCCAAAGAAAATGAATCAATGAAATAGAAATTTCACATCATACTTTGAAAAAGAAACACAATTTTAGTTACATGTTTTTAAAGATCAGTTTATTCACTAGCCTCTATAATCTATCATTAAAAACATCCATCCATTTCCAACCAAACATATACAAAATTTTGAAATTACTAAGGTTTCGAAATGTAGATGTCAACATTTAAGAAAATTAATACAAGAACAAAATTCCAAGATCATTGTAAAAAAATAACTTAAGAAGATTAAACCAAAATTCGAAACACAATTCCTTATGAAAACAAAATCATGTGACTCATGAAAAGATTATAATGACATAGTTTATTTCAAGGATAAACCTTAAAGAAGAAACATAAATCCATTGTTTAAACACTGCAAGGATAAATCATAGACATTACGAAAAACATAACAAAAGATGAAAGCATCATGAAAATCATTCTCATCAAGAAGTGGACATCACCTTAACTGAGGTATTCACTTACATCTACACATTGTCCAATCCAATGCCCTGTAAGTCGGTAAAATCCACAAGGTTTCCTCTGCTGCCGAAAATTATATTGACTACAGCTAACCATCCACTTGGTATTCCTGCTGAATCCACTACACTGGCTAAGCTGCAAGTTACAGAAATTCTCAGCCAAAACTATGACAAGGCTCATTGAATCTGGAAAATCCCTGAGTTTTTGGCATTAGCTTCCAACCTTACTAACTAAGAATCACTTCTCCCTTCGTAAAATCGACAGTTAAAATGTCTCCTGCGGTCCTTCATCTTGGAAAGATGGTTTGAGTTCACCCAAAAATCCACATTTACTTACCTTGGTACGCTGCATGATGATCTTCGATTAGCTGAAAGGGGGTCTTCAAATACTGCTCAAGTTCTACTTTGGCGGGCTAATGCACATGTCTTCTCTCATTAACCACAATGAAGATGCTGAAGGCTGAAAGTCTGCTGATGTTCTCCGAAAACAACATACTAAGTCCACAGGGTTCTCAGTCTCCGACACAAGCACAGACAAAAGACACTGAACAAGAGTATGGAGACTTTAAATTCTCCACCACTAAGGAGGAAATTTGGTCATCCAAATCTCCTAACAACAAGAACTAAAAGAAAAGACAAGCAAAGTCTCCCGAACTGAAAGAAAAAGCAGACTCAAATCCAAAGAAACAAGGACACGAGAAAACAAATCGACACAATCTAATGAATCCTCACCACACGTCTTAATGACTCTAGAGTATTTTATTTCCTAGAAATTAACCAGCTCTGATACCAAATCTGTCACACCCCAAAACCGGGCCCTGCAGTGATCCGACCTCGGGATGTGAAATTTTGGGATAAATTTGAGACTTTTGTTATATTTCCCAAGATCCGCGTGAATGAGGATAATCAAATTCCATCACGATCAGAGTATATTTTCGTGGAAGCTAAACATGGTGTTACGACTTGGAATCCATGGCCATCGGGTTCCGTGTCGCACGCAACCAATATCATAAAGCCATCACATAAGTAGACTGGCACAAATCATAATCCAAAGAACACTGAGCTGGTAGTAACAAGACTATTTATTTCCCACATATTCAAATTACAATTAACAAATGTCTTAATTACAAACCCAATGAAAAAGGCTAACAAAGCCATACAAATAAACCACCAAGTGACATACTACCCCAAGTGATTTTACGAGCTCCGGTGCCAAACTTGACATCTAGATAATATCAATGGGCAGCCTCTCACGTCAGACCGGCGGTCCAACGGCCTCCTCCGATCAAACACCTAAAAACAGAAAGAGAGGACATCTGGCACCAAACAAACAGGGTCAGACACGACGGTCTGGCAAGCAAATAAACAAGTAATATGTAACATGGGCATTTATAAAACCTTATGGAATCGGTGTAAAACCATTTAAAGAGTCTAAACAATAATAGCATTAAATCATGATAAAATAATCGAAAGACCGAACATAAATATCAAAGCAAATAAATGAACAGACTCCGAGCATAAATATCTTGAAAGGGTAATAGCCTATGTAAAGCATTTAACAGTTGGAAATACATTTCAAATCCTGAATAATAGCGACGATATGATAAATGATCGATTTCATAACATTAACAATTTCAAAGCATAAAGAGTATAAACAAACAAGAATCATAAAACAAAGTAATAAACGGATAAAACATTGGCAACCACACATAGCTATATTCTCCTATTACCGAAGTAACAAGAGCAGACAGAACCGTAGCCACTACACGTGGGACCGGAAATAGAATCAGAACCGTAGCCATACAAATGGGACCGGCAGATCAAAATCAGAACCGTAGCCACTATGCGTGGGACCGGCAGATAGAAACCGTTGCCATGGTCGGTACAGACAGAATCCAAGCTGCAGCTGACAGACAAATTAAAGATCCCAAGCCGGGTGATCAGCCCGACAAGGTGACCTAAGCCTAGTGGTGCCTTTAGTTTTTAAAACTTGAACCAATACAAATCAAAATACTAATCCTTTTGGCTCATGGGCTCACACCACCGGGCTCTGGCCCCATCTCGCCTCGAGGTTTTATTTTTTAAATCATAGCCTCTTTGGCTCATGGGCTCGCACTACAAAGCTCTGGCCCCGTCTTGCCTCGAGGTTTTTATTTTCAAAATACTAATCTTATCGATGAAATCCCGAATGTGGAGAACCACTCCAATCTCCTTTCAAAATGTTTCGGAGAAAACATATGAATTCCAAGGTAAACCGCTCAAATACACATCAAAGTGATTTGTATAAAATCATACGATCAATCCTTTCGAACATGGAAAAACCACATGATTTTATAACAAATCACTGATGCTATTTAAATTAGTTCACCGAAAAATACAAATACAAATACATTCTCTGACCTGAAATGGAATGGATAGTGGAGAATGACTTAATGACTTACCAAGGAACCATCTCAATACACATTTAACCTTTAAACATTGATTAATAAAGAGTATGTTTGATGCCAATGAAAATCCACAACATTTAAATGATAAAGTGCGTATTGAGACTTGAAAGATTCCCGGGTAACTTCACATACGCTCATTCTCACGTTGATCCCATTCCCATTTCGCAATTTTCCAAGCATCACAAGTAATCCCAAATCTCTTTAACTCAGGCCCACAGCTGGCCTTAAACCAAGCCCAAAACAGTCCACCCATTTAGCCCAAAATAGCCCTTAATTGACTCAAGAAACAGGTCTTACAACAGTCCAAAAACTGACCTTGAACAGGCCCAAAGAATAAGTCTTAAAACAGTCTAAAAGCTGGCCTTGAACAGGCCCAAAGAACAAGTCTTAAAACAGTCTAAAAGCTGGCCTTGAACAGGCCCAAAGAACAAGTCTTAAAACAGTCTAAAAGCTGGCCTTGAACAGGCCCAAAGAACAAGTCTTAAAATAGTCTAAAAGCTAACCTTGAATGGCCCACAAAACAGGTCTTAAAAACAGCCCAGAACTAACCTTGAATGGCCCACAAAACAGGTCTTAAAAACAGCCCATAACTAACCTTGAATGGCCCACAAAACAGGTCTTAAAAACAGCCCAGAACTAACCTTGAATGGCCCACAAAACAGGTCTTGAAATGGCCCAAAACAGATTTCTAAAACGAACCCAAAACAGGCCCTGCACAATGCCCCCAGTCTGGACTGGGCTCGCTCGAGCGACCCAAGGCCCGCTCGAGCGAAGCCCAGACAGAGCCTGGGTCGCTCGAGCTACCCAGTGGGTCGCTCGAGCTAGCCAGGCAGAACCTGGTCCGCTCGAGCGGCCCACTGGGTCGCTCGAGCGGACTGGGCTCTGTCCAGTCCGGCTCGTTGGGCATTTCTCCCCTTTTTTTCCATCTTTTGAGATTTTTTTTTTATCCTTTTTCATTCCCAATCCTTCATACATATTTCCTAGATCATTCGGGCCCTTCCTTGACCTTCCAAACTCATCAAATCACCATTCATTAGCAATCCAATTAACCAAACAAACACTTTTAAATCAAAGCCTTTTTCTCCCTTTCTTTGAACACCAACCTTTAACACAAAGAAAGCAAATTTTTCAAAATGACTAAAGTGAAACCAAACTTCCAATACATTACAAGACAATAGCATAAGGGGAAATCAACATAACATTGCCTCATTTATTCAAAGTAAATCCATAAACCATCATATTAATTGAAAATTCCACTTGCCTCAAGTCTAATTGAGATAAATAATACTCCTCAAGCCAAGCTCTAGGGTCTCAAGCTCCCAATCTACAAAGACCCCAAAATAAACCAAGAGAAACCCTAAAAATCAATCATCCTCAAATCTCCATGAAAACCCTTTGCATATGTGAGAAAAATACTCCAAGAGGTTTGAAAAACCAAGATCTCATGAAAAGAAAACCATTGCTAGCCTTTGGGTGTTCCAAACAAGAAGAAGGGCTTGAAGAGGAGGGTTGTCCTAGCCCAAATCCTTAGAAAAAGGGTTCTTTAGAAAGCTTGAATGGAGAGAAGAGCCCTAGGAGATCAATCCTCCATGAAATCTCCAAGAAATGAGTGTTTCAGATGAGAGAGAAAGTGGCTGGAAGACAGGGAAAAACCCTTGCTCCAAAACGTGGAGGAGAAGATAGAATGAAGGAGAAGAAGAGAGTCCTCTCTTATAAGATGGGTTTTGTGGGTCTCAATCTTCACAAGGCTAAAAAATGGCATCTGCGCGCCCCAAATGAAAACGACGAAGAAGGCAAAAATGATCAGCGAAATTTCTACTTTCCAAAAAGTATATTTTCCCCAAATTCTGAAATTTTCGAAATTCATGGACAGATTTAATGTGAAAAGTCAATTTTGCCCTTTTTTCTCTAAAAAACGCATTTTCTGATCATCAAATCATAATGGTCAAAACATGAAAGTTGTTAAACTTCATAAAATGAGTCAAAATACACTAAATTCAGAATTTTAGAAATCAAAAGTAATTTCTCATAAAAATACATGTCATATGGACCGGGTCAAACTAAAGTCAACGGTCTTCAAAATCTCCAAGGCTATGGAAAAATCTAGTCAAACTCAAAAACAAAGTCAAACCAACTCGAATCTTGCTTAAAAAGCTAAACCATGATTAAAACAATACTAAACAGAGAAATTGGGGGTGGGGGTCTTACAATGCCAAGACCAAATACCTTTTGCTGGAGAAGCTTGCGTTGGCACTCGTCAGTGCCTCCCGCAAGCTCTCACATTATTTTCAATCACATACTATTGTAGTCATCATGGAGCACCCACTCCGATCTATCTTCAAGAAAGCTGACTTTTCAGGGCGGATATCAAAGTGGGCAGTCGAACTGGGGCAGTATGACATCCAGTACCGTCCCAGGACTGCGATCAAAGCCCAAATCCTGGTAGACTCCATCGTAGAGTTCGTCTCACCGAGCTCGGCTTCAACCCAGCCCGGCATCGAACTGGGGGGCATAGGGCATGAGCGTAAAGTCACTGAGGTCGAACAATCCTTTCAGAGCCAAGTTCCTATCTCGGCATGGAAGGTCTTTGTCGACGGCTCGTCCACCTCCAAGAGAGCTGGCGCCGGCATAGTCCTCCAATCGCTAGAGGGACTGGTCGTAGAGCAAGCCTTCACCTTGGACTTCAAAGCGATGAACAATGAAGCTGAGTATGAAGCTCTGATAGTAGGGCTGAATAGCGCCCGAATCCTCGAAGCCTATCAATTGGTGGTTTTCAGTGATTAACAACTGGTAACTAGCCAACTCATTGGAGACTACCAAGCCTGGGACGACAGGATCCTACTTAGCCCTCGCAAAGAAACTGCTCTCGCACTTCCAGACAGCCGAGGTCAGGCAAATCTCTAGAGATACCAACACGCATGCTGATGCGCTTGCAAACCTGGCCTCGGCTGTCGAAGCGGGAAAGAAAAGGACCGTTGAGGTCAGATCGATACCGAGATCAAGCCTAGAGCTCCACTCACCCTGGCAAGTCCTGTGCGCTGATCTCGGCCTGAGCTGGATGGACCCAATCATCTCGTACCTGAAGGACGACCAGCTCTCCGAGGACAAGAATGAAGCTCATCGAGTCAGACTTAAGGCGGCTCGATTCTGGCTATCTCCTGAAGGCAAACTCTACAGGAAGTCCTTCATAAGTCCCTATCTCCAATGCGCCCACCCGAGCAAAGTGGACGACTTTCTGTATGAGATCCACGAAGGAATCTGCGGCAGTCACATCGGAGGGCGGTCACTAGCATACAGAGCAATAAGCCAAGGTTACTGGTGGCCGTATATGCAGAAGGTTGTGCAGGTATATGCTAGAAAATGCGAAAAATGTCAGAAGTTCTCCCATTCTCTTCACCAGCCAGCGCAAGACCTGAGTCCCCTCACTAGTCCGTGGCCCTTTGCTCAATGGGGGCTGGACATTGTGGGACCTCTTCACCGAGCTTCAGGGAACAAGAGATGGCTGATAGTTGCAACAGACTACTTCACCAAGTGGATAGAAGCTGAGCCGTTGTCCTCCATCACTGAAAGAGACTCCAGGAACTTCGTATGGAAGAACATCATAACAAGGTTCGGCATCCCCAGGGCCCTGATTTCGGACAATAGGACTCAGTTCGACTCCAAATTCTTTAAGGACTTCTGTCAAGAGCATGGCATCAGGAATCACTATTCCACTCCGGCGTACCCGCAGAGCAACGGTCAGGCCGAAATCTCTAACAAAGGACTGCTCGACGGCCTGAAGAAGCGATTGGACAGAGCTAAAGGGAGATGGGTAGAAGAGCTTCCCAGCGTGCTGTGGGCATACAGGACGACCCCAAGATGATCCACCTCGGCGACACCCTTCTCGTTGGCCTATGGGATGGAGGCGGTCATTCCCTTAGATGGCCTCCCTACCCTGAGATTTGAACTTGTTGACCAAGGCCGAAACGGGACGAACCTGGCAATGGAGCTGGATCTAGCTGACGAGCGCCGAGATGCAGCGGCCATACGATTGGCCGACTATCAGCAACAGCTAGCCAGGGGATACAATGAAAAAGTCAGAGAAAGAAGCTTCTCAGTAGGAGAATTGGTGCTAAAGAAGACCCTGCCAGCGGACAGAGACCCAAATGAAGGCAAACTGGCCCCGAACTGGCATGGCCCATTCAGGGTGGTCTCAATGGCAGGACGATCTTCTTACAAACTTGAAGACCTGGAAGGCAGGCAGTTGCCGAGACCGTGGAACGCATCACACTTGAAAAAGTTCTATTTCTAAAGATGTAATAACAGTTCCGTGATCAATGAAAGCAACATTTCTTAAATCAGTGTCATCTTATCTGAGTTTGGCAGCTCCGGGTTCATACACCTTGGGATTGATTTCGGATTCATACATCCAGTCGTCCCTAAATTCTGGGTTCACGCGCCCATGGACCGACTTAGGATTTATAGATCCAGTCGCTCCTAAAACCTTGGGTTCATACACCTTGGGACCGGCTTCGGATTCATACATCCAGGTTGCTTCCTAAATTTCAGGTTCATACACCTTGGTACCGAATCTGGATTCATACATCCAGGTCGCTTCCTAAATTTCGGGTTCATACACCTTGGGACCGGCTTCGGATTCATACATCCAAGTCGCTTCCTAAATTCCGGGTTCATACACCCTGGACCGGCTTCGGATTCATACATCCAAGTCGCTTCCTAAATTTTGGGTTCATACGCCCTGGGACTGACTTCGGATTTACACATTCAGTCTTCCCTAAGAATCTGGGTTCAGACACCCCCTAGGTCGTTCCCAGGCTCAGGCTCGCACAGCCGAGATCCTCGAGACTCTGGTTCCACCTCGGCCAATGACCGCTCATCTCGGCCAACAATAGTTCGTCTCGGCCAACGACAGTCCATTTCGGCCTAAAACAAATCTTAGAAAGAAAAGAGTAGAGCAAGCATGATAGTGCAGAAAAGCAGCACAGAAAAGCAAAAAAGAATGCAAAAATACTGTACATAGGTTATATGATCAGAAACTGTTTTTTATTCATTGTAATTACTTCATTACAAGGATTACAAAAAAGAAAGAAAAATATAGCAAGGAGGCTCGCAGCCCTCTAAAAATAGGAAAAGAAAGGAAGCTTCGAGACTGCTCTTCGCTAATCCACTAGGAGACTCTGATCTTCACTGACTCTTCAGTCCGGTCTTCAGCACCAAGAGCTCTTCTGGTTAGGGAACGAAGCTCAGACCCCTAGTCCGCTGACTGGAGATCTTCAGCCGGAAGACCTCTTGATCCTGCCCGTTGCTCGGAGGTCTGGATATCCCACATGAGGACCTACAGCATGATTCCACGCAGGACCCTGTGGGATGAAAACAAGACCCCCAGCTGCCCGGAGGCGTCTGGACCTGGTCCTCAGTGCCAGGAGCTCTACAATACCCTATGTTTGGTCAGACCAAGGTTTGCAAACAAGCTCGAGCTCCTGGTCCACTGTCGATGCTTGGATCTCCACAGAGCACCCGCGTTCAGAGAGCGCGTAGTCCATGGAGATCGTTTTCAGAGAGCGCGCAGACCACGACAGACAGTCCCTCCCGGAGGAAGCTGCCTTCTATCACAAGGGTTTCGCCCAAGTCAAAGGTTCCTAGAGTCCTACTGAGCATGGCTGCCAGGATGACTAACAGAAAGAGACAAGTCCTCATGTATTTACAGAAAATAAAATGTCCTGGTCCTCACTCTCCCATGGCGAACTTACCCCACATTTATAGGGGGAAGGAAGGCTCAGAACTCGAAGACCCATCATGAGGCGAGGTCTCCCATGCTTTGCGTGGAGTGCACATCTGCCACAAGTTTGACCAACGATACCGATGGTGACACGTGGAGCCATCCGCTCGTTTTCCTCATTGGCCGTACCGCCGCGTTTACTGCTATTTATGGTCTTTAGAATACGGAGTATCAGCGCAGATTACTATGAAGATCATTCGGTACTCTCTCCAACTCAAAACTCACACGTCATGTCACAAAAAGCGCTTAGCCGAACTCAAAGAGCCGAGCTCAAAAGATAGGGAAAGAGAGAAAAGGAAACACAAGTGCTCAAGCAAAGAAGCTCCGTTTTTCATCAAGACTGAAGGGAATTACATTCGGAAGGAAAAGACAGAAAAATTACAAGGACATAAAACAAAAAAGCCTTCTCCACGAGCAGAGTCCCGAGGTCACACTGGATCAGAGGCGTGAGTAGCAGCAGCGGCTCCAGTGTTATTCCCGATCTGTTCGGCAGCAGTCGCCCCGCCGGCAGGAGCAGCGACAGGAGGGGCAGAGCTCGGTGTCAGAAGTGGAAACGGAGGGGGTTCCTGGAAGGACGGATGATCCTTCGAGACCCCGGCCTCCTTCAGGCCGGCGCGCCATCCTTTCACCCAGGCCTTAACCCTCACAACAAGGACTCTGGCCTTGTAGTGAGCCGTGACTTGCGACTTCGCATCCTCAAAGGCAGCATCGCACTCAGACTCGAGCCTGGCCTCGACTTCATCCGCCCTCTTCAGTTCAGCTTCGAGCTTGGCCTCAAATCCGTTCTTCATCCTTTGCATAAAAGCTTCTAGCTCGGCCAATTCTTCTTCTCAGCCTCTGTCTCACCCCTCGCCTGCTTGAGCCCGGCCTCGTACTCTCCTTCAGCCCTCACTAATTTCTGAGTGACAGCGTCTAGGGCTTCCTCAAGGCCGTTCTTCTCCACGGTCAGCTCGGCAATATCAACGCTGTACTTGCACAGTCTGTCGGCCGCGACCATGGACTTCTGCACCGCCTGTCGAAGAAACAAGGCATTCAAGACGAGAGTAAAAACACACTGGTATTGAACAGCTGGATAAAATATGTAGGGGATTCAGGTGGACTTACCGTGAAATTCGACTGCAGCATCGATAGTATCAGCTTCTGATCACTATACCTGTCCAGTTGGGCCATATCTCGAGGAAGGGCGCAGGCCCGCGCGAGTGCCTCGAGGATGAGGGGATCGATCTTGTGGAGAACGCGATCGTCCGTCGTCATCGGCTTCCCCGGTTCGAGCACGAAGCTCGGCTCCCATGGGCATGGGCCATCAGATGGCGAAGCTGCAGCTGAACTGGGACCTGCTTCAGTCCTCGGCCTCTTCTGCGACCGAATCTCCTCTTGCCCGGCCTCAGCTGGGGGCGATCGTACCTCCAGTTCGGCAGGACTGGGAGGAGCAGGGATCTCTACCACTGCCGCAGTAGAAGCCGCCCGAACCCCTAGAGAAGGAATCTCGAGGGGATCCGGATTCATAGGTGCCTGGGAAGCTCGGGCACCCTCGACACCAAGCGCCAGGGCTTCGAGGTCCTCAAAGGACAGACGTCTGGCACGTCTCATCTCTGCACTCGGCGAGGGAGATTGGGCGACCTGACGCCATCTGCTTCCTAAGGCCTCGCCTGGCCTCGACCCCAATGTGGAAGCCTGGGCACCGGACGCGACTCTGATGTCGGACGTCACCCGCGAAGGCCCTTCTTCGGTCCGTGCTCTAAGATCGGCCTGCCCTCGCTCAGCTTCAGGGTCGGCTCCGCCTGAACCTTCTTCTCGGAGCAGCTCGATTGTGCCCCTTATGTATCCACGATACTTCGGCTGGTACCCTAGCAGTGACCAAGCCGCCCTGCCCTCGTGGCCGTTGTATCGTTTCACTAGTCTGAGCCAGGCATCGTTCCTCGTCCAGATATACCGAGCAGCCCGCTTCCTCTCCTTCATAGCTGCATAGCAATTAGAGGCATCAGTACGGCAAGATAGGAAAGGAAAACGCATATGGGAAAATACACAAAAGGAAGATGGAATTTACTTGGAATGGTCCCGAAGTGGCGAGGAACCTGGTAGCCTCTATCGGTGTCAGCTACACTGAACTCCCAGTTACCCGAGCCGTACAGGAGATCATCCCCGGCGTATTTACTTGAGTCCTCCAAGTAGCGAATGAAGCCCTCCCGACCTGGCTTGGCCCGAAGATAGTAGGCATCTCCAGACCTGCATATGTCGTAAACGTCCTCGATATCGAAGACGCCGAGGTCGATGCCCAGGACCTCGTTCAACTTGATCGTGCCCATCACGATCTTGAAGACGTTAGGCAGCAACTGGCAGGGGCGGAGGCACCACTGACTGAGACATCCCCTAAGAAAGGGGAAACGAACCCCACCTTCTGTCACGGCCACTAGGGGAAAGGCATCCATCCACACGAGAAGTTGCGGGAGTTGAAACCATTAGGGTCAGCCCCCCTGACTCGGACATCGGCGGGGATCTTAAAGGTCGACCTAAAACCCTCAATCGCCGCCTCACTCTCTAACCAGTGACTATAAATACCCATTCCTACCCAAATCTAAATCCAAAAGCAAAGAAGAAGCCCTAGACCAAGAATCTACGGAAAGGGCAGAGGAAGGAGAACTTACGAAGGCAAGACCCGGATGCAGGCTAGCGAAGAGCTCAATCTCGGTAGCACTCTCATTCTCAGGCAAAGTTCTCTCGCAGCAGTTTCCTCTTCTCTGGTTCAGAACGACAATAGGGAAGAAGGGAACTGCAATGACCCTATAAATAGGGGAGGGATTCCCTTTTCAGAAGCCCCAGAGGCGCATGCCAGACGCTTTTTGGGACTCTGCGCGCATCATTTTAAATATTGAATGCGTCCCTGACAAAACGGCGCACGCACCCTGGAGGCGACTAGACAGCTAATCAGAAGATGACACGTAGAGCCGTCGATATGTCTCCTACATCGGTTTACGAGCATCATTCATTACCTGTCATTCAAAGCAACTATGGATGAAGGCCAAGCGCCGATGGTCGAAACCAAGAGGAACTCTATCCCAGAAGGGTTCTCTGTCTTATAGCTCCCGACCTCACTTTGTTGGTGAACTTCGTAAGGTCAGAAGGTAGGGGGCAATTGTGTGGGAGATTCTCAAAGCTTCAGGATTACACTAATCACAGCTGTAAGATGGGATTAAGCATTCTCACGTGCCCTCCACGTGCCGTCCACATGGCACCCAGACTCACCTCGGCTGCCGAGACAGAGGCCTCGGCCGAAACCAGACAGACTTTGGCCGCTAGCGCCGAACTCGGCTACCAGGGGCCCACTTTGGCCGAGGAGCTTGACCTCGGCCAAAAGAGCTAAGGACCCCGGCCAAAACGGCCGGGATAAAAGCTGAAGCAAAGAAGAGTCCCCACTCGCGCCCTACGCCTACCACGTCATCAGACACGTGGCGGAATAGGGGCGCGAGCCAGTGGGACATATACGACATCAGCCGTCCACAATCTTCACCAGATCGCTGATAGAGCGGCATCCATCGGCTGTAGCCAAATCAGGGCAAGGCCCGAGGGTGGATCCGATCGGACCTCAATCGCCAAAGGCGTCTAACATGATCTGGCCTAACATGACATGTATTAAATGCATTGTGGGCTGATCCGACTGGCATTAAATGCAATGTGGGCTGAAGTGGACCGCATTTATGACTTTGTGGGCTGATAAGGACTTCCCTATCAAATCATGGGATCCACTCTAAAATATCATCCAAGATATCCTCCAGAGTTCTCTATAAATAGAACTTCATTCCACATACAAGGTACGCACACCTAAAACCAGAGAGCTGTTACTCTGCCTCTCTTCTTCCTCTCCTTCCTTTGTTCCAGTTCACTTACTGACTTAGGCATCGGAGAGCCTTGCGCCTCCCAGGCCCGGGTCCTCTGACCGTTTGCTCTTTCCTTTCAGGCTTAGAGGCAGCAGATTATCTCTTTCATTTGGATAAGTCCTGTAAGGCACCCCCATTATTGTGAGTCATGGTTTTTTGCACTTACACTTTCATTTAAAGAGGGTAATGCATGCAAAGTGATTGATATGATCACAAGTGGGCCATGTATAACGGGGCCTTGTTTAAATCAGGTATGGCTAGAAAATGACTTCATTTGACTTTTGATGAGAATCTAGAGAGAGATACTAGAAAATGACTTCATTTGACTTTTGATGAGAATCTAGAGAGAGACTAGAGATGACTTCATTTGACTTTTGATGAGAACTAGAGAGAGAGGAGCTTATAGGTGACTTAGGGCACGTTTGTGTACTCGTAATTTCCGTGGAAATTGGAAATTTCCACATCAGTAAAATCTATGGGTTTCAAATTCTTTGGAAAAGTTTTTCCGCGGGATTCAAAAATTTATGTTTGGTGCAAAAAGTTTTTCCTTGATGAATTAATGCTGATGTTGTTTGGTGTGGCTGCGGGTTCCTTACGGAAAACTAGAATTTATTGTTTGGTGCAGCAATTTTCTGCGGAAAAATTACTAAACTACAATGGTATAATCATTTGTAATTTACTTTCTATTTACTTATTTGTTCACACTTCTATGTAAAAAATCATGGATTATAAAAAATTTAGGACAAAATAAATGGGCATGTGGGACCATGAAATTATGTTAACCTACCAGCCAGTCTGAGCAGAAGCTAGTTAGTATATAGTTCAAATTGAATTTTTAACTTCTTCTCTGTTAGTGCATGTAGAAACTTTCAACATCAGATTGAGTTTGAATTGGGACCATGCTTGCCACATCAGATTAACTTTCAACTAAGAGAAGGCACCGTAACACTCTGCACAGCTCAGCCACATTCAACTCAGCACTTGAAAGACTCAAAGACCACAGCACTACACAGCCTCACATCACTACACAACACTGCTCTACAAAGCTACACTGCCCAGCAAAACAAAGGAACCAAGGAACCCCCCTCATCCACTCCATCATACACAGCACACAGCAAAGCACTTCACTGCACAAATAGCTCTCCACAAAGCAAAACCAGCATATGAGGAACTAGCACTGAAGAAGGCTCAGTTCACAAAAATATCAAGTCACAGATACAGCAAAATGATAATCCAAACAGGCAAAGCTCGCCTCTCAATTTCTATTACGTTAAGTGCTTTAAAATATATAACATTTGGAAGTCCAAGAGCACGAAGAGAATCAATGCATTTGTCCATGTCTGGACGCTCTTTGGCTCTTTTGTTTACATAATCAGACATTGCAGATGCTATAGTTTCCACTGCAGTAATCAAAGCTTGACCCATATTTGGTCGGTTTCTCGCTAAATGGCGAGAAGTCGTTGTAGTACTCAGTTGGCGTTGCCTCCTATTGGTGCCTATGGACATGTCAATATCCTCATCTGCATTATCTTCAAACACATTATCCATATCATCAGCTTGCGTGTCTTCTTCAGCTTGGGTTTCTATAGGTTCCGGATCGTTGCTAGCAAAACCATCTCTACCATCTGCAACGCTGTCACCAAAGATAATGGCCAAAGAAACCCAGTCTGGAAAGGTCTTGCTCTTATAAAGAGCTACCTTAGGATGTGCCTGTAAGTGAATCAAAATAGTTCATACTTATAACAAATTTTCATTTACCACATTAATAGGAACTATAAAAAAAATTGACGTATGAACTGACTCACCGCCACATATTCTTTCCAAACATCCGGTTCAGCAGTCACCATTTTCCTCGTATCATCCCATCCAAATCCACTAAGGTCTAGCATTGCTTTCAGATCCCCATAAGTCTTCTTCAATGTTTTAAACCTATTTTTCAGTTTATCCTTACTAAAGAAGGCACCATGAGCAGTCTTCATTTCCTTTGTCAATAAATTCCACCATTCACAGGTGAAACCTCCTTTTATGCCGCGCCCCTCTTTACATTGCTCAACCATAAGTTGGATGAGCGTGTCATCTTGCATTGGCGTCCATTTCAAATTTTTTGGAAGGGGAGCGAAATTATCATTTGTATTTTGTGACCCCATTCCTACAAATTTTAGTGAGGATGTGAATATATACATATATAGTATTTCAAATCTGAAAAATCAGTATTTCACCGGTATGGGTTACAAAAAAAAATCGTGAAGCTCCTAAGAAATGGGTATGATGCTAAATAAATTGCAACAAATATTATATAACCATTCACATGCAAGCACATTGAGAGTAAACAACAATACAACACTAATAAATATCAAATCACAGATACAATAACCATCACAAAAATAATATTGCAATAATTCAAATGCTAGCTCCTTAAAATGATAATTATATGAAATCATCAACTAGCAAACACATAGCACATACATATATGATATAATCAACAAAAGCACAAATGAACATATCCTAATATCAAACATAAAATGAGTGTAAACAAAAAAAGCATAAGTTAAGAAAATCAATAGCCTACTGGATTAGCTTAGAACCAACAGGAATAGGCTAGAAAAAATGGGCTGAGCTTTTATAGATGCTACTCTTACTAAATCCATTTCAGAATAAAGTTCTGTCCATCCTAGAATGGAACGAGAAATTGACAACTGTTTCAAAAGGCACATGACAAACAAAATGGCCAAAAATTCAATTCACAGATACTATTAACTTTTAATCAAGAATGCTATGATGAGTCCAAAATTAGATATATAGAACATACGGAAATTATATTCATCCAAAACCTTGTCTAGAAGAAGAGCAGATGTGAGAATACTAATTAATATATATATATATATATATGAAGTACTCTTCGAAAGATTGTTGGTAAATAAGCATTGTGTAACCATTTTGATCCTGTAGCCATAAATCATTCAATATTCAGACATGGATCCTGGATGAACCCAGTCCCAACAATTAGTTCAATCCATTGTCACAGTACCCAAAATAAAAAAAAATTATTTTCAAATCCTATGTGGGAGGTCGAACCTAAAAATCCTATATAAAAAATGAGGATTTCCAGAACGAGGGAGAGATGGAGAGAGGGAGAAGAAAGGGGGGGAAGTGGCTAGGCAAGGTGAGGTGACTGGGTGTGGTGGCTGGATAGAGGGGTTTTGTTGCTGGGACGGGGTGAAGAAGAGAGAGGGGGAAGAAAGAGGTGCCCAGGCGAGGTGGGTGGCAGTAGGGGAGATAGAGAGGTTGGCTGGCAGCAGGGGAGAAAGAGGTTGGACTGGAAGGAGGAGAATAGAAAGAGAGAGAGAGAGAGAGAGAGAGAGAGAGGTTGGGGCATGGCTGCAAGCATAAAACAGAGAAGAGAGACAAAGGGAGAGAGGGGATTTACCTGCAGGGGCGATGGCTGCCGTCCAAGCTCTCGTTGCTCGTCGATGAAGGAGTTCCAGAACTGGGGGCTAGGGTTTTTGGATGGGAAATGGGTGGGAAAAGGAGTTTATAAAGGGAGGGGTAAGTTTTCTGAGGAAACAGACTTCCCATACTCCCCCATAGGAAGTCCATTTCCACAGTGAGGAAGGAAAAGGCTGAGTTGGCAATAAAGTGTTTCCATGGAAAAAAACTGCACCAAACATATAAAAAGTTAATTTTTTTTGCAGAAAACTGCCCCCTTTTCCATGGAAATGCCCCTCTTTTTTAGTACTCTTAGAAGCCTAGAGGCTAGAGGACAGGACATGCTGCGGTTTAAAGACCACTTCCTTGTTGCAGCAACATCAGAGTAACAGGACATTTTTGCAAAAAAAAAAAAAAAAAAAAAAAAAAAAAAAAAAAAACCAGACTAAAATTAGTAAAAGACAATGCTAGTCAAGTAGTGAAAGGCCTCAGAGAACTATAACATATATTAAAAAATTCAAACAAGTTTTAGACCATCCTATGCTATTGGTCAGAGCCTTTAATGCTAGGATTCCACTTTTATTAACAATAAGGACCATTGGGAATTAAAAACCCACACATGAGACATGCACCGTGCATGTGAAAATTTCAGAGATACTGTATGGAGATTGATATTAGCATTTTTTTTTCTTTTTCTTTTTTTTATGGAGACGCTCCATTTTAAGGTTTAGAAATTGGAGTGCCTCCATAAAAAAGGAGCAAAAAAGAAATGCCAATATCAATTTTCATACCATGTATATCCTTCTAATTTTCACCGAGGAGCAAAAGAAGCTATCATCTCAATCATTCATAAGGTGGACCCCCTAAATTAACATGCGATGTAGTTACCGATCTAATTTCTTATGTCTCATTGCTTGTAGGTGATCATTTTCCTATGTATCGCCCTTAAATCGCTCAAATTTAACTTTTGACCACTAGGTTGTTAGATTGATTAATATGGTAAAAATGAGGTTGAATATTAAACTAAGTCCCCAGTTTTGCATGTACCTATAGACTGAACAATATATGTCAACCAAAGGGGTTGTTTATTTGCGTTCATTTATATATTAGATGCGTAAATAGAGGTATTTAGATGAAAATTTTCACATTTAAAGAGACGTGAACCTCCTAAAAAAGAGTCCGATCAATAAAAGTTTTGCCCAGAAGACAATGTCAAATTCAATATCGCTTACTGTATTTGCAACTTTCTGCAGGTTCTAAATCTTCAATCCAAACTATTCGAAATCTTGATTGATCCGTTAAACTTCAAAATATCTAATTTATATCTTATATCTTCATAGATTTTGATATATATGAAAATTGTACATTTGCAGGCTGAACCGTTCAACATCCACTAACATGAAAATGGTGATTCCAAATAAACATAATAATATATTCACGTGTGTCGATTTTACATAAATTCAAGTTTCGTATCCTATGTGTAAATTTTCTTATTTATATCGATGACCCACTAACGGGAAAGGGTAGGCCAAAGAAGACGTGGGTGGAAATAATAACAATAGATCTAAAGAAGTGCTATTAATTAAAGAATTATCTTAAGATAGATCGAAATATATATAGCTGACCCCAAACTAGTTTGGAAAAAGCTTTGATGATGGTGTGCAGAAGACAAACCACATGTAAATAAAATAAAATTTGGCTCAGGAGGAAAAAAGGAGAGAGCCTTTGATTTGAAATTGAATCAAGCAAATGTAAGACCCACTTAGGTCAAACTAACTTCTCGACATGGAAACTCCAGAACAGACGTAAAGGATCATTTCTTTTTAAGCTATATTACTAAGCATTTGTGTCCTGGAGTAGTATTCAAACTATGATATCAGATTAAGGGCCCTAAAGTTTCATGGGTTTGAAGCCATTAATTTTATAGTTATGATCATCATGCTGATATGAAATCTATCTACTATGTCCTGGATTAGTATTCAAACCTTGATATCAGATTAAGAGCCCTAAAGTTTCATGGGTTTGTAGCCATTAATTTGATAGTTTTATGATCATCATGCTGACGTGAAATCTATCTACTAATCTATATCAAGACATTCTAATCCACCGTACCCTAGCTAGTAATTTACATGCATCTACAAGGGCCACAAAAATGAGGTTTGATCGAAGTGGAACTTGCTCTTCAGTTTGAGCCGAGGCCCACATATATGGTATCCACATCATCAAATCAGATCAGCCCAGATCGACGTTTTGGAGCTGATCAAGATAATCTTAACCATTAATCTCACTTCCCTCATTACGAAAATGTTGGCCAAGTGAGCTGCTAATGTAGGACGCCAATGAGAATCTTCCAAGGGACCCACCTATAAATGGCACTGTACCACTCTTTAGTAGTTCTATATCCACTTTCTTTTATCTTGGGGTGTTTGTAGCTTGAGTCCAAACAGGCTAAGGCATATGCAGGCCCGTTCCGACTTTAGAAAGACCCGTTCCGACTTTAGAAACACAGACATATATTCGAACCGAGCCCAATAGGATGTAAGTACTTGGCCTGAGCACAGCTAGCCCCAAACATGTGAGACCTGAGCCCACCCATTTAGTAAATAAAGCCGAGTTTTCTATCATTTGTTCGGCCAAATCAGTCACCAAACTATGAGCACTACTTCTTCAGGTTGGGTTGTGTTACACTTCAGGCTTTCTATAATGTAATCTGAACCCTAGGCCAAAAATTAAATGGACCTAAGTTTTACATCCGGACCTTAGTCCTAGTGGTACAGTTGTATTTTTTTTTGTTTAAAGGGTAATTGTATTAAGGAAAGAGAAGAAAAAATACAGAGGCCAAAGAAGCCTCAAGGAAAGAGAAAATACAAGTAAAGAAAAGCCAAAAGACCCTGAGAAGATACAAAAGCCAGGGAGAATTCAGCTGTAACTGTGATGTACAGGTATACTCAAAAATCTGAAGAGGGAGGTGAGTTGGTGGCTGCCAAAAGGTTTTGAGATCCTTTTCAGAGAAGTACCCAGATCATCATGCAGATTAAGTAAGATCTGATTAAGGGAAAGATGATGATCATCAAAAATGGCTGCATTCCTTGCCTTCCAGATAGTATGAAGTACTGAGAGAAAAACTGCTGCCATGAAATGCCTCCCAGCTGAGTCGTTTCCTATTGAAAGAGCACGCCAAATAGAAGAGGCAGAGCAGGAGGGCGGGTGCAATGCACTTGAGGAGACCAGCAGCCATTGCCAGAGAGATTGAGCAAAAGAGCAGGAGAAGAAAAGGTGGCTGGGTGAATCTTCTCCGCTGTGACAGAGGCTGCATCTCGAAGCCAAGGAGAAGCCGATTTGCTGCAGACGCGAATCAGTGGGGGTTCTGTTTAGCATTAGTCGCCACCCAAAACAACTGACTCTGGGGAGGGAGATACCATTCCAAATTAGAGAAGGCCAGTTGAGGATGATGCCCCTCTGTCTGATTACATTCCAAGCAGTTTTCAGGGAAAGCTGGCCATCGGTAGACTCTTTCCAGTAGAGATTATCTTTAGCAGCCTGGTTGGGAGAGAGGTATGAGGTAGCGTTGGCGAGCAAGTCTTGAACTGGAGTTGGCAAATTCAGAGGGATATGCCAAGAGCCAGAGTGGAAGAGGGAGGCAAGCCTTTGATCCAAAGGAAAGTGCAGATTGGGGAAGACAGCAGAGAGAGGTCTGTCTCCACACCATGTGTCATGCCAGAGGTTAATGTCTTTACCATTGCCAAAGGCCCAGGCGCTGCCCTGGTGGAGAAGATGAGCAAGTCGATGAACTTTTTTCCAAATGCAGGAACCATAAATAGTATTTGCAGGGTTCCAGATGCTGCTGTGCTTGAAGTAACGGTCCCTGAACCATGCAGACCAGATGGTGTTCATGGTGGAAGCCTGCCAGCCCAGCTTGATGAAAGCTGCGTTATTGACTTCACTGATCCTTCTGATGCCGAGGCCTCCTTCTGACTTTGGGAGGGTAACTTGGGACCAATTGACATGGTTGATCTTAGAGGAGGGGGCATTACCAGACCAGAGGAATCTTCTCATCAATCTGTCAAGAGCTTTACAAATAGAGACAGGGAGTGGAAGGATGGAGGCTGTGTGTAAAGGAATACAGGAGAGCACGTGCTTAATGAGGATCAGTCTGCCTGCAAAAGAGAGGTTTTTGGCTTTCCAAGCAGACAGCCTTGCGAGAAAGGAATCCAGCAGAGGGAGGAAGTGTGCTTGCTTCGGAGTGCCAAAAACTATAGGAAATCCCAAGTATTTTAGCTGAGCCTGGCTCTCCTGCAGACCAAGGATAGAGCAGATTCTAGACTTTCTACGAATCCCACATTTGCCAATGAAGAGCTGACTCTTGAGAAGGTTTATGTGCTGGCCAGAGGAGGTTTGGTAAAGCTCCAGCAGGTCTTGAAGAGCTAGCACTCCAGAAGTGGTACCTTTCATAAAAATGATAATGTCATCCGCATAGAGGAGGTGGCAAGGGGTGGAGGGAACTGAGGAGAGGGGAAGGATGGTCCCTTGAGAGTGAAGGTTGTGGAGATGAAGGCTGAGAATTTCCTCTGCAAGGATAAACAGGTAAGGTGATAGGGGGTCACCTTGTCGAAGTCCGCAGTGGGAGCTGAAAAAACCATGAGGGGTTCGGTTGATCAAAACAGAGCATCTGGTAGTGCAGATACATTCTCGCATGAGGGAGATCCAATCTTCAGAGAAGTTGAAAAACCTGAGAGCAGAGAAAAGGAATTGCCAATTGAGCTTGTCAAAAGCTTTGGAAATGTCTAGCTTGAGACAAAGAGAACCTTTACTGAGCTTGGATTTGAGCTTTTGGAATAATTCAAATGTCAAGGCTGCATGGTGTTGGATTGATCTGCCTGGGATGAAAGCTGCCTGATAGGAGGATATCAGTTTTGGGAGGAGCTTGGTGAGTCTGGAAGATAGGATTTTGGATATGATTTTGTAAGAGAAATTCAGCAGGCTAATAGGTCGGAAGTCAGCAAAGGTGGCAGGGGAGTTGGATTTTGGGATGAGAGCAAGGAAGAAAGCATTTGAGGCTTTGAGGATTTTCCTGGAGTGAAAGAAGTGCTGCACTGCTGAGATTACTGAATGACCTATAATTCCCCAAGCTGCTGTGTAGAAAGCGCCGTTGAAGCCATCAGGACCTGGAGAACTGTTTCTTTTGAGGGCAAAGACTGCATCTTTGATCTCAGAGTCAGCAGGGATAGAAACGAGGGTAGTGTTTTCCAGGTCTGATACCTTGGGGCTATCAGTCTGAAAAAGGATTTGGTGAAGCTGGCCATCATGAGGTTTGTAGAGGTTGGAGAAGAAGTCCACAGCTTGATCTTTGATGATGGTGGGGTCATCAGTCTGGTTGCCATTGACAGTAATGTGCTTGATTCTGTTGAAGGAGCTCCTTGCTTTTGCAGATTGGTGGAAGAATTTAGTGTTCAAGTCTCCCTCCTTAAGCCAAGAGTTTCTGGATCTCTGTTTCCAATGAATTTCCTGGGCTTTTAGAGCATCATGAAGACTAAGCTTTGCTGCCAAAAGGTCATTCCTAAGAGAATCCGAAGGAGAGGAGTCAAAATTCTGTTGGCATCTTAAGACAGAAGCTTCAGCAGCAAGGATGTTTTGGTGGATTTGGCCATAAGTGGCCTGGCTCCAGATTTTCAAAGACTGTTTGAGAGCTTTAAGCTGCTGGGCTAGGATGAACTGGGGATTACCAGCAATGGGAGTACCCCAGCTGGATGCAACGACATCAAGGAAGGAAGGGTGGAGGAGCCATTTATTTTCAAACTTGAAGGGGGCTTTAGGGGCAGGGGGAAGATTTGAATGGGTCAGTAAGATAGGACTGTGGTCAGAGGAGAGCCTAGGGAGGTGAAAAAGCGAAGGATCTGGGTAACGGTCCAGCCAGTGGGAGTTCACTAGAGCTCTGTCCAGTCTAGCTGCTACATAGGAGAGGCCTTGTCTATTGTTGGACCAAGTGAATTTGCTACCTGAATAGAGAGTGTCAGAGAGGCCAGCTTGAAACACCATCGACTGGAAGTCTTTGAGAGAGGAGGGGGAGGCTTGGCGGAGACTAAGCTTCTCATGGTGGGAGAGGATGGCGTTAAAGTCACCTAGAACACACCAGGGAAGGGAGGTTTGGGAGGTATCAATTAAGGCTTTCCAAAGGTCTTTCCTAAGGGTATGATTGGTGGAGCCATAGACTCCTGTGATAAGGGAGGAGTGACCAGAGGTTGGGTTTTGAAGGAGCAGAGTTAGATGTTGGTATGAAGCATTGAGGACAGAGGTAATGAGGTGATGGGATGATTTGGAGAAGCACCAAAGGTTTGGGGTATCTAAAGAGTGGTGGTTTGAGTGGAAAGTGTCAAAACCAAAGTTTGACAGGCCAAGAGAATTGGTGGAGGAAAAGCTAGACATTGGTTCAGAGATGAAGATTAAGTTAGGGAGATGGGAGCGGATCAGGTTAGCCAAAGCTCTAATGGTAGGGGGTTTGCTATTCCCCTACAGTTCCAGTAAAGGACCTTTGACATGGTTAGGAGGGGGGGAGGTGAACTTACTTCTAGACCTCCTGGTGATTGGACCAGAGACTGGGCATTTGGATTTCCCTTTGCCTTTGGAGTGATGCTTGGAAGGGCCTGCAGGAGTATTCCTAAGGGTCATAACCTGAGGGAGTTCGGCTGGAGGGGGTAAAGGAGGGTTGGCCGGAGGGGTGTCTAAAGGATGATCGAAGCCTGGTGGGGGGGAAGGGGGGGAGGCATCCTCAGAGAGAGCCTGAAGATTGCGACCAAAGAGGTTTGGGTTAGAAGTAGGATCTGAGAGGGAGCATTTATCAAGGATGTCAAAGGGATTGGATGTGTCAATGGTTGGAGATGAGGTTTTTTCAAGGATTACAGAGACTACTTCATAGGGTAGGTCATTGAGGGAAGGCTTGGAAGAGGAATGGGTGTGAGTGGTAGCCTTAAAGAGAGTCTTACTGGGAGAACTGGCTAAAGTCTTTGGGGATTTGGTGTGGTGAAGGGATTGAAAAGGCTGAGGAGAAGAGGAGGTGCGGGTAGAAGAGGTGGTAATAGCTAAAGAGGGGGTAGGAGGGTTGATTGCAGAGTTAGATGGAGAGAGGGAGGTTGGAACAATGATGGTTGGGGGAGCCAAAGGAAGGTTGGGTGAGAGAGGAGGGGGAAACTGAGACAAAACTGAAGGGATGATGGGAGGATGAGGGAGAGTTTGGGTGATAGGCGGGGCCTGAATTGGGCTAAGGGAGAGAGTGGGGGGGGGGGGGGGGGGGGGGGCTGAGAGGAGATTGAAAAAGGAGGTGGAACCGAAGGGGAGGGGGGTGTCGTATCAGGGTGTAGGGATTGATTGCTGGGCTGAGGAGCTAGATGGCAATTCTGAGTGGAGTGGCCTGATTGAAAGCATAGAGGGCAAGGGCAGTGTTCATAGGAAACTGCAATTTCCAATTCACCTTCACCCTGCAAGTCTACTAGGATGGTTTGGGGTTTAGGTTTGGAGAGGTCAATATTGACCTGGACTCTAGCAAAGGTTAGAATTCTTTGAGATGAGGTAATTGCATCTAGCTTGATTGGTTGGCCAATGGAGTTGGCTATGGAGAAGATGATGTGTTGGCTCCAGCAGTGGTAAGGTAGCCCTGAAAATCTCACCCATACAGGGGAGGAGGAGGGCCAGACTGATTCATCCTGTCCAGGGGACCAGGGTTGGAAGAAGATTTTCTTCCTGTCTAAGGACAGAGGGGAGAGGCCAAGGATGTAGGCTTTATCTTCTGGGGAGTTAAAACGGAAGATAAAGTGACCTTTGATGGCAAGGGAGACCAAGCAAGGTCTGGAAAGGGCCCAGAATTTGGCCTTCTCTTCAACCCATTCTAGGGAGGGGCGTTTACCTGCAAATTTGCCAATGACAGAGAAATTGAAGGATTCTTTGCTAGCGGAGAGCACAGATTGAGGGATGGATAAGGTCGGTCTACCATTAATCCAGGTGGTAGGGGGATAGCATTGGGGGTGGAAGGAGGGCTGTGGAATAGCAAAGAGGTAGCAAAGGAAGAAGGAGGGAAAGCAGGTGGGTCATGAATCAGGCCAGAGGAGTGGCTGGGAGTAGGGGGAGTTACGGAGGGTAGGGGAGGGAAGGCAGAGGGGTCAGAAGGGGAGGGGTGAAAAGGCGGGGTTGGGGGGAAAGAGAGGGTGGTTGAAGGAGGAGGTCTGGAAGTCCACTGGGGAAAGGGGGTTGACTGGATCGCAGCTGAAGGGGCTGAGCTGGAGGGGAAATGGGCGGGAGATGGAAGAATTTGAAAAACTGGCAAGAGCGAAGAAGGGGGTTGGTTTAGAAGGGGGGGAAGGGGGGGGGGGGAAAGTAGGGGGGAGGAGGGAGAAGAGATGACGGAGAAGAAGAGGGTGGGATCGATGAGGAAGAAGAGGGCGGGATCGACGGGATCGTGGCGAGATTGGGAGAGTCTGGTGGCATTGGAGCTCGACTTCGAGTTCTACAATTGGGACTCACTTGGATGTAGATCCATCATCCATGCAAAAAGAGAGAAAAAAAGAAATGACCAGGCAACGTGGTACAGTTGTATTTATTTTGTCAAAGAAGGAAATGGGTTAAAGAGTCTCTTTTATCTCATGCTTTTTGTGGGGGTAAAATCTGAACTCAATATTAGATTGGGCTTGGGTCATAGTGGACCAACTCAATCTGCCAAGAGGGAGAATTAAAGGAGTGCTCCCATGATGCAATAACTCCATTCGTTGTCAATTATCACCATGAAGAGAGAGCAATAACTCCAGCCGTTATCAGTTACACAATAAAATATATGAATGACCACTAATGGCTAGCATGAAGAGAATTGATGGAGCCATGAATGGCAGAAAAAAAGAGAAAAAAGATATAAAAGAGGAAGAAAGAAGAGAAAGAAATGGTATGCAATTTCTGAACCACAACTCTAATAAGAAGGAGAACACGGTTCCAGAGGCTAACTTAAGCATCGGAGAGTCCTCGGTCGGACCACCCGATCGAGCTCTTATGATGGTTTGCTTCTGATACGGGCAAGAAGATCAATTCAGATCCAAGAAGAAGGAGGGAGATCTCTACTGCCGAACTGATTTGCCGAGCTGACCTGCCGAGTTGACTTGCCGAGCTAATCTGCTGAGCTGACCTGCCCAGCCGACCAATCAAAATCAACACTTACAACAGATAGGAAAATCTCCTCCAGACAACCAGAAGGGAAATCTCCATCGCCAAGCAGAGTCAATCTGCTTGGCCGCTGATCAATCAAAATCAGACCTTACAATTGGCGCTATCTGTGGGAAGCGAAAGAGGAAAATCATCCACTAACGCTTCTTCTTGCTGAGAAATATGGCGGATCAAGTGCTTGGTCTCGGATCACAACACCAAGTTGGATGCTCTCAGTCTCAAATAGGGGCAACCCAAGACAAAGAGCGACAAAGACGCCCAGGAAAGGATCCTGTAGTCAACCACTCCGGTGGTCCAGATGTCGGATATGTACCATATACTGACAATGACCGGACCGTCCCCTTTCCAGGCAAGAAAGGACGGATCCAGTCAGAAGTTTACCGTGCTGATTCAAGCCACGTCGTAAATTCACCATCTATGGATAAATTGCAAAAGGGACCCCACCAGAAACAGGGTCATGAACACCAGGTACGAGCTCCACCACAGGATGTATATGCCCACCTAGAGCAATCTTGCAGAGATGCTATTCGGGATCTGACGCAGGGAATGAAGCAACAAAAGGAAAAGCTCAACTGTCTGCTGCTGGAATTGGAAGCAGCAAAAGAGGAGCAAGGACGTCCCCCGAATGCGGATGACGTTCGGAAAGGTTTGGAAACCACTCATAAAATCCAAAGAATAGAAAGCCGAAGTGGCACCGATGTGCGGGGGCCCAGAAGTCACCATTCTCAATCAAAAGCTTGGCGAATCCAAGCTAAGGCCAGAGCAGAAAATGAAGGGAATAGGACTTCAAGCTCTCAACTACGAAGACAAGAGGAAACCGAAGTCCGAACAAGGTCCATTGAGGTTAGCGAAGCCCCGAGGAGGAAAGCACCCCCACGAGCACTTACCGAGGAGGATGTACAAGCTCTCATAGAAAAGGCGTTAGCAAACCAGAAGTCCCCTCAGGAGAATCCAACCAGAGCAAGGTACCTGGGAAAATGCACAAAATTCTGAATCTCCATTCTCGGAGGAGAATGGAAAAGCGGATCCTCCTCGGCGATTCTCGATCCCTAAGTTGAGGATCTATGATTGAACCTCCGATCCCGCCAACCACGTCCAGCATTCCATGGCATTGTGGATAGGGAATGAGCCACTGATGTGCAAGGTTTTCCCCTCGAGTTTGGGAGACTTGGCCTTGAAATGGTTCTCCCGCCTAGAGCCTAGATCGATATATAGCTTTCGAGAGCTTGCTGGATCTTTTGTTACTCATTTTGTAACAAATTCCGAGCAGCCCAAGGACATTGGGGCATTGCTATCTCTTAAGAAGCAGAGCTCAGAGAGCTTGAAGGAGTTCAGCGCTCGTTATTGGCATCTCTATAATGAGGTAGAAGGGAATAACGAACAAGTAGCTGTGGCAACCTTCAAGCTCGGGCTGCCGAAGGAGAGTCAGCTTCGCCAATCGTTGACAAAGCGATCCCCGACCACACAAGGAGAGCTGATGGAACGGATTGAAGAATTCATAAAGCTGGAAGAAGACTTGAACATACCTGAGCATAAATGTACTAGCTCGGCGGATGATGGATTTTAAAGAAAGAGAAGGGAGATCTCCGTTGCCGAGCAGAGCTAGTCAGCTCATTAGCTGAGAGGGAGATCTCCATTGCCAAGCAGAGCAGTTTAGTTCGGCTACTAAATCAGAGCTCCGATGTTTTGCTTGGACTCATCATGAGACCCAGTCACGGCAAGCTAGGTCCGACCTGAGAAGGACCGTACATGGTCACCTCGGCTGGAGGAACAAGAGCTTATCAACTAGAAACACTTGAAGGGAAGGCACTGGCAAGACCGTCGAACAAAGCAAATTTAAAGAAATTCTATTTATTATCTTGTGTGGGATATTTTCTGAATTCGGCCAACCTGGCTCTGAATTCGGCCAACCTGGCTCTGAGTTCGGCCAACCTGGCTCCGACCTTGGCAACAGTGTCACCGAGCTCATCCAAGCTTCGGTAAGAATACCGGCTAGGCATGTCTCGGTCTCGGCCTTCTCCAGTTTGGCAACATGCCACCGAGCTCATTCTAGCTTCGGTAAGAGTACCGGCTAGGCATGTCTCGGCCTCTTCCACCTCGGCCAGGTGCCAGAATGCTTCCATCTAGGCAGCAGAGCCAGAATGTTAACGAAGACAGGCACTTACAGATCTTTGTATCAAAGAATTCATCAGCTTTTTATCACTTATAAGACCTTTGTGGTTTATGTTCTTATGCCAAGAATGGAATCAACGTTTTAATCTTCTTGGTACCAAAGAATTTGGAAAGTTTGTATCTTGCCTAATTATCTTGCTCCTATTCATGTGCCAAGGATAGTGGATCCATGGTAGGGCATACCTTATCAGAAACAACCTAGCAAAAAAACCTAACTGGGAAGAGCCCAAACTAGGTATGCTGGCCAAGGCCTAGCACTTAAAGGGCCGCTTAAGGCCCACTACTTCGTACCGAAGGATAAAAACCTAACTGGGACGAGCCCAAACTAGGTACGCTGCACTGATCTTCTTTTTAACTAATAGCTTGGCATGATTATGCAAGCATTAGGCCAAAAAGTGAGTTCGGAAAGAACCGACAGTGGCGGTGGAAACAAGAGATCTCTTTCAAAGCCCCCCTTTCTTCTCGGAAAAAGGAAAAGAAGAAAAGGGGCTTGGGGGGCAATTGTGGGGGTAAAATCTGAACTCAATATTAGATTGGGCTTGGGTCATAGTGGACCAACCCAACCCGCCAAGAGGGAGAATTAAAGGAGTGCTCCCATGATGCAATAACTCCATCCGTTATCAATTATCACCATGAAGAGGGAGCAATAACTCCAGTCGTTATCAGTTACACAATAAAAGATATGAATGACCACTAATGGCTAGCATGAAGAGAATTGATGGAGCCATGAATGGCAGAAAAAAAGATATAAAAGATATAAAAGAGGAAGAAAGAAGAGAAAGAAATGGTATGCAATTTTTGAACCACAACTCTAACCAGAAGGAGAACACGGTTTCAGAGGCTAACTTAAGCATCGGAGAGTCCTCGGTTGGACCACCCAATCAAGCTCTTATGATGGTTTGCTTCTGATACAAGCAAAAAGATCAATTCAGATCCAAGAAGAATGAGGGAGATCTCTACTGCCGAGCTGACTTGCCAAGCTGACCTGCCGACCTGACTTGCCAAGCTGACCTGCCGACCTGACCTGCCCAGCCGACCAATCAAAATCAATACTTACAACAGATAGGAAGATCTCCTCCAGACAACCAGAAGGGAAATCTTCATCGCCAAGCAGAGCCAATCTGCTCGGCCGCTGATCAATCAAAATCAGACCTTACACTTTTCATAGAAGTTTTCTCACAAGAAATATTTCCAACTTAAGGGTTTTTTTTTTTTTTTGCCCCACTTTCCTTTATATAGCATGGTCTTATCTCTGAGATATTTAAACCATATATGTTGATTTACCTTTTATGAACTAGCGTTCTTTTCAATTTAATTCGAATCTGGCTATTAACCATGGTTAAATTTCAGTCACAAAAACAAATGCACATATAAAATCACAATTAGTTTAGACTTTAAAAAATTATACGTTATGGTTTTCTAATTAAAATCACATTTGGATCACCCCATATTCTCAATGTTCTCTACACATATAAACTACTTTGGTGAATTTGTTGGTAATATTCATGTGGATTCATCCCTTACCATAGAGTGAGGGACACGTAGTGGGAAACCATAGTGGGTGGCCGACTTTATGATCCATCTAGACCATCAACACGCACGGTTACATAGGATCTATTGAGTTTTCACTAAACCAAATGGATTGGACCATTGGATCGAGGGTCAAGTCTTTTTCTTTAATATAAAATCGTTAAACTTACAGATCACGAATAAAGGGATTAGAGGCACGGAATTGACCCTAAACTTATTCTCTAGACCCATCTAAAATGTTTCCTTTGACCCCCTCTGGTTCCAGGGTCAATGAGGCCCTAGGTGGGCCCCATTAAGCTGTCCCTCATAATAATACATATGCATATAAATATCTCTCTACATACAAAATAAAGAAAAATAAGAGGGCTAGGGTGAACTTCAGCGGTGACCCTAGCACCCGAAGTCCCTTTCCTCAAATTTCAGGTTCAGCAAAAAAAAAAAAAGAAAAGAAAAGAAAAACTGCTCAAGTCCAACTTAAGATTTTTCTAATTCAAAAGCCCTCATTTAAAAAAAAAAATTTATTTATTTATTATTATAGTGGAGGTAAATCCCCATTCACCCCGAGTAAAACCCAAAATGCCCAATTATGAATTCCCTATGGTTTAGCATTTGGCAAGAAGGTGACGTATAGACAGTTGGCAGTTGGCATTGGCAGAGTGCATTGATGAGAGCTGAGCCAGTGAGCTGCCAGTTGTCTGAGGCCGTCCTATTAAGGAAGCCGTGACTTTAAGTCTCTCTCTACTCTCTAGACATGTTTCATCTCGGTAACTAGCCTGCCTACTCCCCAGTCCCCTCCTCTGCTGCAGCTTCCATTACAAATTCAATTCAGGTTACTTGAAAAATGAGCTACGTAATTAATACAATGTATACCAATTAATTCTAAAGCACTCAGTCGTCTCTGTGGATGGTAGAGACGGAAAATCCTGCGGGTGTGAAGGTTTATTTCTCTGATTCAATATATACATTTTCGTCTAACTGAAAAAAGACGTATAATTTAGATGGATGGATACTCTCAATAAACCTTCATCCTTGGCTCCAAGAAGCTAGATAGTTCAATAAAGAGAAATATATCATGCACATGGATATAATCCGACAATCCATTATCGTCTTTCTAACTGCAATGTGTTGGACTGTCTGAATGTGGTCAACTGTGTGTAGAAGAATGTCTGAATGTGGTCAACTGTGTGTAGAAGAATATTTTCTGAAAATGTGTTTCATTCATTCACGTTTCCTATTGGGACAGGAATGGAATTTCAAACTGAAGCCCACCTTTTGAAAACGACCTTTTGAAAATTAGAACAACTTAAAAGTGCCCTTTCCACCTTTGAAAATTAGACCAATGGGCATTGGAGTAAGTCACACTTTTAAAATATATTTGTGCACCCAGGAGGAATTTACTTTAGAGTAGAAAATTGGTTTGATTCTTTAGTGTGGTGGAGACAACTCTCCTTTATATCATTTTAGTTTGCATTATTCATCAGTACAATTAATTTTACATTGAGACAACTTCTCTTCGAGTAAAATCTGGGGACATGGTAAAGGCATTCATTTAGTGTAGTTGTGTTTTTATTAAGGTGAGGAGTTTGGATCCTCTGTGGCAGATATGATAGGTTTTCTCCGTAACAAATGGCCGAAACTCTATCATAGAGCCTGTAAGACCCCAACCCTTAATTCTCGTGTTTTGTGTCGTCTTAGATGTGTTTTAGCTTTTTGAGTGATATTAGAGTTGGTTTGACTTCGTTTGTAAGTTTGGTTAGATTTTTCATAACTTTGGAGAATTTTGAGAGTCTTTGAGTTCAGTTTGACCCGACCCGAGGTGGTCCGTGTGTTTAGTATTCATGTGAGAATTTATTCTTGGTTTCAAAAAAAAAATTTCCAAATTTTACTCTTTTCGACTTTTTTTATTAGTCTCAACAACTTTTATATTTTATCCGTTGGAATTTGAAACTCAGAAATTGCGGTTTTCGAGAAAATGGGCAAAAATGACTTTTCACACCAAATCTGAACCCAAATTTTGAAATTCCAGAACCATGTCAAAAGTATACTTTTTGGAAACTAGATTTTTCAATGATTAATTTTGTCTCATTCATCGATTTCATCCGAGAACCATAGATGACTGATCCAGCTATGTGAAGATCTGGGACCCATGGGGCCCACAGCCCACTTAACCCACTTAAAAACCCAACGTGGGTTCTCTTCTTCACTTCCGTTTTTCCCTGTTACGGCAGCTAAGAGAGCACTTTCTTCTTCTCCATTACTGCCACCTTCTCTCCTTTGGATGTTGAACTTCCTTGGCCAAAAATGAAGATTTGAGTGCATCAATCTCTCCCTCATCACCTAAGCTTTCTATTGATACCATTTTCAAGGGATTTCAGCTGGACCCATCTTCCTCGCCAAACTTTTCTTGTTGATCTCTGCACTTTCAGGTTAGGCTTGGCTTTCTCCTCCTAGCCTTGGGTTCTTTAGACCATTTTGAAGCTTTTTAGCATGCATGCAAGGTGGTTCTTGATGAACCCTTTTATTTCAAAAATCGGGATTTCTTTTGAGATGGATTTTTCCATGGCTTTTGTAGCTTGGAGTTGGGCTTGTTGGAAATAGGGTGGGCCTCTAGGATAGGTTTCAAAAACTTTTGACCCACTTGATGCAGGTATCAACTATGCAGAAGGCTATAAAACCCAATCCAGGAAGTAAACCATCAATCTCAGTCATTATGATCTATAAATACAATCTATCTAGAAGATAGAAATAACAACTAATAAGCTACAAATAAATCTATAACATGCAAGGAAGTAGATTATACTTTTGGAGCTCAGTTGTACTCTAATGGAGAAGTTGCGTCTTTCTTTGATGATGAAACGATTTCACTAATCAAGTAGAGATCTCCAAGACCTCTTGATCTTCCACGCTATGACCCGTATCAGATTCTCCTTTTCTCAAGAAGATGGTGGGTGATGGACCGCGCTCCTGCTCGAGTTCCTACCGAGGTCGGCGGACGTGGGAGTCCGTCGGGTCCGACCCTTTCGTAACCGGGGGGCAGGGGCGTGCATCAACATTTCTTTTTTTGTGTGGGTGTGCCAGATTTTCTATTTTTACTTGGAATTGCAAGTGGTGATCCGGAGATCAACCTTCGCAAGTAAAAAGGAAATCAACTTCTTTCAAGTTTTACATTGCACATATATTTAAGAAAAGAGACATTTTTCTTGGTTTGCCGTGAAAGGCGATTTTTTTGGCATTTATAGCCGATTTTGGCGTTTATAGCCGATTTTGGCGTTTATAGCCGATTTTTGGCGTTTATAGCCGATTTACAATCCTTATCAATAATGAAAGACAAGAATTGTGATTTTTGTCTCTTTTGAAAAAATACAAACTACAATAAAAAGCAAGAAAAGGAGGATCTAACTTCTCAGGAGATTGTGGGGGACCCGTTTAGATTGACGGTCGCAAGCCATATGTGGGCTTCGCCATCATCCATGCAGATGAGAACAGAGGATGCTATTGATTCGCTTGGCTTGGCTATAACCTCGGGTTTTTAGAGAACAAAGACCAAAAGAAGGTCCTATGTCCAATGAAAAGCCGAGTAGACGGGCTGAAAAGCCACATCTAAGCCATTGGCGGCAGAAGGAGAAGGTAAGGACCTTGGGGGGGGGGGTACCCCCCAAGGGACTTTTGTCACCTTGTTGCGGTGGCCGGTGTAGAACTTTCGCAGAGTTTTCTCTCTTTTTCCTTTCTCTGGATTTCTGTGCTTCTGTCTGTCTGTGTGTTTGTGCTTTTTTTTTATGCTCTGTTCTTCTTGGAGAGCTCTCCTATTTATAGGCTTTTAGGTAGCCATTTAGGAGGGTTTATGAGCCTTAATTGTCATAAAGCTGCATAATGGGAGGAGTTACAAAATTGAATTGTTTATTTTGTAACTCCTTTTTCTTGGCTTCTGATTGGCCGGAGGAGATTGAGGGCATTTAATCGCCTTTAATCGCCATGATGGGAGGAGTTTCATGGGTTAAATGCCATGAATCTCTTGACTTGTAACTCCCGAATGCTTGCTTCTGATTGTTCCGTCCAAAGAAATGGATTAATGACTGTAATAAAGCTAGTCAATTAATCACATTAAGTGGTCGCCGAGCAGCTGAAGAGTCGCGGGCCGTGCCACGTCTTTTGGGATTCTTCTGTCGATGATCATCGATGGATCTTCATGTAGATCGACATCAGATGACAATGTAATTTCAGGTGTTTGTTGCCAACAGCGGGTCGGTGCCATCTGTCCTGTCGATTTCTCGATCGGTCGGGTAGAAAGCACACTTTTTTGGTTGACCGGGTGGCGATCAATATTGTTTTCGATACTCTTGATGATTGACCCGTGTTTTGGACGGATGTCAGAGGACTTGGTGTCTCAAAAGCATGAATTTTGGAAAGTACCAGAGGCTAGGCTCTTCGAATGGCGAAAAAACGGCGAAAACCGTGGTTTCCGGGGCCTTCCCGGCGACCCCGGGTTCCAAGGTCGCCGGCGACCCTGGCCCAGGGTCGCAGGGGCCTGCGACCCTGGGGGGGTTTTCCCCCTTTTGTGTCCCGTTGTGTGTTCGTTTTTGCTGTTTTTCGATTCTTTTTTCTCCTGTACTTTTCCTTGACATTTTGACCATTTATTCGCCTGATTTCTTTGTAGGAAACCTGATGAGAATCCTTGCATTTTATTTTGCAAAGTTTCCAATTTTCTGAGAAAGCCGAAGACTTTGTCGCGCAGAGCTGCCGATTTTCCGTAAGAAGCTGAAACTGGGACAAACGATGTCGGAATGACCTGAAATTTGGTGTGAAGCCTCCTGAGCAATAAATAAGACCAACCATAGGCTTTTGTTTGAGTTTTGAAGCCGTTTGGGGTCCTATCACCAGTAGACTTGCTTTTTGTCGCGATGAAGATGTCGCGGTTTGATGTGCGGTCAACCGATGTCCGATTGACTTGAAATTTGACAGGGAACCTATTGGAGTCATTTTAAGATGATCCATAGGCTCTGTCTTGGAAACCATGGTCCCGGAGAGCTTTGCCGCCGAGAGGCCTGATTTGGCTTCCGAGCGTCAAACTATGGTCAAATGTTGTGGAAATGACCTGAAATTTGACGTGTAGCCCTTTATAAGCATTTTGAAGCCGTCCATGTGCTCTATCTGATGAGTAATGGCCTCGGTGGTTCTCGCCGCCGAGAGGCTTGATTTAGCTGTTCGAGGGTTGATGTAGGGTCAAACGTTTGTCGGTTTGACTCGGAACTTGACGTGGAGCCTTTTGGAAGTATTTTGAGACTATCCATCGGCCCTGATCGAAGATTTGGTGTCTCCGATGCTTTTGCCGCCGAGAGCTCCTTTTCGGCTGTCTGAGAAGCGAAGTTAGGCCAAATGATTTTGAAATGGCCCGAAACTTCTTGTGTACTCCTCTTTTGGCTGTCTTGAAGAATCTTGCAGTTTTTGTTTGATTCTGACAAGATTTGATTTTTGGAAGCAGCATTGCCTATTTATGGCAGGTTGCGACTTCATGTAGCTCTTTGGATCTTGAAGAGGCAAAGTGACATTTTTGGTGTCAACAAATGCCCCCTCGAGGTACAGTGACGAGTTGCTTAACTTTTGTAGTCGATGTGCCTCGAAGAGATTTTCGAAGGAGAGCCTGTGACTTGACCAAGAGTCTTTGAGCAGTCTTTCTTTTTGGTATTTGTAGCCTCTTGAGCTTCCAGGGGAATTTTATGGTAGTGAAAGGGATCACGTACCATCTCGAGGCAAAGTTTTGAAGATGACATCAGGGATGTGGATTTGGGTTTGACCTTGTGACCTAACAGGCTATATGTGGCAGGTTAGGGGGTCGGGTTTGGTTTTGATCGTGTGACCCAACAAGCTGTATGTGGAATGTTGGGGGATCAATTTTGGTTTTGATCTTGTGACCTAACAGGCTGTATGTGGCAAGTTAGGGGATCAGGTTTTGGTTTTTGGTTTTGGTCTTGTGACCTAACAGGCTGTATGTGGCAAGTTAGGGGACCAGGATTTGGTTTGATTTTTGTGGAATGTCAATTTCAAGATTTTGGCTCAATTTGGTAGATGAGGCTGGATGGTTTGATTTTTGGAAGCTCATGGGGCTTGGAATTTTCTTTTGTATGGTCCAATCAACTCAAAAGAGGCATGGAACCATTTTTGTATGCTCTTGGTAAGAGGGATTTCTCTTTGACTAAAAGCCCAAAATAAATTTTTTTTTTTGTGTGCCTAGGTGGTCAACCTGGCTCATATGGGCTAACCCATGGGACCTTAAGCTTTTGAAATGGCTTAGATCTCATATGGTGTCATTTTTGTAAAGAATATCCAAAAATATCTCATTTGGATAGAGAATATCTAAGAATATCTTTACTTGGAGAGAATCTCTCATGATCCCTTTATTTTGGGATAGGATATCTCAAGATATCTTTCTTTTGGGAAAGAATCCGTCATCGATTTCTTTTTGGGAGAAAATCCTTCAAGATATCTTTCTTTTGGGAAAGAATCTTTCTAATCTCTTTCTTTTGGTAAGGTTACTAATTAGTAACACTTACCTCTTTCTTCTTTCCTTCTTTGGTTTGCTCTCCTCTATAAAAGCAAGGAGAAGGTTGGATCTCTTGCTCTTATTACTTTCTTTTGCAATAATCTCAAGAGGGCTTCAAGACCAAGAGTTCTTCTTCTTCAGGATCTTCAAGACTTTTCTTCTTCTTCTCCATCAATGGCTTCAAGTAAGTTCTCCTTTTTTTTTTTTTAAGAAAACTCCATTGTAGGAAAAATAAAGTTCTTTCTTTTTTTTGTTTCCTTTTCTTTTCTTCTTTTTTTTTTCTTTCACGTGTTTGCTTCTTTTTTTTTTTTACACGTTTTCTTTTTCTTTTTTTTTTTTGCTTTCTTTCTCTTCTTTTTTTTTTGAGAAAGTTTCTTTTCTTTTTTTTTTTTTGCTCATCATGAATATGCCCCTCTTTTTTTTTGGCAAACCTAGATGTTCATGCATGCCTTTAATTTGTAAATTAAATTTGTAGCATGATGTGATAGCATACCTGAAAGTTTTCGCAAATTTGGGAATTTGGAGCTCGCAGTGATGTTGAACCCTTCCTGATTTTGCGGAGACTTTGAGGTTTCGAAAGTTGGAGTTTCGGAGCTCGCAGCGATGTTGAGCCCATCTTCAAGCTTTCTTATTTCTTTCGGGATAGTTCCTTTTCTTCGGAATTGCCCCGTCATCATGTCAAAATTTCGCCAGATTTTTTTTTAGCGAGATTCTGTCATTTTGATGTTTGATCTTTTTCTTTTCCATCCTTTTCAGGTGGTTCCTCCAGAGCGAACAAGGGTAAAGAGCCTGCTACAAGCGTACCTCGTCGATCTTCTAGATCTTCTAATCTGGCCGTTCAGCAGGCTTTTGAGAAGGTCCAGTATGTTGAGAGAAATCTGGAAGAGTGCGACTCCCTCAACAGAGATGAGATGAGGCAGCGACTGATCGCTCTCAAGGGAGAGGAATTCTATAAGATCATGGTAAGCAGTCGTCCATGGGTGATGGAAGATCAGAGCGTTTTGCCCAAGCCTACCTTCTTCTTTGGTGATGCAGTCCCTGATGACATGACATACCAGAGGAGATGTTTTCAGTTTTCTTTCACAGCAGATGGTGAGAAGAAGACTGTTGCTACCCGGTCGACGTTTGATCGCACCGTCTCGATTCTGAGCCTTGCCCCCACGTGCCCTAAGAGGGAAGATCCTCCAAGTTGGGTGAGAAGGACAAATGTAATCAAGACCGGGGTTTTTGTTGGCGGTTCTCCTGGATATACGGAGAGGTCGCCTGTTGACATGGACCTGTTGATGCCATCCAGCGGCTACCAGGGCTCTGATTATCCGTCGGTCGATTTGAGACCGGTGGGCCTTGGTATTCTCAGTGGTGATGGCAGCAATTGGATCAAGCCTTTTCGACTTCGAGGCCGTTTCAATGCCGACTCCGAGTGGAAGTCGTGGACCGATCGCGTCCTGCTGATTGGTGGCGCCGTTTTGAAGGAAGCCGGGATTTTTGATGCGGTCCGCGCCTTTAGGGAGACCGTGATCCTTTCCGACGAGGCCTTCATGGCTATGCTGGAGTCATTCCTCCCACAAACCAATACCTTCGTTGTGACGAATGGTGAGATTGGTTTTTCTTTGAAGGAGCTAAGCGCTATTACCGGATTGCCCATCCTCGGCAAACTGAATGAGGAGTTTATGCCGATTAACAGCGTCCTCGAGGGGCAGTCTGAGGAGTTCAGGCTTCTATACTTTCAGCTCGTCGCCTTCTATGATTTTTTGAAGGAGAAGGGGGGTTTGAAAGTTAGATCCAGCAGTTGGAAGAGTTTTAGCTCTTTATTCCCCAACTTTTTTGATAGCAGGGAGTCTTCTGATAGCGTGACTCAAGAAGCCGGAGCTCAGGGTCCAAGTTCAAAGAAGATCTTGGCCATGCAAGAAGAGTTGAGAGATTTCTGTGCAAGTACAAACGCCATATGTCCTGACATTGCACTGCGGAGAGATCTCGCTGTTTACCTCACTTATTGGCTTGGTGAGGCTGTTTTTGCTGGAGGAGATGGAACGCACATCAGGCCGCATTGTATTTTTCCGGCTTGTCAGATGGCGTTTGGAGAGCAGCTTGCTTTGGTGCCAGCTCTTTACTCCTACTTGTGTACCGAACTGCAGGCTGCTGCTTTTTTGGTTCGGCTTGGGCTTCCCATGAATAGGGTATTTTCAGCCCATATCTTTTATTCGTGGTATGTATACCACTGTCCTGGCTTCCATCGGCTGGGTGCTGCACAGGATGATGATCCTCTGATGATTCGACTGGCTAAGGGCAAAGCCGTGTCCGAATCACTTTTGTTTGCCCGCATGAGGATCCGACGGTTCAGGGACGTCGAGATGGGGCAGTCTTCAGTGAAGCTTTCTCCGGAGTTGCGGAAGAAGGCTTTTGATTTTGGTGCCTCCCGAGACTCTACCAGGGCGGGGTCGGGAAGGCATTATTCCTTGACAAATGCAGAGAGAGAGTGGCTTTTCAGCATACGTGTCGGCACGATGGTGTACCGCAGACATCTTTTCGTCGACATCCAGCCGTATGTACCTTCTCGCTTTGCTTTGCAGCTGGGCTTTTCTCAAGGCGTTGTAGGCTTCAAGCATGGTGAAGCGCTTTGGAGGCTTACAGGACGGGAGAAATGCATGGGCTTTCTATAGTGCTGAAGACACTACAGCCATGATTTCTTATCCTGTGTTGCTGACTTCCCGGACTGCCGGCTTTGCGAAGTGGTTCGCGGAGAGCTTTTTCGGCATATCAGGGGCTTTCCAAGAAGGAGCTTGATGTGAAGCTGGCATCTGGAAATGGCCTTGGAAAGTCGGATGGCATCCGGCGAGAGGAAGTTTTGGGCCTTCCTTTCTGGAGAGAAGCACAAGATAGGCTTTCTCGGTGACCAGGGCGTCATTGGTTCTGAAGCTGTTCGAGAAATACCTGATGAGGCTTTGGAGCAGCTAGAACAGGAGGAAGCCGAACTTGGCGCTTGGATGCAAGCGGCACAGAGGCAAGCTTCCGTGGAGTCTACTGGCAAGAGTAGACCATCCAGTGAGGAGTCAATTGGGAAACCTGACTCTGACAGTGGGGCAGGTTCCTCTAAGAAGCGAGCCCGCCGGGGTAAGAGGGGGAGGAGTCATCATCATAGCAAGGGGCAGCATGAGGACTCTCCTAACTTGGAAGTTCCTCTTACTATCGATGAGGATGTGCCAGTGGATGCTGACGAGCCTCCAGAGAAGAGAAGCCGAGAAGAAGAGACCGTTGGTGAAGGTATGATTCTTCCTTTTTCTCTTTCCATTTCTTTTCATGGGATTTTTTCCATGTTCTGATTTGCTTCTTGTTTTCTGCTTTTCTTTTTTTTTTTTTTTTTTAGCAGAGGAAGACTTGGTGATGCCTGAGGTCCCAACCGATGAGGTGGTGATGGATCCTGTCGAGGCACCTGAAGAAGAACCAAGGGACTTTGGAGTAGATCCAGAATCTCCAATTGGTACGACTTCTTTTGCTCTTTTTTTTTTTTTTTTTTTTTTTTTGAGTTTGTGACTTGGTTTGCTAACACATTTTTTTTTTGTCAGCTGACTTGCCACAGGGTTCTGATGACTTTGAACCATCGATGGACGCAAATGTTGATGATGCTTCCGATGAGTTCATGGAGGAAGAAAGTGTTCCGCCAGTCGTCGAAGAAGGTATTTTGTAGTTATAACCCTGATAATGATTTTCAAACAGGAATATATTCATACCTTTTTGTGTTTCTTTTGGCAGGTTTTGAAGTGACAGAGGAGGGTCCGTCGCTTCCAGAGCAAGGGATGCCAGAGGTTAATCCAGAGGTAGAGACTCCTGGGACCAGTTCTGACAATGTTGAGGAGATTCCTCGCGCTGAGATTCATTCCCGAGTAGGAGCAGCTTCAACTGGAAAGAGTTCTTTTGTTACTCTTTCAACAGATGATGACATGAGCAGCCGACCAACGGAGTTGGGCGAATCTTCAGCTGGGCCATCTCTTCTTTTTGCGAAGAAGGTGGTGGTGCGAGTTCTGAGCTCTTGGATTGAGACTCTCTTTTCTGGGCACTTGGAAGCCGGATTTAGCATGATCTAGCATGTGCATGAGATTCTCGGTGATGCTGAAGAAGCTGGTCTGGATGTCACAGATGCCAGGGCGATCGTTTATAGGATCATTGAGCTGGGTGACAAGTGGTTTGAGACCATGGGTTTTCCTGACGATCAGTTCTTCAAGGAGATGTTCTTGGACCCTGCGGATAAGGCTCAATCTGACCTGGATGAGGCTACAGAAAGCAAGAAGCAGGCAGTCCGAGAGAGGAACTTAGAAGAGATAACCATCATTAGGCTGACACATGACCTTAACATCCTTGATAGGGAGGTTGATGAGGCCAGGAAACGTCTTGAGCATCTGCAGGCACAAGTCGCTGCCAAGTGGACTGAAATAACAGAGGCTCATGAAAGGGAGACTGCTCTGATTCATCGAGTTGCGGATGCCATTCGAGTTCTCAAAAGGAAGTCTGATGAGAACAAACAATGGAAAACCGCTCGAGGGAAGCTTCCCAGTGTAAAAGAAGGGTTACAGCCCACCCCAGCATCTCATGGCAGGTTCTTGAAGAAGCGTGCCTTGGAATCCTTGACGGATGAGGCCAAAAGCTTGCTTAAGGAGCTGAACTCTTGGCTGGAGACCATTTTTGATTGAGCTCCTGTATACAGAAACCATTTTTGGTACTCTTTTTTTTGTTATCCCTACGCTCACTTGAATCTTTTTGTGATAAAAGTAATTGCTAAATGGGATGCTCTTTTTTTTGTTATCCCTACGCTCACTTGAATCTTTTTGTGATAAAAGTAATTGCTAAATGGGATTTGATCAAAAGGTTGTCATTTTGTGAAAATCTTTTGTCAAGTGATTGTTTTGGCATGAAAGCCAGGTTTTTGTTTGTGGCATGGAAGCCAATTTTGGCATGAGAGCCAGCTTTTCTTGTGGCATTGATAGCCGAGTTTTTTTTTTTTTTTTGTGGCATTGATAGCCGGTTTGTTTTGTGGCATCTATAGCCGGTTTTTGGTGGCATTGATAGCCTGTTTTGTTTTGGTGGCATTGATAGCCGTTTTTTTTTTGAAATCCAAGTTTTTTTTTGTTTGTGGCATTGATAGCCGGTTTTGTTTTAGTGGCATCGATAGCCGGTTTGTGGCATTTATAGCCTGTTTTGATGGCATTTATAGCCGGTTTGTGGCATTTATAGCCTGTTTTGATGGCATTTATAGCCGGTTTGGTTTTCAAAAAATGCAAGTATCGACTAAAAGTCGCCTCCCTGCTGAATGTTCTTGCAAGTATCGATGGAATGTCGCATCCTTGCTCATTCGGTTGCGAGTATCGATGGAATGTCGCATCCTCGCGGATTTCGGTGCAAGTATCGATGGAATGTCGCATCCTTGCTTTTCAAAAATTTTGGTTTTGCGGGTACTGACTTGATGTTTTTTCCCCACGATTTTTTGAAATTTATGGTTTTCTCGAACCTTTGGGTTATGGATATCAACTGAAATGTTGCGTCTCCACAGTTTTTTAGGTTTTTTCGAACCTTTGAAATTTGGGTTGTGGATATCAACTGAAATGTTGCATCTCCACAGTTTTGGATTTTGCAAGTACCGACGAAATGTCGCTTCCCTGCGATTTTGGAAGTGTCGAACGTGGTTCGCTTGCTTCCGATTTGTGCGAGTATCGACTAAGCGTCGCTTCCTCGTGGTTTTTTTTTGAAAAACCATTTTTTTTTTGTTTAAAGACACGAGGGTCATAAATTTTGACCTAAAACCATTTTGGCGGTAAAAGGCAGGGTGGACTAGGGTGGAAATCCCTGAATCCGGATTTTGTTTCAAACCATGAATTTTGGGTTCAAGGGTTGAAAATTTTGGTCAAGTTAGGGAAAGGTTCCTAAACTTGGATATATTTTTTTTTTGAACAATGAAACGATGAAAGTAAGCATTGTTTTAGATTTCTAGAAATTTCAACATTTGATATGAAAATTCTAAAAAAGATGGTGGGTTTAGCGAGCGTGTACCTGGAAACCGGTTTTGGCCGTACAGGCATTGCTCTTACCTAGTTGGGTAAGTCTTCAAGGGTAGTACCGCTTTAAGAACTTGTCGTTGATGGGCAGCATACATCTGTCACCTTCCATGTTTGGGAGTGCGTATGCACCATTAGAGAAAACCTTGTCGATGACGTGGGGTCCCTCCCATTTTGGCTCAAATTTGCCTTTGGACTTGTGAGCGAAGACCATTGGTCTTTTTACTGCAAGAACCAAGTCACTCTTTTTGTAGGCGCGTTGCCTGACCTTTTTATCGAAAGATCCTGCCATACGTGCTTGGTAAAGTTCAATGCTTTGTTGAGCTTCGAGCCGTTTCTCATCGAGATTGTCCAGCTCATGGAGTCGCAATTTGACATTGCTTTCTTGAGTCATGTCATTTTGCAAGGATACCCTCAAGGAAGGAATTTGTACTTCCAAGGGCACGACAGCTTCGCATCCATAGACCAAGGAGAATGGTGTGCTATGGGTTGGTCCTCGAACGGTGGTTCGATAGGCCCACAAAGCTTCGGACATTTTGTCGCTCCAGTCTCTTTTGTGACTAGAGACCATTTTTTTGAGGATTTTGCAGAGTGTCTTGTTGAAAGCTTCTGCTAACCCATTTTTTTGAGGATTTTTTTTATTTGTTTAAAAGACGAGAGAGTACACATAGGCCTCCTAACCCGGTCTTATGAAATCTTGATTGATAGAATTGCCCCCAGGTAAGGGTAGGATTACTTAATGAACCCGTTTGGAGGACCCTTGCCTAGAACAGTCAAGCTGTCTCCACACTCTGGACAAGGCTTTTCTTTGAATCAACCATGATCAAAGAACACAGTTGGTTTAACCTTAGTGGTCTATGTCTTTTTTTTTTATTTTTTTTTTATTTTATTTTATTTTTTTTAATGAACTCATCGAAGAGAAACAATGGATCTTCATGTAGATCGACATCAGATGACCATGTAATTTTAGGTGTTTGTTGCCAACAGCGGGTCGGTGCCATCTGTCCTGTCGATTTCTCGATCGGTCGGGTAGAAAGCACACTTTTTTTTGGTTGACCGGGTGGCGATCAATATTGTTTTCGATACTCTTGATGATTGACCCGTGTTTTGGACGGATGTCAGAGGACTTGGTGTCTCAAAAGCATGAATTTTGGAAAGTACCAGAGGCTGGGCTCTTCGAATCGCGAAAAAACGGCGAAAACTGGGGTTTCCGGGGCCTTCCCGGCGACCCCGGGTTCCAAGGTCGCTTGCGACCCTGGCCCAGGGTCGCAGGGGTCTGCGACCCTGGGGGGGTTTTCCCCCTTTTGTGTCCCGTTTTGTGTCCGTTTTTGCTGTTTTTCGATTCTTTTTTCTCCTGTACTTTTCCTTGACATTTTGACCATTTATTGGCCTAATTTCTTTGTAGGAAACCTGATGAGAATCCTTGCATTTTATTTTGCAAAGTTTCCAATTTCCTGAGAAAGCCGAAGACTTTGTCGCGCAGAGCTGCCGATTTTCCGTCAGAAGCTGAAACTGGGTCAAACGATGTCGGAATGACCTGAAATTTGGTGTGAAGCCTCCTGAGCAATAAATAAGACCAACCATAGGCTTTTGTTTGAGTTTTGAAGCCGTTTGGGTCCTATCACCAGTAGAGTTACTTTTTATCGCGATGGAGATGTCGCGGTTTGATGTGCGGTCAACCGATGTCCGATTGACTTGAAATTTGACAGGGAACCTATTGGAGTCATTTTAAGATGATCCATAGGCTCTGTCTTGGAAACCATGGTCCCGGAGAGCTTTGCCGCCGAGAGCTCCTCTTCGGCTGTCTGAGAAGCGAAGTTAGGCCAAATGATTTTGAAATGGCCCGAAACTTCTTGTGTACTCCTCTTTTGGCTGTCTGGAAGAATCTTGCAGTTTTGGCTGATTCTGACAAGATTTGATTTTTGGAAGCAGCATTGCCTATTTATGGCAGGTTGCGACTTCATGTAGCTCTTTGGATCTTGAAGAGGCAAAGTGACATTTTTGGTGTCAACAAATGCCCCCTCGAGGTACAGCGACGAGTTGCTTAACTTTTGTAGTCGATGTGCCTCGAAGAGATTTTCGGAGGAGAGCCTGTGACTTGACCAAGAGTCTTTGAGCAGTCTTTTTTTTTTTTTGGTATTTGTAGCCTTTTGAGCTTCCAGGGGAATTTTATGGTAGTGAAAGGGATCACGTACCATCTCGAGGCAAAGTTTTGAAGATGACATCAGGGATGTGGATTTGGGTTTTGACCTTGTGACCTAACAGGCTATATGTGGCAGGTTAGGGGGTCGGGTTTGGTTTTGATCGTGTGACCCAACAAGCTGTATGTGGAATGTTGGGGGATCAATTTTGGTTTTGATCTTGTGACCTAACAGGCTGTATGTGGCAAGTTAGGGGATCAGGTTTTGGTTTTTGGTTTTGGTCTTGTGACCTAACAGGCTGTATGTGGCAAGTTAGGGGACCAGGATTTGGTTTGATTTTTGTGGAATGTCAATTTCAAGATCTTGGCTCAATTTGGTAGATGAGGCTGGATGGTTTGATTTTTGGAAGCTCATGGGGCTTGGAATTTTCTTTGTATGGTCCAATCAACTCAAAAGAGGCATGGAACCATTTTTGTATGCTCTTGGTAAGAGGGATTTCTCTTTGACTAAAAGCCCAAAATAATTTTTTTGGTGTTTTTTTTTGTGCCTAGGTGGTCAAACCTGGCTCATATGGGCTAACCCATGGGACCTTAAGCTTTTGAAATGGCTTAGATCTCATATGGTGTCATTTTTGTAAAGAATATCCAAAAATATCTCATTTGGATAGAGAATATCCAAGAATATCTTTACTTGGAGAGAATCTCTCATGATCCCTTTATTTTGGGATAGGATATCTCAAGATATCTTTCTTTTGGGAAAGAATCCGTCATCGATCTCTTTTTGGGAGAAAATCCTTCAAGATATCTTTCTTTTGGGAAAGAATGACTTTCTCGCAAAATGCCTCCTGGGACATGTACTTTGACGGTGCAACCAGGACGAATGAAAAAAGACAGCTGATCTCGGGAGTTGGCATCCTCTTTGTTAGCCCCGACAAATACGTGATTCCACATGCTTTCTCGCTACTGGAACCATGCACAAACAATGCAGCTGAATATCAAGCTCTGATCTTAGGATTGGAACTCGCCATCGAATCCGGTATCACCATGCTGGAAGTCTTTGGAGACTCTCAACTGATCGTCAACCAGATGAATCAGAAATTTGAAGTCAGGAAGCCAGATTTACTGCCATACTACAACAAGGCACAATCACTTCTGCAAAAGTTTGACTTCTGTCACATCACCCACATTCGTAGAGGTGAAAACATACGTGCAGATGCCCTAGCTGGACTTGCCGCATCCATGGCAGTCCAGGAAGGGGAAAACATGCAAATCACAGTGTGCAAAAGAAGAATCCTTCCTCCTCTTAACACACACCAAGCTGTTGCTGAATGCCACCAAGTGGTTGGAAGTAGGATTTCAATCCTTCAAACTTCAATCGGCGACTGGAGGGATCCGTTCATTGATTACATTATGTTCGGAATCTTACCTGAAGATCCAAAAGAACGGGTAAGCACCCAAAGGCGAACCCCAAGCTTTCATTTGGATATTCCTTCAAAAATCCTTTATAGGAAATCCTTCAACGGAGTACTTCTACGCTGCTTGTCACAACAAGAGGCTGAAGAAACACTCAAAGAAGTTCATGCTGGTCTTTGCGGAGCTCATCAGGCTGGTCCCAAGCTCTATGATCAGATAAAAAGGTTAGGATATTACTGGCCTACCATGGTAGTGTTGGAAATAGGTTGGGCCTTTAGGATAGGTTTCAGAACTTTTGACCCACTTGACGCAGGGATCAACTATCCAGAAGGCTACAAAACCCAATCCAAGATCTATGTCCTCAATCTCAGGCATCATGATCAGTAAATACAATCTATCTAGAAGATAGAACCAGCAACGTATAAGCTACAAATAAATCTACAACATGCAAGGAAGTAGATTATACCTTTGGAGCTCGGTTGTGCTCTAATGGAGGAGTTGCGTCTTTCTTTGATGATGAAACGCTTTCACTAATCAAATAGGGATCTCCAAGACCTCTTGATCTTCCACGCTATGACCCGTATCAGATTCTCCTTTTCTCAAGAAGATGGTGGGATCTCCAAGAGAAAACTACTAGGAACTCTAGGGAGGAACTAGAAAGAGAACTAGAAGAGGGAAGAGAGGAATAACTTGTACAACACTTGCACTAGGGGGCCTTGGGCGTGAATCCCAATGCAAGGACAGTGCTTGGACGTCCAAGGCCTCCTCTCCTCTATTTATAGCTTTTGCAAGTTGTCTCTTCTTTACTAATTACAATAGAAGTCTCACTTCCATTAATTAGTAACTTACCATATCACATTTAGAAGTTTCACTTCAAATATGATTAGTAACTTTCCAATTCCTTTCTAATTAAAATAGAAGTCTCACTTCTACTAAAATTAGTAAGTCTACTATTACCACTATTAGAAGTCTCACTTCAAATAGAAATAGTAACTTTCCTTTTAGAGTTCAACTAGAATTAGATACTTTCTAATAATTGGGCTAGTGTGGGGACCACTAGGGATTCCTTAGAAAGCTGGCTCCAACTGGGACTCGCGACCCCACATCTCATGTGTAATCCGGGCCCACAGTTAATTGCAAATAACTCCACTATATAAATGCAATTGAACTCCAGTCTTAGGAATATTATATAGAAGACCCTAAACTTCCACATTACCACAAGTAGACCCCTCTATCAATATCCATGGATCAATTGGACCTGTCTTCCAAACTAGATCCATATCTTATTATCCTTGAGCCCCAATTAATTATAATGATCATAGGTACCTTTCCAATTAACTCTTAATCGGAATGGGTGCGCACTTACCAATGATAAACCCATTAATTGGCACAAGGGGATATTAGAGATAGATTCCATCTTGACCATTGAATGTTCCCACAGCTCTACTACCATGTACCCAAATCACCGAGGTGTTGACCTACAGTTGGCCTCACTCATTGGTGACTCAAAGCAAATGAATAGATAGAAACTTGAGTTCATTAATGTCTCAGGATTGAGAGCCTATTGCTAGGGAATTATGAGAGCAGACCTTAAAGTAAAGACAGTATTTATAAGGTGCTTCTCATGGTCCTTCAATACATCCAATGTACCAGCACTATGATCCAGAATCTTCCATTCTGATGATCGAGACAAATCACACTATCTCATAGTGATCAAAGTACTGCAACCTTATCAGTATGAGATGTCCAGTCTCATCACTGGTTGTGACAATATTTAAGTATAAGATTTGCCACACATGTCTCCCGTATGTGGATCTCATCCATACACATGTGTTACATCTAATATACTTGTGGACCCCGGTTCATCTCATGAACCATCATGTCATTCGTATTGGTTATGTGCAAGTATATAATAAATCACCATTCATCTCATGAAAAGTAAACATGAATATATGAATAAATAAAAAATTTAATCAATTTATTATATCATCTACTGGATTGAGTCCATAAAACTAACAGGTAGCTGACGCAATGCAATTTGCTAAGCGCTGCCAACAATGCCAAATTCATGGAGATTACATTCACATGCCTCCAGAATGGCTGCATCCTACAGCGATCTCATGGCCTTTCGAAGCCTGGGGTATGGACATCATAGGTCCTATTTCTCCTCCTTTGAGCAAAGGTCATCGCTTCATCTTCGCCGCTACGGATTATTTCTCCAAGTGGTCAGAAGCATTTACGTTCAGCGAAATGAAGACCTCATCAGTCCTTCAGTTCCTGCGCACCAACACCATTTGTCGTTTCGGCATACCCAAAAGATTCGTCCATGATAACGGACCACAATTTCGGGATCATCGATTCTACAGGTTCTGCGACAAATGCAAAATCCAAAGCTGTCCTTCGACTCCATACAATCCGGCAGCAAATGGGTTAGCAGAAGCTTTCAACAAGACACTCTGCAAAATCCTCAAAAAAATGGTCTCTAGTCACAAAAGAGACTGGAGCGACAAAATGTCTGAAGCTTTGTGGGCCTATCGAACCACCGTTCGAGGACCAACCCATAGCACACCATTCTCCTTGGTCTATGGATGCGAAGCTGTCGTGCCCTTGGAAGTACAAATTCCTTCCTTGAGGGTATCCTTGCAAAATGACATGACTCAAGAAAGCAATGTCAAATAGCGACTCCATGAGCTGGACAATCTCGATGAGAGACGGCTCGAAGCTCAACAAAGCATTGAACTTTACCAAGCACGCATGGCAGGATCTTTCGATAAAAAGGTCAGGCAACGCGCCTACAAAAAGAGTGACTTGGTTCTTACGGTAAAAAGACAAATGATCTTCGCTCACAAGTCGAAAGGCAAATTTGAGCCAAAATGGGAGGGACCCTACGTCATCGACAAGGTTTTCTCCAACGGCGCATACACACTTCTAAACATGGAAGGTGACAGATGTATGCTGCCCATCAACGGCAAGTTCTTAAAGCGGTACTACCCTTAAAGACTTACCCAACTGGGTAAGAGCAATGCCTGTACGGCCAAAACCGGTTTCCAGGTACACGCTCGCTAAACCCACCTTTTTTTAGAATTTTCATGCCAAATGTTGAAATTTCTAGAAATTTAAAACAATGCTTACTTTCATCGTTTCATTGTTCAAAAAAAATCCAAGTTTAGGAACCTTTCCCTAACTTGACCAAAATTTTCAACCCCTGAACCCAAAATTCATGGTTTGAAACAAAATCCGGATTCAGGGATTTCCACCCTAGTCCACCCTGCCTTTTACCGCAAAAATGGTTTTAGGTCAAAACTTATGACCCTCGTGTCTTTAAACAAAAAAATGGTTTTTTCAAAAAACCACGGGGAAGCGACGCTTAGTCGATACTCGCACAAATCGGAAGTATGCAAACCACGTTCGACACTTCCAAAATCGCAGGGAAGCGACATTTCGTCGATACTTGCAAAATCCAAAACCGTGGAGATGCAACATTTCAGTTGATATCCACAACCCAAATATCAAAAAAAAAAAAAACCTAAAAACCGTGGAGACGCAACATTTCAGTTGATATCCACAACCCAAATTTCAAAGGTTCGAAAAAACCTAAAAAAACCATGGAGACGCAACATTTCAGTTGATATCCATAACCCAAAGGTTCGAGAAAACCACAAATTTCAAAAATCGTGGGGAAACGACATTAAGTCAGTACCCGCAAAACCAAAATTTTTGAAAAGCAAGGATGCGACATTCCATCGATACTTGCACCCAAATCCGTGAGGATGCGACATTCCATCGATACTCGCAACCGAATGAGCAAGGATGCGACATTCCATCGATACTTGCAAGAACATTCAGCAGGGAGGCGACTTTTAGTCGATACTTGCATTTTTGAAAACCAAACCGGCTATAAATGCCATCAAAACAGGCTATAAATGCCACAAACCGGCTATCAATGCCACCAAAACAAAACAGGCTATAAATGCCACAAACCGGCTATCAATGCCACCAAAACAAAACCGGCTATCAATGCCACAAACAAAAAATTGGCTTTCAAAAAAAAAAAAACCCGGCTATCAATGCCACGAAACTCGGCTATCAATGCCACAAACTCGGCTATCAATGCCACAAAAAAAAAGCTGGCTCTCATGCCAAAATTGGCTTCCATGCCACAAGCAAAAATCTGGCTTCCATGCCAAAACAATTATTTGACAAAAGATTTTCACAAAATGACAAGCTTTTGATCAAATCCCATTTAGCAATTACTTTCATCACAAAAAGATTTAAGTGAGCGTAGGGAAAACAAAAAAAAAAAGAGTACCAAAAAATACATGTGGTACCAAAAAAAAAGATAGTGTTCACAAGCACTACAAAACAAAAAAAAAGAGTACCAAAAAAAAATACATGTGGTACCAAAAAAAAAGAAAGTGTTCACAAGCACTACAAAAAAAAGTAAGTACACAAAAAAATACAAGTGGTACCAAAAAGGAGAGAAAAATGGTTTCTGTTAAAAAAATATATATACAGGAGCTCAATCAAAAATGGTCTCCAGCCAAGAGTTCAGCTCCTCAAGCAAACTTTTGGCCTCAGCCGTCAAGGATTCCAGGGCACGATTCTTCAAGAACTTGCCATGAGATGATGGGGTGGGTTGAAACCCTTCTTTCGCACCGGGAAGCTTATCCCGAGCAGTTTGCCATCGTTCGCTTTCATGAGATTTCCTTTCAAGAACTCGATTGGCATCTGCAACCCGGCGAATCAGAGCACTCTCCCTGTCACGAGCCTCTGTTATTGCAGTTCACTTGGCAGCGACTTGTGCCTGCAGATGCTCAAGACGTTTCCTGGCCTCATCGACCTCCCTATCAAGGATGTTAAGGTCATGTGTCAGCCCAATGATGGTTAGCTCTTCTAAGTTCTTCTCTCGGACTATCTGCTTCCTGCTTTATGTAGCGTCATCCAGGTTAGACTGAGCCTTATCCGCAGGGTCCAGGAACATCTCCTTGAAGAACTGGCCGTCAGGAAAACCCATGGTCTCAAACCACCTGTCACCCAGCTCAATGATCCTATCAACGATCGCCCTGGCATCTGTGACATCCAGACCAGCCTCTTCGGCATCACTGAGAATCTCCTGCACATGATGGATCATGCCAAATCCTGCTTCTAAGTGCCCAGAAAAGAGAGTCTCAATCCAAGAGCTCAGAACCCTCACCACCACCTTCTTCGCAAAAAGAAGAGATGGCCCAGCTGAAGATTTGCCCAACTCCGTTGGTCGGCCGCTCATGTCATTATCTGTTGGAAGAGTAACAAAAGAACTCTTTCCAGTTGAAGCTGCTCCTGCTCGGGAAGGAATCTCAGCACGAGGAATCTCCTCAATATTGTCAGAACTGGTCCCAGGAGTCTCTACCTCTGGATCAACCTCTGGCATCCCTTGCTCTGGTTCTGAAGGAAGCAACGGACCCTCTTCTGTCACTTCAAAACCTGCCAAAAGAAACACAAAAGGGTATGAATATGATCCTGTTTGAAAATCATTATCAGGGTTATTACTACAAAATACCTTCTTCGACGACTGGCGGAACATTCTCTTCCTCCATGAACGCATCGGAAGCATCATTAACATTTGCATCCATCGATGGTTCGAAGTCATCAGAATCCTGTCGCATGTCAGCTGGCAAAAAAAAAATGTTAGCAAACCAAGTCGCAGACACAAAAACAAGAAGCAAGAGAAGTCATACCAATTGGAGATTCTGGATTCACTCCAAAGTCCCTCGGTTCTTCTTCAGGTGCCCCGACAGGATCCGTCACCACCTCATCGGTTGGAACCTCAGGCATCACCAAGTCTTCCTCTGCTAAAAAAAAAGAAAGAAAAGCAGAAACAAGAAGCAAATCAAAACATGGAAAATCCCATGAAAAGAAATGGAAAGAGAAAAAGGAAGAATCATACCTTCACCGACGGTCTCTTCTTCTCGGCTTCTCTTCTCTGGAGGCTCGTCAGCATCCACTGGCACATCCTCATTGATAGTAAGAGGAACTTCCAAGTCAGGAGAGTCCTCATGCTGCCCCTTGCTGCGATGATGACTCCTCCTCCTCTTACTCCTGCGGGCTCGCTTCTTAGAGGAACCTGCCCCGCTGTCAGGGTCAGGTTTCCCACTTGACTCCTCACTGGATGGTCTACTCTTGCCAGTAGACTCCACAGAAGCTTGCCTCTGTGCCGCTTGCATCCAAGCACCAAGTTCGGCTTCCTCCTGTTCTAGCTGCTCTAAAGCCTCATCAGGTAATTCTCGAACAGCTTCAGAACCAATGATGCCCTGGTCACCGAGAAAGCCTATCTTGTGCTTCTCTCCAGAAAGGAAGGCCCAAACTTCCTCTCGCCGGATGCCATCCGACTTTCCAAGGCCCATTCCAGATGCCAGTTTCACATCAAGCTCCTTCTTGGAAATCCCCCGATATGCCGAAAAGCTCTCCGCGAACCACTTCGCTAAGCCGGCAGTCCGGGAAGTCAACAACACAGGATAAGAAATCATGGTTGTAGTGTCTTCAGCACTATAGAAAGCCCATGCATTTATCCCGTCCTGTAAGCCTCCAAAGCGCTTCACCATGCTTGAAGGCGCTCCAACAACGCCTTGAGAAAAACCCAACTGCAAAGCAAAGCGAGAGGGTACATACGGCTAGATGTCGACGAAAAGATGTCTACGGTGCACCATCGTGCCGACACGTATGCTGAAAAGCCACTCTCTCTCTGCATTCGTCAAGGAATAATGCCTTCCCGACCCCGCCCTGGTAGAGTCTCGGGAGGTACCAAAATCAAAAGCCTTCTTCCGCAACTCTGGAGAAAGCTTCACTGAAGACTGCCCCATCTCGACGTCCCTAAACCATCGGATCCTCATGCGGGCAAACAAAAGTGATTCGGACACAGCTTTGCCCTTAGCCAGTCGAATCATCAGAGGATCATCATCCTGTGCAGCACCCAGCTGGTGGATGCCAAGACAGTGGTACACGTACCACGAATAAAAGATGTGGGCTGAAAATACCCCGTTCATGGGAAGCCCAAGCCGAACCAAAAAAGCAGCAGCCAGCAGTTCGGTACACAGGTAGGAGTAAAGAGCTGGCACCAAAGCAAGCTGCTCTCCAAACACCATCTGACAAGTCGGAAAAATACAATGCGGCCTGATGTGTGTTCCATCTCCTCCAGCAAAAATAGCCTCACCAAGCCAATAAGTGAGGTAAACAGCGAGATCTCTCCGCAGTGCAATGTCAGGACATATGGCGTTTGTACTGGCACAGAAATCTCTCAACTCTTCTTGCATGGCCAAGATCTTCTTTGAACTTGGATCCTGAGCTCCGGCTTCTTGGGTCACGCTATAAGAAGACTCCCTGCTATCAAAAAAGTTGGGGAATGAAGAGCTAGAACTCTTCCAACTGCTGGATCTAACTTTCAAACCCTCTTTCTCCTTCAAAAAATCATAGAAGGCGACGAGCTGAAAGTACAGAAGCCTGAACTCCTCAGACTGCCCCTCGAGGACGCTGTCAATCGGCATAAACTCCTCATAGAGTTTGCCGAGGATGGGCAATCCAGTAATGGCGCTCAGCTCCTTTAAAGAGAAACCAATCTCACCATTCGTCACAACGAAGGTATTGGTTTATGGGAGGAATGATTCCAGCATAGCCATGAAGGCCTCGTCGGAAAAGATCACGGTCTCCCTAAAGGCACAGACCCATCAAAAATCCCAGCTTCCTTCAAAACGGCTCTACCAATCAGCAGGACGCGATCAGTCCACGACTTCCACTCGGAGTCAGTATTGAAACGGCCACGGAGTCGAAAAGGCTTGATCCAATTGCTGCCGTCACCGCTAAAAATACCAAGGCCCACCAGTCTCAAATCGACCGACGGATAATCAGAACCCTGGTAACCGCTAGATGGCATCAAAAGGTCCATGTCAACAGGCGACCTCTCTGTATATCCAGGAGAAACCGCCAACAAAAACCCCGGTCTTGATTACATTTGTCCTTCTCACCCAGCTTGGAGGATCTTCCCTCTTAGAGCATGTGGGGGCAAGGCTCATGATCGAGACGGTGCGATCAAACGTCGACCGGGGTAACAACAGTCTTCTTCTCACCATCTGCTGTGAAAGAAAACTGAAAACACCTCCTCTGGTATGTCATGTCATCAGGGACTGCATCACCAAAGAAGAAGGTAGGCTTGGGCAAAACGCTCTGATCTTCCATCACCCATGGACGATTGCTTACCATGATCTTATAGAATTCCTCTCCCTTGAGAGTGATCAGTCGCTGCCTCATCTCATCTCTGTTGAGGGAGTCGCATTCTTCCAGATTTCTCTCAACATACTGGACCTTCTCAAAAGCCTGCTGAACGGCCGGATTAGAAGATTTAGAAGATCGACGAGGTACGCTTGTAGCAGGCTCTTTACCCTTGTTCAATCTGGAGGAACCACCTGCAAAGGATGGAAAAGAAAAAGATCAAACATCAAAATGACAGAATCTCGCTAAAAATTTTGGCGAAATCTTGACATGATGACGGGGCAATTCCGAAGAAAATGAACTATCTTGAAAGAAATAGAAAGCTTGAAGATGGGCTCAACATCGCTGCGAGCTCCGAAACTCCAAACTTTCGAAACCTCAAAGTCTCCGCAAAATCAGGAAGGGCTCAACATCGCTGCGAGCTCCAAATTCCCAAATTTGCGAAAACTTTCAGGTATGCTATCACATCATGCTACAAATTTAATTTACAATTGAATGCATGCATGAACATCTAGGTTTGCCAAAAAAAGGGGCATTATCATGATGAGCAAAAGAAAACAAAAAAAAAAAGAAAAAAGAAAAGAAACTTTCTCAGAAAAAAAAAAAAGGGAAAGAAAACAAAAAAAAAAATGGGATGGCCCACAGGCCACGTGGCCGTACGGCCAGATCCGTACGGATCTCTTCGTACGGCCCACAAACAAAAAAAAAACAAAACATGAAAAAAAAGAAAGAAGAATGATGGACCGCGCTCCCGCTCGGTTCTACCGAGGTCGGCGGACGTGGGAGTCCGTTGGGTCCGACCCTTTCGTAACCGGGGGGCAAGGGCGTGCATCAACATTTTTTTGTGTGGGTGTGCCAGATTTTCTATTTTACTTGGAATTGCAAGTGGTGATCCGGAGATCAACCTTCGCAATTAAAAAGGAAATCAACTTCTTTCAAGTTTTCCATTGCACATATATTTAAGAAAAGAGACATTTTCTTGATTTGCTGTGAAAGGCAATTTTGTTGGCATTTATAGCCGATTTTGGCGTTTATAGCCGATTTTTTGGTGTTTATAGCCGATTTTGGCGTTTATAGCCGATTTACAATCCTTATCAATAATGAAAGACAAGAGTTGTGATTTTTGTCTCTTTTGAAAAAATAGAAACTACAATGAAAAGCAAGAAAAGGAGGATCTAACTTCTCAGGAGATTGTGGGAGACCCGTTTAGATTGACGGTCGCAAGCCATATGTGGGCTTCGCCATCATCCATGCAGATGAGAACAGAGGATGCTATTGATTCGCTTGGCTTAGCTATAACCTCAGGTTTTTAGAGAACAAAGACCAAAAGAAGGTCTTATGTCCAATAAAAAGCCGAGTAGATGGGCTTGAAAAGCCATGTCTAAGCCATTGGCGGCAGAAGGAGAAGGCAAGGACCTTGGGGGGGGGGGGGGGGGGGGGGGTACCCCCCCAAGGGACTTTTGTCACCTTGTAGCGGTGGTCGGTGTAGCACTTCCGCAGAGTTTTCTCTCTTAGATTTCAGATGCCTTTTTCTGTCTAAGTTTCCGGATTTTCTGCAGTCTCTTGTGCTGTGTGTCTGCTGTCTTTTCTTCTTGGAGAGCTCTCCTATTTATAGGCTTTTAGGTAGCCATTTAGGAGGTTTTATGAGCCTTGATTGTCATAAAGCTACATAAAGGGAGGAGTTACAAAATTGAATTCTTTATTTTGTAACTCATTTTTCTTGGCTTCTGATTGGCCGGAGGAGATTGAGGGCATTTAATCGCCTTTAATCGCCATGATGGGAGGAGTTTCATGGTTTCAATGCCATGAATCTCTTGACTTGTAACTCCCGGATGCTTGCTTCTGATTGGTCCGTCCAAAGAAATGGATTAATGACTGTAATAAAGCTAGTCAATTAATCGCATTAAGTGGTCGCCGAGCATCTGAAGAGTCGCGGGCCGTGCCGCGTCTTTTGGGATTCTTCTGGCGATGATCATCGATGGATCTTCATGTAGATCGACATCGGATGACCATGTAATTTCAGGTGTTTGTTGCCAACAGCGGGTCGGTGCCATCTGTCCTGTCGATTTCTCGATCGGTCGGGTAGAAAGCACACTTTTTTTGGTTGACCGGGTGGCGATCAATGTTGTTTTTGATACTCTTGATGATTGACCCGTGTTTTTGACGGATGTTAGAGGATTTGGTGTCTCAAAAGTATGAATTTTGGAAAGTACCAGAGGCCGGGCGCTTTGAATCGCGAAAAAACGGCGAAAACCGGGGTTTCCGGGGCCTTTCCGGCGATCCCGGGCTCCAGGGTCGCAGGGGCCTGCGACCCTGGGGGGTTTTCCCCCTTTTTATCCCGTTTTGTGTCTGTTTTTGCTGTTTTTCAATTTTTTTTTCTTCTGTATTTTTCCTTGACATTTTGACTATTTATTGGCCTGATTTCCCTGTAGGAAACCTGATGAGAATCCTTGCATTTTATTTTGCAAAGTTTCCAATTTCCTGAGAAAGCCGAAGACTTTATCGCGCAGAGCTGCCGATTTTCCGTCAGAAGCTGAAACTGGGCCAAACGATGTCGGAATGACCTGAAATTTGGTGTGAAGCCTCCTGAGCAATAAATAAGACCAACATAGGCTTTTGTTTGAGTTTTGAAGCCGTTTGGGGTCCTATCACCAGTAGACTCGCTTTTGTCGCGATGAAGATGTCGTGGTTTGATGTGCAGTCAACCGATGTCCGATTGACTTGAAATTTGACAGGGAACCTATTGGAGTCATTTTAAGATGATCCATAGGCTCTGTCTTGGAAACCATGGTCCCGGAGAGCTTTGCCACCGAGAGGCCAGATTTGGCTTCCGAGTGTCAAACTATGGTCAAATATTGTCGAAATGACCTGAAATTTGATGTGTAGCCCTTTATAAGCATTTTGAAGCCGTCCATGTGCTCTATCTGATGAGTAATGGCCTCGGTGGTTCTCGCCGCTGAGAGGCTTGATTTAGCTGTTCGAGGGTTGATGTAGGGTCAAACGTTGTCGGTTTGACTCGGAACTTGACGTGGAGCCTTTTGGAAGTATTTTGAGACCATCCATCGGCTCTGATCGAAGATTTGGTGTCTCCGATGCTTTCGCCGCCGAAAGCTCCTTTTCAGCTGCCGGAGAAGCGAAGTTAGGCCAAATGATTTGAAGGATCTTGCAGTTTTTTTTTTATTCAGACAAGATGTGATTTTTTGGAAGTAGCATTGCCTATTTATGGCAGGTTGCGACTTTATGTAGCTCTTTGGATCTTGAAGAGGCAAAGTGACATTTTTGGTGTCAACAAATGCCCCCTCGAGGTACAGCGACGAGTTGCTTATCATTTGCAGTCGATGTGCCTCGAAGAGATTTTTGAAGGAGAGCCTGTGACTTGACCAAGAGTCTTTGAGCAGTCTTTATTTTTGGTATTTGTAGCCTTTTGAGCTTCCAGGAGAATTTTATGGTAGTGAAAGGGATCACGTACCATCTCGAGGCAAAGTTTTGAAGATGACATCAGGGATGTGGATTTGGGTTTTGACCTTGTGACCTAACAGGCTGTATGTGGCAGGTTAGGGGGTCGGATTTTGTTTTGACCGTGTGACCCAACAAGCTGTATGTGGAATGTTGGGGGATCAATTTCGGTTTTGATCTTGTGACCTAACAGGCTGTATGTGTTAGTTTTATGGACTCAATCCAGTAGATGATATAATAAATTGATTAATTTCTTTATTTATCAGTATATTCATGCTTTCCTTTCATGAGATGAATGGCGATTTATTATATACTTGCACATAACCAATACGAATGACATGATGGTTCATGAGATGAACCGGGGTCCACAAGTATATTAGATGTAATACATGTGTATGGATGAGATCCACATGCGGGAGACATGTATGACAAATCTTATACTTAAAATATATTCACAACCAGTGATGAGACTGGACATCTCATACTGATAAGGTTGCAGTACTTTGATCACTATGAGATAGTGTGATTTGTCTCGATCATCAGAATGGAAGATTCTGGATCATAGTGCTGGTACATTGGATGTATTGAAGGACCATGAGAAGCACCTTATAAACACTGTCTTTATTTTAAGGTCTGCTCTAATAATTCCCTAGCAATAGGCTCTCAATCCTGAGACATTAATGAACTCAAGTTTCTATCTATTCATTTGCTTTGAGTCACCAATGAGTGAGGCCAACTGTAGGTCAACACCTCGGTGATTTGGGTATGTGGTAGTAGAGCTGTGGGAACATTCAATGGTCAAGATGGAATCTATCTCTAATATCCCCTTGTGCCAATTAATGGATTTATCATTGGTAAGTGCGCACCCATTCCGATTAAGAGTTAATTGGAAAGGTACCTATTGATCATTATAATTAATTGGGGCTCAAGGATAATAAGATATGGATCTATTTTGGAAGACAGGTCCAATTGATCCATGGATATTGATAGAGGGGTCTACTTGTGATAATGTGGAAGTTTAGGGTCTTCTATGTAATATTCCTAAGACTGGAGTTCAATTGCATTTATATAGTGGAGTTATTTGCAATTAACTGTGGGCCCGGCTTACACATGAGATGTGGGGTCGCGTGTCCCAGTTGGAGCCAGCTTTCTAAGGAATCCCTAGTGGTCCCCACGCTAGCCCAATTATTAGAAAGTATCTAATTCTAGTTGAACTCTAAAAGGAAAGTTACTATTTCTATTTGAAGTGAGACTTCTAATAGTGGTAATAGTAGACTTACTAATTTTAGTAGAAGTGAGACTTCTATTTTAATTAGAAAAGAATTGGAAAGTTACTAATCATATTTGAAGTGAGACTTCTAATTATGATATGGTAAGTTACTAATTAATTAATGGAAGTAAGACTTCTATTTTAATTAAGAAGAGATAGTTACTAATTTTTGGAAGTAAGACTTCTAATGGAAATTAGTAAGTTGGGCTTGCAAAAGCTATAAATAAGAGGAGAAGAGGGCCTTGGACGTCCCATGCATAAATCCACCTGGGGATTCACGCCCAAGCCCCCTTTAGTGCAAGTGTTGCACGAGCTCTTCTCCTCTTCCCTCTTCTAGTTCTCTTTCTAGTTCCTCCCTAGAGTTCCTAGTAGTTTTCTCTTGGAGATCCCACCATCTTCTTGAGAAAAGGAGAATCTGATACGGGTCATAGCGTGGAAGATCAAGAGGTCTTGGAGATCCCTATTTGATTAGTAAAAGCGTTTCACCATCAAAGAAAGACGCAACTCCTCCATTAGAGCACAACCGAGCTCCAAAGGTATAATCCACTTCCTTGCATGTTGTAGATTATTATGGATGCTTGTTAGTTGCTGTTTCTATCTTGTAAATAGATTGTATTTACTGATCATGATGACTGAGATTGAGGACATGGATCTTGGATTGGGTTTTGTAGCCTTCTGGATAGTTGATCCCTGCGTCAAGTGGGTCAAAAGTTTTTGAAACCTATCCTAGAGGCCCACCCTATTTCCAACAGTATGTGGCAAGTTAGGGGATCAGGTTTTGGTTTTTGGTTTTGGTCTTGTGACCCAACAAGCTGTATGTGGCAAGTTAGGGGACCAGGTTTTGGTTTTTGTGGAATGTCAATTTCAAGATTTTGGCTCAATTTGGTATGAGGCTGGGTGGTTTGATTTTTGGAAGCTCATGGGGCTTGGAATTCTTTTTTTTTTGTATGGTCGAATCAACTCAAAAGAGGCATGGAACCATTTTTGTATGCTCTTGGTAAGAGGGATTTCTCTTTGACTAAAAGCCCAAATTTCTTTTTTTTTTTTTTTTTTTTGTGCCTAGGTGGTCAAACCTGGCTCATGTGGGCTAACCCATGGGACCTTAAGCTTTTGAAATGGCTTAGATCTCATATGGTGTCATTTTTGTAAAGAATATCCAAAAATATCTCATTTGGATAGAGAATATCTACGAATATCTTTACTTGGAGAGAATCTCTCATGTTCCCTTTATTTTGGGATGGGATATCTCAAGATATCTTTTTTTTGGGAAAGAATCCTTCATTGATCCTATCTTTTGGGAGAAAATCTCTCATTGATTTCTTTTTGGGAGAAAATCCTTCAAGATATCTTTCTTTTGGGAAAGAATCTTTCTAATCTCTTTCTTTTGGTAAGGTTACTAAATAGTAACACTTACCTCTTTCTTCTTTCCTTCTTTGGTTTGCTCTGCTCTATAAAAGCAAGGAGGAGGTTGGATCTCTTGCTCTTATTACTTTCTTTTGCAATAATCTCAAGAGGGCTTCAAGACCAAGAGTTCTTCTTCTTCAAGATCTTCAAGACTTTTCTTCTTCTTCTCCATCAATGGCTTCAAGTAAGTTCCCTTTTTAAAGAAAACTCCATTGTAGGAAAAACAAAAAGTTCTTTCTCTTTTCTTTTTTTTTTATTTCTTTCTTTTTCTATTCTCTTCTTTTTTCTTTTTTTTTCTCCACGTGTTTTCCGTGTTTTTTTTTTCTTCTTTCTTTTTCTCTTTTTTTTTTATGTTTTGTTGTTTTTTTTTTTGTGGGCCGTACGGACAGATCCGTACGGATCTGGCCGTACGGCCCCGTGGCCTGTGGGCCACGGCCTGTTTTTTTCTTTTTTTTTTTTGTTTTCTTTCCCTCATTTTTTTTGAGAAAGTTTCTTTCCTTTTTTTCTTTGTTTTCTTTCCCCCTTTTTTTTTTGAGAAAGTTTCTTTTCTTTTTTCTTTCTTTTTTTTTTTTTGCTTTCTTTTGCTCATCATGATAATGCCCCTTTTTTTGGCTAACCTAGATGTTCATGCATGCATTCAATTGTAAATTAAATTTGTAGCATGATGTGATAGCATACCTGAATGTTTTTGCAAATTTGGGAATTTGGAGCTTGCAGCGACGTTGAGCCCTTCCTGATTTTGCGGAGACTTTGAGGTTTCGAAAGTTTGGAGTTTCGGAGCTCGCAGCGATGTTGAGCCCATCTTCAAGCTTTCTATTTCTTTCAGGATAGTTCCTTTTCTTCGGAATTGCCCCGTCATCATGTCAAAATTTCGCCAGATTTTTTTTAGCGAGATTCTGTCATTTTGATGTTTGATCTTTTTCTTTTCCATCCTTTGCTGGTGGTTCCTCCAGAACGAACAAGGGTAAAGAGCCTGTTATAAGCGTACCTCGTCGATCTTCTAAAACTTCTAATCCGGCCGTTCAGCAGGCTTTTGAGAAGGTCCAATATGTTGAGAGAAATCTGGAAGAATGCGACTCCCTCAACATAGATGAGATGGGGCAGCGACTGATCACTCTCAAGGGAGATGAATTCTATAAGATCATGGTAAGCAGTCGTCCATGGGTGATGGAAGATCAGAGCGTTTTGCCCAAGCCTACCTTCTTCTTTGGTGATGCAGTCCCTGATGACATGACATACCAGAGGAGGTGTTTTCAGTTTTCTTTCACAGCAGATGGTGAGAAGAAGACTGTTGTTACCCGGTCGACGTTTGATCGCACCGTCTCAATCATGAGCCTTGCCCCCACGTGCTCTAAGAGGGAAGATCCTCCAAGCTGGGTGAGAAGGACAAATGTAATCAAGACCGGGGTTTTTGTTGGCGGTTCTCCTGGATATACGGAGAGGTCGCATGTTGACATGGACCTGTTGATGCCATCCAGCGGCTACCAGGGTTCTGATTATCCGTCGGTCGATTTGAGACCGGTGGGCCTTGGTATTTTTAGCGGTGACGGCAGCAATTGGATCAAGCCTTTTCGACTCCGTGGCCGTTTCAATGCTGACTCCGAGTGGAAGTCGTGGACTGATCGCGTCCTGCTGATTGGTGGCGCCGTTTTGAAGGAAGCCGGGATTTTTGATGCGGTCCGTGCCTTTAGGGAGACCGTGATCTTTTCGGACGAAACCTTCATGGCTATGCTGGAATCATTCCTCCCACAAACCAATACCTTAGTTGTGACGAATGGTGAGATTGGTTTTTCTTTGAAGGAGCTGAGCGTCATTACTAGATTGCCCATCCTCGACAAACTCTATGAGGAGTTTATGCCGATTGACAGCGTCCTCGAGGGGCAGTCTGAGGAGTTCAGGCTTCTGTACTTTCAGCTCGTCGCCTTCTATGATTTTTTGAAGGAGAAAGAGGGTTTGAAAGTTAGATCCAGCAGTTGGAAGAGTTCTAGCTCTTCATTCCCCAACTTTTTTGATAGCAGGGAGTCTTCTGATAGCGTGACCCAAGAAGCCGGAGCTCAGGATCCAAGTTCAAAGAAGATCTTGGCCATGCAAGAAGAGTTGAGAGATTTCTGTGCCAGTACAAACGCCATATGTCCTGACATTGCACTGCGGAGAGATCTCGCTGTTTACCTCACTTATTGGCTTGGTGAGGCTCTTTTTGTTGGAGGAGATGGAACGCACATCAGGCCGCATTGTATTTTTCCGGCTTGTCAGATGGCGTTTGGAGAGCAGCTTGCTTTGGTGCCAGCTCTTTACTCCTACCTGTGTACCGAACTGCAGGCTGCTGCTTTTTTTGCTTCGGCTTGGGCTTCCCATGAATAGGGTATTTTCAGCCCACATCTTTTATTCGTGGTACGTGTACCACTGTCCTGGCTTCCACTGGTTGGGTGCTGCACAGGATGATGATCCTCTGATGATTCGACTGGCTAAGGGCAAAGCCGTGTCCGAATCACTTTTGTTTGCCCGCATGAGGATCCGACGGTTCAGGGACGTCGAGGTGGGGCAGTCTTCAGTGAAGCTTTCTCTGGAGTTGCGGAAGAAGGCTTTTGATTTTGGTGCCTCCCGAGACTCTACCAGGGCGGGGTCGGGAAGGCATTATTCCTTGACGAATGTAGAGAGAGAGTGGCTTTTCAGCATACGTGTCGGCACGATGGTGTACCGTAGACATCTTTTCGTCGACATCCAGCCGTATGTACCCTCTCGCTTTGCTTTGCAGCTGGGCTTTTCTCAAGGCGTTATTGGAGCGCCTTCAAGCATGGTGAAGCGCTTTGGAGGCTTACAGGATGGGAGAAATGCATGGGCTTTCTATAGTGCTGAAGATACTACAGCCATGATTTCTTATCCTGTGTTGCTGACTTCCCGGACTGCCGGCTTTGCGAAGTGGTTCGCGGAGAGCTTTTCGGCATATCGGGGGCTTTTCCAAGAAGGAGCTTGATTTGAAGCTGGCATCTGGAAAGGGCCTTGGAAAGTCGGATGGCGTCCGGCGAGAGGAAGTTTGGGCCTTCCTTTCTGGAGAGAAGCACAAGATAGGCTTTCTCGGTGACCAGGGCATCATTGGTTCTGAAGCTGTTCGAGAAATACCTGATGAGGCTTTAGAGCAGCTAGAACAGGAGGAAGCCGAACTTGGTGCTTGGATGCAAGCGGCACAGAGGCAAGCTTCCGTGGAGTCTACTGGCAAGAGTAGACCATCCAGTGAGGAGTCAAGTGGGAAACTTGACTCTGACAGCGGGACAGGTTCCTCCAAGAAGCGAGCCCGCAGGAGTAAGAGGAGGAGGAGTCATCATCGCAGCAAGGGGCAGCATGAGGACTCTCCTAACTTGGAAGTTCCTCTTACTATCAATGAGGATGTGCCAGTGGATGCTGACGAGCCTCTAGATAAGAGAAGCCGAGAAGAAGAGACCGTCGGTAAAGGTATGATTCTTCCTTTTTCTCTTTCCATTTGTTTTCATGGGATTTTCCATGTTCTGATTTGCTTCTTGTTTCTGCTTTTCTCTTCCTTTTTTTTTAGCAGAGGAAGACTTGGTGATGCCTGAGGTTCCAACCGATGAGGTGGTGACGGATCCTGTCGGGGCACCTGAAGAAGAACCGAGGGACTCTGGAGTGAATCCAGAATCTCCAATTGGTACGACTTTTTTTGCTTTCTTTTTTTTGTCTGTGACTTGGTTTGCTAACACATTTCTTGCCAGCTGACTTGCCACAGGATTCCGATGACTTTGAACCATCGATGGACGCAAATGTTGATGATGCTTCCGATGAGTTCATGGAGGAAGAAAGTGTTCCGCCAGTCGTCAAAGAAGGTATTTTGTAGTTATAACCCTGATAGTGATTTTCAAACAGGATCATATTCATACCTTTTTGTGTTTCTTTGGCAGGTTTTGAAGTGACAGAGGAGGGTCCGTCGCTTCCTTCAGAACCAGAGCAAGGGATGCCAGAGGTTGATCCAGAGGTAGAGACTCCTGGGACCAGTTCTGACAATGTTGAGGAGATACCTCGTGCTGAGATTCCTTCCCGAGCAGGACCAGCTTCAACTGGAAAGAGTTTTTTTGTTACTCTTCCAACAGATGATGACATGAGCGGCCGACCAACGGAGTTGGGCGAATCTTCAGCTGGGCCATCTCTTCTTTTTGCGAAGAAGGTGGTGGTGTGGGTTCTGAGCTCTTGGATTGAGACTCTCTTTTCTGGGCACTTAGAAGCCGGATTTGGCATGATCCAGCATGTGCAGGAGACTCTCAGTGATGCCGAAGAGGCTGGTCTGGATGTCACAGATGCCAGGGCGATCGTTGATAGGATCATTGAGCTGGGTGACAGGTGGTTTGAGACCATGGGTTTCCCTGACGACCAGTTCTTCAAGGAGATGTTCCTGGACCCTGCGGATAAGGCTCAGTCTAACCTGGATGAGGCTACACAAAGCAGGAAGCAGATAGTCTGAGAGAAGAACTTAGAAGAGCTAAACATCATTGGGCTGACACATGACCTTAACATCCTTGATAGGGAGGTCGATGAGGCCAGGAAACGTCTTGAGCATCTGCAAGCACAAGTCACTGCCAAGTGGACTGCAATAACAGAGGCTCGTGACAGGGAGAGTGCTCTGATTCGTCGGGTTTCAAATGCCAATCGAGTTCTTGAAAGAAAATCTCAAGAAAGCGAACGATGGCAAACTGCTTGGGATAAGCTTCCCGGTGCGAAAGAAGGGTTTCAACCCACCCCAGCATCTCATGGCAAGTTCTTAAAGAATCGTGCCCTGGAATCCTTGACGGCTGAGGCCAAAAGTTTGCTTGAGGAGCTGAACTCTTGGCTGGAGACCATTTTTGATTGAGCTCCTGTATTTGTAGCAGAAACTATCCTTCTCTCTCTGTTTTTTTTTAGTACCACTTGTATTTTTCGGTACTTTTCTCTTTTTTTTTGTAGTGCTTGTGAACACTTTCTTTCTTCTTTTTTTTGTACCACATGTATTTTCGGTACTTTTTTTTTTTGTTATCCCTACGCTCACTTGAACTTTTTGTGATAAAAGTAATTGCTAAATGGGATTTGATCAAAAGCTTGTCATTTTGTGAAAATCTTTTGTCAAATGATTGTTTTGGCATGGAAGCCAGATTTTTGCTTGTGGCATGGAAGCCAATTTTGGCATGAGAGCCAGCTTTTTTTTTGTGTGGCATGTTGGAATTTGAGATGAATTTGAGATGACTTGAAAGTCTTTTGACGAATTGAAGAAGATAGTATCTCAAGTATAGTTTTGAGTTGGAATTCTTGTCAACACATTGTCACAAACGAGATGTTAAAAGGCTGGTGTTGATAGAGCTGAAAAGAGAAATCAAAATTAAAACAGTCAGGAATTCAGAATTCCTGAAGCAGAGCATGCGGTCGACCGGGCACCCCATGCGGTCGACCGAGCAAGAAGAAACCTGCAAAAACAGATTCAGGCACCTCTCAGTTATTTTCGTGACACAGTGTGTCTTCGGTCGACCGGGACCCCAGGATGTCGACCGAGCTCGATAGTTGTCTAACTCCAGATAGTGTATGATGTCGACCGGGTACAGTATGATGTCGACCGAGCACGGGAACCAGAGTTGCGCAGAATTAGAAGTTTTGCACGAAAATTCAGCACTCTTATCTAATTTGTTTGGGACTCTTTCTAAACGAATTGTAGCCTGTTTTAAATACAATTAAGGGTTATCATAACCTATAAAAAGGCATGTATGGGTCGTTCTAAAGATACACTAGAAGAGAAGAGTTTTAGAGAGAAAATTGAGAGAGTTCTTGAGAGAAAGAAGTGCTGGTGATGTCTGCTGTTGTGCTGCATCTTTCTACAGCAAGTGTGGACGAGGATGTGCTCTTGAAGATGGTATTTCGTCCATAAGATAAGTGTCTCTCTGTTTATGCTTTATTTTCAATTTGTAAGGGATTGAGAGAGAGAGAATTGTAGAGGGGAAGGGCTGAAGACAGAATTTATCTTCTATTCTGTTTTTACATCAAGTTGGTGCTTGGTGTTTGGGGTTTGGTGATCCTATCTGTGGGTGCAGATAAATTGTAAGGGGAGTCGGTGCTTCCTAGGTAGTTGGTGCTATCTGAAACTAAGGGTTGGTGCTCTTTGTCGTTGGTGCGACTAAATAAGATTCAGATCTATCCCGGATTGGTGTTCGGACAGTCTTTGAACCGTGGACGTAGCCTTTCGGTGAACCACGTTAAATCTGGTGTCATTGTGTGGTTTGACTTATTTTGTTGTTGAATTGGACCTGTTTTTAGAAATCACTGATTCACCCCCCCCCCCCTCTCAGTGATCGCGGTATCCAACAATTGGTATCAGAGCGAGGCTCCCTTGATCAGTTTAATACGCTAAGGGTGATCTCTTGTCAAATCACATGGCAGTCAATACAGGGAATATGAAAGCACCTCTGTTTGATGGTTCTAATTACTCTTTTTGGAAGATTAGGATGCAAGCCTTCATCAAATCTGTTGGCTATGATGTTTGGGAGGCTGTCAGAGCCGGTTACAATGCTGCCACCGTACCCAATGATACTGCATCGAAGAAGTTGGCAGACAACGAGTCCAAGGCGCAGAATGCACTCTTTAGTGGCCTTGTGGACAGCGAGCTTGTCAAAGTAATTGCATGCAAAACAGCCAAGGAAATTTGGGACAAGTTGCAAAGCATACATGAAGGTGATGAGAAGATTAAAGAAGCCAAATTGCAAACTCATCGCTCTCAATTCGAGTCTCTTCGCATGGAGGAAAGCGAGAATGTTGACTCGTATATGCAACGAGTGAATGAAGTCACGAATGACATTCGTGGACTAGGGGAGGAGATTAAAGAGCCGGTCATCGTAAAAAAGGTTCTAAGATCTCTTCTTCCCCGGTTTGATTCAAAAGTCTCAGCTATCGAAGAAGCCAAAGATCTGAATGCATTTTCCATGGATGAATTACATGGTTCTCTAACTGCCTATGAGATGCGCATAGGAAAGACGTCTTCATCTGATAAAGAAGCGGCCTTCAAAGTTCAGAAAAAGGCAAAAGAGACTGCTGGTCATGATGTTGATTCTGATGATGATGAGCTTGAGGCTCAATTTGTTAGAAAGTTGAAGAAAGGAAGCAATGGCAAGTACAAAGGGAAGCTACCCTTTAAATGCTTCAATTGTGGAGGTATTGGTCACTTTGCTGCGAAGTGTCCGCTAAAAGAAGACAATGATAATGACTCTTATGCTGAAAAGAGTAAAGGAAAGAGAAATTTCAGAAAAAAGGGGCAAAGCTAAAAACTTTCTATGTCAACAAAATGACAGCACGTCTGAAACTTCAGACGATGATGAATCAAACGAAGCTCTCTTCATGGTCACTGTTGAAGAAGAAGAAGAGCTAGATCCGGAAGAGGAAGAGGAGGCTGAAGTCAATCTTGAAGAGGAACTCATAGCCGCACTTGAGGAGCTTAGCATGGAACGCAAAACAAGTAAGAAAATCTGAAACTTCTCCATGAATCTGAAAGTTCTATTATTGTTTTGAAAACTCAAGTAGAAGAATATAAACGAATGGTAGAAGTCCTTGAAAACCAAATTAGTATAAAAAAGGAAGAGGCTATGAAACTTGAAACTGAGATCGCTAGAGCAAAGGCTGAAAATTTGGAAAATAGCAAAAAACTCAAAGCGCTCCAAGCGATTGAAGGGACTATGAAACTCGATGAACTACTGAAAGTTCAAAGACCTGCCCACTTCAGATTTGGTCTAGGATTTGAGAAAGGTGAATCCTCTAAGATTGCACCTCCTGAAAAGAAAGAGTTTGTGAAGCAAGTCACTGCACCTTCTAACTCTATGAAGCCCACTCAACCTAGAAAGGAGTCCATTCCTATTAGAAAGGTAATGAAGACTAACCAGCCACAAAGAAGATACAAATTCTATGGTTATTGCTTTCATTGTAATATGTTTGGACATAAAAGAGCTGATTGCAAATTCTATGTAAGAAACAGCCCATTTGTGACTAGGAATCCTTTTTCAATCCTAAACAGCCACAAAATTGAGTGCTATATGTGTCACAATTATGGACACTTGGCTAGGGATTGTAGGTTGCCTATTGCTAACAAATTTCAGGTTGAAAAGAAACCCAAGTTAGTCAAGGCTTGGAGAGCAAAGCAAAGTGCAGAAAGTCCCAAAGAATCTCTCATTGTGCAAATGGCATTCAATGCACAAAAGAAGGCAGCACCATGGGTCCTTGATAGTGGTTGTTCAAGCCATATGACTGGTGATAAAGAGAAATTCATCAAATTACAGCACTATGAAGGCGGTTCAGTGAAGTTTGGCAACAATGATGGTGCCAAAATCTGCGGAAAAGGTGTTATTCAGCTTATGGCAAACAAGATCAGATCGGAAGAAGTCTTATATGTGTCTGGATTGAGACACAACCTGCTTAGTGTGAGCCAGATCTGTGACAAGGGTCACGAAGTTATCTTCACAAAGAATGGGTTTGCCATCAAGAAGAGTAGCAACGGCAAAACAGTGGCAACTGGATCAAGAACTGCTGGAAATCTCTATACATTGTCAGATGGAGCTGAAAAGACCTGCTTGATGAGTCGGACAGAGGAAAGTTGGTTGTGGCACAAACGCCTTGGGCATCTAACCTTTGATAACATGTCAAAGATTTGCAATTCAAAGGCTGTAAGAGGCATGTCTACAGTTGAAAAGCCTTCCAATCCCATTTGCGACTCTTGCCAAAAGGGAAAGCAAACGAGGGTTATGTTCAAGTCAAAGGAGCATCATTCCAAGAAACCTCTTAAGCTAGTGCACACTGATCTCTGTGGACCGATGCGAACTCAAAGCACCAATGGAGATAAGTATTTCATGTTATGCATTGATGATTATACTCGTATGACATGGGTATTGTTTCTTAAGCATAAGCATCAAGCACTTGATCGTTTTAAAGTGTTTAAAGCACAGGTTGAAAATCAATTGGAAAAACGTATCAAGATTTTAAGGTCTGATCGTGGAGGCGAGTTCACATCTGAAGAGTTCACTAAATATTGTGAACATCATGGCATTCAAAGACAGTACTCAGCCCCTAGAACTCCACAGCAAAATGGAGTTGTGGAACGGAAGAATCGCACCGTACAAGAGATGGCTCGTACGATGCTAAGTGAAAGTAAGATGGCTGACAAGTATTGGAAAGAGGCAATTCATACGGCTGTATACATTCAAAACCGATGCTTGATCAGGCCACATGAAGACAAAACTCCCTATGAGCTATGGTTTGGAAGAAAAGCAACAGTCAAGCACTTCAGAGTCTTCGGCAGCAAGTGTTACATCAAGCGGCTCGAACAAAATCCAGGCAAATTTGAAGAAAGAGCTGACGAAGGTATATTTCTGGGTTACTCCTCTACTAGCAAGGCATATAGGTGTCTTAACAAAAGAACCAGAAAAATCATAGAAAGTGCTGATGTGAGAATAGATGAGAATATTGAACCAAAGAATGCAACTCATAATGACAGTCCAGTTTATGAGGACTCGAGTGAGATTGATGATGAGATGGCTGAATCTAATGATTCTGAGAAATCAAAGGATGACTCAGAAGATACTACACCTAAGAAGCACAACACTTGGGTAGAGCAACACCCTAAGGATCAAATCATTGGAGATCCTAAGGCAGGCGTGCAAACTAGACAAAGTGTAGTTAGCAATTACTCACTTGTGTCCACCATTGAACCCAAGACTGTGGCTGAAGCCAGTTCGATGAAAGTTGGTTGAAAGCTATGCATGAGGAATTTGCTGAAGAGATGACGAAAGAATTTGAGATGATATTCACGAAACCTCTGCCAAAGGAAGTCTTCGAGTATCTCCGGAAAAAGTTAGGAGTTACTCACTCTCCTAAACCGTAGGAGTTGTGCTTGAAAGGGGGAGCAATGCATTCATTGAATATCCTATTCGCTCCTCGGTTTGGTCCCTTTGGACTTGTTGTCAAAGGGGGAGAGATGTTATGCTATGATAGCAAGGAGAGATGTTATGCTATGAAAGCTAGGGGGAGATTGTTGACAGTGCATGGTTGTTATTTCAGAATTTCAGAAATTCAGAATTGGTTCCAAGTAAGTGTTGAAAAGAACTTGGAAGAGCTGCAAGCTGGAGTTGAAAGTGATGAAGTTCCAATAGTGTTGCCAACAATTCCAAAGGGGGAGATTGTTGGAATTTGAGATGAATTTGAGATGACTTGAAAGTCTTTTGACGAATTGAAGAAGATAGTATCTCAAGTATAGTTTTGAGTTGGAATTCTTGTCAACACATTGTCACAAACGAGATGTTAAAAGGCTGGTGTTGATAGAGCTGAAAAGAGAAATCAAAGTTAAAACAGTCAGGAATTCAGAATTCCTGAAGCAGAGCATGCGGTCGACCGGGCACCCCATGCGGTCGACCGAGCAAGAAGAAACCTGCAAAAACAGATTCAGGCACCTCTCAGTTATTTTCGTGACACAGTGTGTCTTCGGTCGATCGGGACCCCAGGATGTCGACCGAGCTCGATAGTTGTCTAACTCCAGATAGTGTATGATGTCGACCGGGTACAGTATGATGTCGACCGAGCACGGGAACCAGAGTTGCGCAGAATTAGAAGTTTTGCACGAAAATTCAGCACTCTTATCTAATTTGTTTGGGACTCTTTCTAAACGAATTGTAGCCTGTTTTAAATACAATTAAGGGTTATCATAACCTATAAAAAGGCATGTATGGGTCGTTCTAAAGATACACCAGAAGAGAAGAGTTTTAGAGAGAAAATTGAGAGAGTTCTTGAGAGAAAGAAGTGCTGGTGATGTGTGCTGTTGTGCTGCATCTTTCTACAGCAAGTGTGGACGAGGATGTGCTCTTGAAGATGGTATTTCGTCCATAAGATAAGTGTCTCTCTGTTTATGCTTTATTTTCAATTTGTAAGGGATTGAGAGAGAGAGAGAATTGTAGAGGGGAAGGGCTGAAGACAGAATTTATCTTCTATTCTGTTTTTACATCAAGTTGGTGCTTGGTGTTTGGGGTTTGGTGATCCTATCTGTGGGTGCAGATAAATTGTAAGGGGAGTCGGTGCTTCCTAGGTAGTTGGTGCTATCTGAAACTAAGGGTTGGTGCTCTTTGTCGTTGGTGCGACTAAATAAGATTCAGATCTGTCCCGGATTGGTGTTCGGACAGTCTTTGAACCGTGGACGTAGCCTTTCGGTGAACCACGTTAAATCTGGTGTCATTGTGTGGTTTGACTTGTTTTGTTGTTGAATTGGACCTGTTTTTAGAAATCACTGATTCAGCCCCCCTCTCAGTGATCGCGGTATCCAACATGGCATTGATAGCCGAGTTTGTGGCATTGATAGCTGAGGTTCGTGGCATTGATAGCCGGGTTTTTTTTTTGAAAGCCAATTTTTTGTTTGTGGCATGATAGCCGGTTTTGTTTTGATGGCCGGTTTGTGGCATTTATAGGCTGTTTTGTTTTGGTGGCATTGATAGCCAGTTTGTGGCATTTATAGCCTGTTTTGATGGCATTTATAGCCGGTTTGGTTTTCAAAAATGCAAGTATCGACTAAAAGTCGCCTCCCTGCTGAATGTTCTTGCAAGTATCGATGGAATGTCGCATCCTTGCTCATTCGGTTGCGAGTATCGATGGAATGTCGCATCCTCGCGGATTTGGGTGCAAGTATCGATGGAATGTCGCATCCTTGCTTTTCAAAAATTTTGGTTTTGCGGGTACTGACTTAATGTCGTTTCCCCACGATTTTTGAAATTTGTGGTTTTCTCGAACCTTTGGGTTATGGATATCAACTGAAATGTTGCGTCTCCATGGTTTTTTAGGTTTTTTCGAACCTTTGAAATTTGGGTTGTGGATATCAACTGAAATGTTGCGTCTCCACGGTTTTTAGGTTTTTTTTTTTTTTTGATATTTGGGTTGTGGATATCAACTGAAATGTTGCATCTCCACGGTTTTGGAGTCGCAATTTGACATTGCTTTCTTGAGTCATGTCATTTTGCAAGGATACCCTCAAGGAAGGAATTTGTACTTCCAAGGGCACGACAGCTTCGCATCCATAGACCAAGGAGAATGGTGTGCTATGGGTTGGTCCTCGAACGGTGGTTCGATAGGCCCACAAAGCTTCAGACATTTTGTCGCTCCAGTCTCTTTTGTGACTAGAGACCATTTTTTTGAGAATTTTGCAGAGTGTCTTGTTGAAAGTTTCTGCTAACCCGTTTGCTGCCGGATTGTATGGAGTCGAAGGACAGCTTTGGATTTGTATTTGTCGCAGAACCTGTAGAATCGATGATCCCGGAATTGTGGTCCATTATCATGGACGAATCTTTTGGGTATGCCGAAATGACAAATGATGTTGGTGCGCAGGAACTGAAGGACTGATGAGGTCTTCATTTCGCTGAACGCAAATGCTTCTGACCACTTGGAGAAATAATCCGTAGCGGCGAAGATGAAGCGATGACCTTTGCTCGAAGGGGGAGAAATAGGACCTATGATGTCCATACCCCAGGCTTCGAAAGGCCATGAGATCGCTGTAGGATGCAGCCATTCTGGAGGCATGTGAATGTAATCTCCATGAATTTGGCATTGTTGGCAGTGCTTAGCAAATTGCATTGCGTCAGCTACCATGCTAGGCCAGTAATATCCTAACCTTTTTATCTGATCATAGAGCTTGGGACCAGCCTGATGAGCTCCGCAAAGACCAGCATGAACTTCTTTGAGTGTTTCTTCAGCCTCTTGTTGTGACAAGCAGCGTAGAAGTACTCCGTTGAAGGATTCCCTATAAAGGGTTTTTAAAGGAATATCCAAATGAAATCTTGGGGTTCGCCTTTGGGTGCTTACCCGTTCTTTTGGATCTTCAGGTAGGATTCCGAACATAATGTAATCAATGAACGGATCCCTCCAGTCGCCGATTGAAGTTTGAAAGATTGAAATCCTACATCCAACCACTTGGTGGCATTCAGCAACAGCTTGGTGTGTGTTAAGAGGAGGAAGGATTCTTCTTTCGCACACTGTGATTTGCATGTTTTCCCCTTCCTGGATGTCCATGGATGCGGTAAGTCCAGCTAGGGCATCTGCACGTATGTTTTCACCTCTACGAATGTGGGTGATGTGACAGATGTCAAACTTTTGCAGAAGTGATTGTGCCTTGTTGTAGTAAGGCAGTAAATATGGCTTCCTGACTTCAAATTTCTGATTCATCTGGTTGACGATCAGTTGAGAGTCTCCAAAGACTTCCAGCATGGTGATACCGGATTCGATTGCGAGTTCCAATCCTAAGATCAGAGCTTGATATTCAGCTGCATTGTTTGTGCATAGTTCCAGTAGCGAGAAAGCGTGCGGAATCATTGTTTGTGCATAGTTCCAGGCAATGGATGCTCTGCGAGGAAGTCCGCTAGAGCTTGCCCTTTGATTGCTTTTTGTGGTACATAACTAATATCAAATTGTGACAGAAGGATGGACCATTTTGCCAGTCGAGCATTGAGAGAACCTACCTTTGTGACAAGGACCTTCAAGAGGTTGACCCTCGAGACCAGGTATACTGTGTTGGAAAGCAAGTAGTGACGCAGCTTTTGTACGGCGAACATCACCGCAAGACATTCTTTTTCGACTGGAGAGTAGCGATGCTCTGCACCTACTAGCATGCGGCTGAGGTAATATAGAGCAGCTTCTTTTCTTTGATCATTTTCTTGCGCAAGCAGAGCTCCCAAAGAGTAATCAAGGGCTCTTGTGTACAAGATAAATGGTTTTCCAGTGGTAGGAGCAGCTAACACTGGAGGTTTTGTCAGGTATGACTTGATGTCTCGGAAAGCAGCTTCACAGTCAGCATCCCAGACAAAGTTTACACCTTTTTTCATCAACCGGGAGAATGGACGGCATTTCCCCGATAGATTGGAGATGAACCGTCTGATGTAGGCCAATCTCCCTTGAAGGCCTTTGAGTTCTCTCAAGGTTCTTAGAGAGGGCATTTCTAGAATGGCTTTGACTTTTATGGGGTTAAGCTCTATTCCAGCTTTCCGAACTAAGAATCCGAGGAACTTACCCGACGAGACGCCGAAGAAGCATTTCAAAGGATTCATTCGTACTTTCTGTTTGCGAAGCTGGAGGAAGTCTTCTCGAAGGTTTTCGAGATGATCTTCTTTCCTTTTGCTTTTGACGGCGAGGTGATCAACGTAACATTCAACCGTCTTGTGCTGCATATCTTGGAATATTTTCATCATAGCCCTCTGATATGTGGCACCAGCATTTTTCAGACCAAATGGCATGACAGTGTAGCAATACACGCCAAATGGGGTCCGAAAAGATGTATGTTTTTCATCTTCAGGATGCATCTTTATCTTATTGTAGCCAGAGAAACCATCCATGAATGTCATTCGCTCGAATCCACAGGTATTATCGATCATTACCTCTGGTATGGGGAGCGGAAATTCATCTTTAGGGCATGCGCCATTCAGGTCTCTATAGTCAATACAGACCCTGATCTGCTCGTTTTTCTTTGTCACAGGGACAATGTTGGCCAACCATTCGGGATGTTGTTCCTCATGGATGAAGCCGATGCTTTTGAGTTTTTGAACTTCTTGTTCAATTTTATCCATCATATCTGGACGGAATCTTCTTTGGCCTTGCTTGACAGGCTTGATGTCTTCTTGAAGATTGAGTTTGTGAACCGCTATTTTGGGGTCTAAGCCTGGCATTTCAGCGTAAGACCATGCAAAGCAATCAACGAACTCACGAAGAAAGGCGATATAGTCGGGTAACTCATCATCCTTTATATTCTTGCTTATGAATACAGGACGTGGGTTATCTGATGTTCCCAAGTCTATCTTTTGAACAGGATCTTCTGTTGGAAGGTTTGAAGGTGGTTCCTCCACAATATTTTTGGAGGCTTCCAGCTCAACGAAACCTTCTGGGGTTTCAAAGGCATTTCCAGACCAAGGTTTTGTTCCTTTCCACGGGTCTTCTTGATCGGTAATTTTCCCAAGGCTTGCTATGAGATGATCCCAATCGCCTGTTGAAACCGGGTCAAAATAGGCTACTTCTTTTGGAGATGAGGGTTTTTCTGGGTCAGAAGACCACACGTCTGTGCCATCGGACAACTCCTCTTCATTTTTGGAGAAATCGTGCCAATTGGATGAGCTTCCTGGATCTTTGTCAGGTGACTCATCAAAGAGATATCCAGGGAGATCGATGTCTTCATGGACTTGAGAAGTTGAGGCTTGGTCAGTATATTGACTTTTAAGCCTTTGTGTCAACTGTCTCAAGGGAGTGTCGGGATCATACCCTAACCCGTGTGAAGACTTTTCTACATAGACATAGAGTCTCCAATCTTCCAGCTGGCTTTTGGTCAAGACGGGCCCTAATGGCGTGAGAATACCGCGTCCTTCTCCCAAACCGACTGGGTTTTGAGCATCATAGCCCATTCTCTTCATAATAGCTTGTGCCACAGAACTGTATAAGGATAGTTGAGGCATACCTTCATTTTGGAAAGGTTCAAGCATGGAGTTTGATGAAGAAGCATCCGATCTATGGAAGAAGATCGGCTTTTCCTTTGCTGAAATTGCTGGAACAACGAAGGAAGCTGACGTAGGATCTTCTATGTCAGAAGTTCTCTCCATTGGAGTGAGAGCAGGCTGAACTTGCTGTGTGTCAGCTTGGCTTGATGATGCGTCGTCTTCTGGCTCTGAATCCGAATCCGTGTCTTGCATGATAGACACGAAAGAGACAATAAATTTGCCCCCAGGCTTTTGCTTTGCCTTCTTCACTTTAGTTGTGATGACCAAAGGCTTTGAAGGTTTGAGGGAGATGATGAAGGGAGTTTGAATGCTCTCTTCGGATTTACCGGATGATTTGTTTTCTTCCGGTGATTGTTGAGGAGCTTTACCTTTATCTTTCTGGAGATTTTCGGCAAAGGATGCTGTGTGCTTATCCTCTTCTTCTTTTTCACCTTCATACATCTGTGAGTCTGCAAAGTGGACTTCTTTACCTTTGAAGGGTTTTCTGTCCGCAAAGACTCGATGTATCATGCCGTCGTCGCCAACAAACTTGATGCATTGATGTAGAGTTGAAGGGACAACACCATTCTCGTGGATCCAAGGGCGTCCGAGAAGGATGTTGTAGCATGAAGGGGTTTTTATTCCATACACAGTGACCTCAGAGATAAGATCACCGATCTGCAACTTGAACCTAGTTTTGCCGATAGGCCTTTGAGTACTCCCATCGTATCCAAAGATAGATACAGATGTGTGGCTAAGCTTGCTGGGTGGGATGCCCAACTCTTCAAGAGCCGATGTCGAGATGAGGTTGAGTGCAGAACCTGGGTCGATCTGAACTCTGTGCATAGGCATTTCCTTGATATACCCTGTGAAGTACAGGGGTCGGTTATGCCTGGTTTCGCCAAGTAGGAGGTCGTCCTTTGTGAAGGCCATGGTTGCACTGGCTGCTTTTTTAACCGAGAGGCATTCAATGCATGATCCCTCAGTTTTCTTCTTTTCTCCCTTTGAGGAGGCTTCTGAGTTTTTGACCCGGTAATCCATTTCAATTTGGAGGACTTGCGGGGCATGTTTGTCGACATCCTCATTCAGCTTTTGTAATTCCGAGATGAGATTATCTCGAGTGTGCGGAGACATTCGTAACAAATCTAGGATGTGCAGACGTGCAGGTATGCGCCTGAAGTGTTCAATCAAGTCATACTTGAAAGCCTCCTTAGGGCCTACATGTTCATCATTGTTGCCACTAGGGGCGCTTACAACATCTTTTCCCGAAGGTTTTATATAATTAAAGGAAGATTGGTTGTAATTTTTATGGTAGTCCCAGCCAAAGCGGGTGCCTCTACCAACTTCGAGAGCTTCTTGAGAAGGGTCTTCGTTTGGAAGATTGTCTTCAGGATCAAGAGGTTGTCGTTTTTCATTTGCTGAGGATGTATCAGCAGCAGAGTTGCAATCCTCAGTGATCATGTTGCACGGAGCATTTTCCGGGAACAAGTCCTGAACAGCATCCAGCAACCTTTCTTCTTCGTTGAATAATTCATCGTCCCAAGCATCAATAGCTGGGAATTCTTTAGTCAGGAAGGGTGTGAACTTTGAAGTCACAGTCTCAGGAGAAGAAACCTGAGAGGGCGTCATCTCAGTGAAAGTCACGTGAGACGAGGTGGCTCCAGAAGATACATTGCTAGGCGTCGCCGGAGTGTAAGTTCTTTCATCAGACGATGCTTCGGAAGAGCTATAATCCCGAATTATCACATTATAGGAAGCTCTGACGGGAGACGTTGCCTGATCGGAGTCAGACTCATCCTCGGATGTAAGAGGATCGTCTATCCAACAATTTTCTCCATTTTCAGGAGTTAAGGAAGGACGTACCTGATGGTCTTCAGGGACTTCAGGCTCTGGATTGCGATGAGGCTCGTTGACGCGGTCTTGCTCTTATTCTAGAGCGAGTCGCTGCAAGATCCTTGCATATTCTTCAAGATCAAGCATGGGAGCCGGATCTTCTTCTTCATCAACTCTTTGTGGCTCAACATGGTTGATTTCCACTGGAGTAATGAGAGGTGCTGGGTGTTGGGATTGGTGTATGCCCTAAAGCCCACTAGCTGCACTCTCATCTTTTGTTACTGGATATTTACTGGTTATTTAATTGAAAGATTCTTTTATGCTTAAACATGTATATATGTATGGTTGCGTAAGGCCCATTGTTTCTAGTAAATGAATTAGGTGTGTAGTGTCTACGCACAGATAGGTCTGATTCATGGACAACTGGAAACATCATATTTGTTCATAACTGAGAGATGGAGCTGGGCACTTCATCTTGGTATAAGTTATAATGAGAGACTCTCCTGTATTCAGGGTGACTTACCTAAGTCATGGGAGGGATTTCCCGGATTCATCTCATTAGTGCATATGCAATGCATTGAACAGGACCATGGTAGGTGTGATCTCTAAAATAGTACTATCACAGAAAAGAGATCAAGTCACCTCATGCTACTGAGTAACCGGTGCTCTTAATCTTGAGCATTTGTGGATGAACTGACGAAGTCAAGTTCTTGTGCTTTAATTCACTATGGGTGAGATTCTTTTCATGGGTCAACAGCTCTGTGTTTTGGGTACTCGGTCTTGATCAGTTGGGACGTGCAGATGCAATATAGAATCTATGCCATCTGATGATGGAATAATCGTCCCCTTAGAATTATCCGATTAATCATCAAAATCTAAGATCTTAGTATATGGATGTTCCATATGGATATTGAACTTGTGGGTCGCTCCCTGGATCAAGAGAATGATATTCGAATGATGACTATGTTAAGGATATGAAGTTCTAAGGTTTAGATGTAATCGGGAAGGTTGATAGTACATATGATAACCTGACTCGATTATGGATGTTACATAGAGGGGCATTCAGGTCATTACACTTAGTAGGTCGAAGACAACTGTCATTTTATGACAAGCTTATTATAATATATATTTGTCCTTGGAGTTCAACCATAACTCTCTAGTGGAATGAGTTAAGGTTAAAATGGTCTTAATGTTGCTATGGGTTTAGCATGGACATTTTGGTCATTTTGGGAGCCAATGGCAAATATGTCTTTTGGTCCCTTCTCTAGTTACTTACCAAGATTGGCATGGTTTCCTAAGATGTTTAGATAACATAAGGATGAATTATTTTTGGAAAAATAATTTTGAGTTTAAATTCAAATAGGCCTTTGATGGCATACATGAATTTAACTCTAGATAAATTGTATGTGGGCCATGGTGTGTATTGATATGTGGGACGTCCATATTAGGATTTCCATGGGTAAGGTTTCCAACTTTGAGTAGGACTCTCTACTTGGAAAGTTGGACTCCTCTTTGGATTAGTATTCCTATGAGTTAGTTTCCTTTTTGGATTAGGAACTTAAAATTAGTAAGTGTTCTACAACTAGGATTACTAATTGTATGGAAAGTTCCTTTTAGTTTCCTTTTCTAATTGGAGTGTTTCTTAAAGGAAATAAGTCTTTCCTTTTTGGACATCAATTAGAATAAGGAGAGATAACTTCATGGGAAAGGTTTCCACAAAAGTTTCAATAAAAGAAACCACTTCCCCTTTGGACGTCCAACACTTGAAGAGAGCCACAAGTCTCCCACACGTCCAGCCTTGGTTGCTTCTCTTCTTGATAGATGAGAGCTTAAGGTCTGAGTTTTTCCCTTGGAGAAATAGTTCTTGTTTCCTAGATTAAGATCCCACCATCTTAGCCAATCAGATTTGGAAGTGAGATAGAGGAGAAGATCAAAGGCAATACTAGTGCAGAAAATTCCGGCAACTTGTTTGCAAATTGCAAGTCTGAGTTCGGGCCTTTGGATCTATTTTTTCAGAGATTTGAAGTCTACAAATCTTCGAGGTAATAGTCTTCTATCATCTCTATTAATTAAACACATGTTGATCATGATTTAATGGAGTTTCTATGCGATTCTTTATGGCTGATTTCCGCTGCATAGTGCAGAAATCAGATTTTTTAAAATCTGTCATACTTTGCATCAGCCATAGTAGTCTCTTTAGGAGAAGTTTCAGATCTGAATCGCGGTTTCCTTCACTGGGTCAGCAGCATTTTCTTGTACAGCTTCTTGGTCTTCTTCATCATCAGACCAGGATCTTTGTGGCTGTAGGGGGTTATACCAGATTACTGGCATAAGATGAGACTCAGGAACCCATTCTTCATCGAAGAGATATTCTCCTGTTTCAAGGGACTCCTCCCACTCATCTGTGTAGTTGGATTCGAATCCATCATCGGTGTCGATGGACTCGTATCCATCAATGGAGAATCCAACTACCGAATTGCAAGAGTATGATGCCTCCTGCATGGCTTCTTTGAATTGAGGTGGCATGAAATCACTAAGAGTGAATTTTCTTACCCCCTTTGAAGTCTCTGGAAGGGATGTTTTTGTTGCCTCCAGTGAAGTGGTAGAGGAAGCCTCTGCCTTTTCTTTGACCTCTAGTTTTGGCTGGGTCTTCTCTTGCCGTTTGAGCTTGAGGAGATGTTTCCTAGCCTGCCTTCGCTGTTGAGCTGTAGGCTTTGTTTTCACGACCTCCCAATTTTCATCTTCCAAGAGATCGGGATGTACCCATATCGGTTGTCCGTCTGGTGTCGGGTAAGGAACCAGTTCCTCGGACGCTTGGATTGAGTTTATCACCTTGAAGGAAGTAATGATCTTCTTCTTCGGTGATTTTGATATTTGTCCACATGTCACCATGTTGACGGAGGCAGACCCATAGTTTTTGTCAAAGGTGATGACTCCATTTTTCCACATCTCGTTTATTTTCTCTCTCACAACGAAGCATTGATTGAGAGGATGCGAGATCATCTGGTGGTATGGACAGTACCGAGGATCGTTGGTTTTGCCAACATCACCCGGTCTTTTTAGTTCAGGGAAGGTGAGCTTGCCGTTTGCCACAAGAGCCCCGAAGATTTCATCAACATCTTCATCAAACGGGTATATCTTCTCTACTAGTTCTTTGAAGGCATCTGAGAGTTCAGGTCTCTTGCCCGCAGCTTTGTTTTCAGCTTTCTTTGGTGGCTGAGGAGCTGACTTGGTCTGCACATTGAGGACCTCTTTTTTCTTTGGTTTAGAGGTTGCAATGGCGGTTAGCTCCTTTCTTGATGATTTCTGACTGTTGAGGTTTTTAATCATCATTTCAGCTTCCATGGAAGCTTCTAGGAGTTCTCCCAGGTTTTTTGATTTGTTGCCGATGATCATGGAGCGGATTCTGGCTCTCATGTTGTTTCGGCAAATGTCGACTAGCGACGCTTGTGGCAGTACATCAAAGCATTTGTACGCCATTGCTTTCCACTTATGAATGAAGTCATATGTTGACTCATTCTCCCCCTGTTTTAGGCTGCACAGCTGAGCCATAGTAGCGGGATGATCTTCACCTTTGAAGTGAGTCAGGAAGCATGTCTCTAGCATGGCCCAGTTTTGGATTAAGTCCTCCAGCAGAGTGGAGTACCAATCGAAGGCCGTACCTTTTAGGGTACTTGCAAAGAGGCGGATCTTGAGTGCATCTTGATCCGCGATAGCTCCCGTCAGGATCTTGAAGTGGATGACGTGCTGTCTGGCTGATCCTTTCCCCGTATATGTTTGGAGAGTAGGATGCTTAAATTTTGTAGGGAACGGGACCGAGTCCATCCATAAGGGATATGGTGGCTTGATCCCATGCTCCTTGAGTATATCCTCTTCTTTTGCTTTGGCGAGGATACTGTCTACGTCTTTTTTGGTAAGGGCGCGTGACTCATTTTCTTCTCCATTTACCTCGTCGTTTTGATGATTCGGAGGAGGTTCATTGTTCGCCTGATTTTGGAAGGCGAGGAGAAGGTTTTCCATCAGAGTTTCAATCCTCTGCTGGCCCTGTTCCAACTGCTGGATGCGGGTGATCGCATCTTCTGGAGGTGGATTGCGGGGTGGTGGCTCAGAATTTTTAGCCAAGACGTTCATCCTTCGTGATTCGAACGAAGAAACTGTCCTGGTGACTGAGCTGGGGCTCATTCTTTTTGAAGAAGGGCTTGAGGAAGGATCACTCTGCTGTCCTTTGCTTGAAGGCACAGGGGATTCTTCTGAATGTCTTCTTGTCCTGGAGACGCTGCGGGTCATCGGACGTCGGACATGGATTTTTGTTGCTGATTTTTGGCGCCTTCTGGTTTTTCCAACCATATGGACGTCAGCAACTTGGTTGAGTCTTTCTTTTTCGACCCATTTGGGAGAGACTTGAAGTGTAGGAGGCTGGGTCCTTTGCTTCTCTAGTCTCTTTTGCCGATACGACGCGCGGCGGCGTATACGACGGGCAATTTGAGCTTTGGTCAGCTCTGCTGGGCATTGACGATGAAGGATGTGCTCCCTCTGGCGTAGCAGCCGAGCCTGTCTTCTTTGTAGTTGGGCAAGGACAGGATGCGAACCCTGTCCTTCGCCTGTTGCAGCGAAGCTTTGAATTTTTTGAGTTCGGCCCCTGTAGAGATGAAGGGTCGAACTGCAGGTTTATAGGCCTTAGCAGGTGCTTGCAGAGGCCTTGTGATGCATGATCTGATTTTGGGCTTGTAGGAACAAGCCGGCTCATGCTGGTTTGACTTGGGAGTCAGGTTGGAGATGGGTCTCTCCTCTTTCATGTTCGCAAGAGGGTAGAACTGGTTCTCCTTGAGTGGGGCCAGGAATGCTGGCTTAGTGGATGTTTGGGACCTTCTTTGTTTTTGTGAAGGTCTTGGGGACCAAGTCTTGGGATAGACCTGGTCATTTGAGGGTTGAGGCTTCGTGGGGTTGCCACGGGCTTCGGGCCTTCTGATGCTCGCCTTTGGTGTCACGGTAGTGACACGTTGAGAGGCGAGTTTCTGCTTCTTGGAGGGAGCAGTTTGTTCCTCGGGAAGTGGGAATGGTCCCAGCGTCCCAAAGACGATAGTCCGGGGAGTCAAGGTCGACCCGGAGCTTAGAGAGTTGCCGAGGGAGTTGACGCTTCGGCATCTGATGGGGCGCTTGTAGGTGCGCGTAGTTTGCTTCTGTTGAAGCATGAGCTGGTGCTTGTTTTCATCGAAAGTAATGGTTAGTGAAACTGCCATTGTTAGTTTTCGAAAAGTTTCTGAAAGAATACCACATCCATTAGTAATCACAAGAATATAATGATCATAAATGGGAAGTTCTTTGGTTTTGTCTTTTCAAATTGCTCGAGGGAGATGACCCAAGCAATATGAGGAAGGCAAAATGCCATAGAGGGTACAATTGTTCTGATCGCAGGTATGGTAAGCCCAGAATGAGCGTCCCAGTGACTGCTAGAAGCAATTGTGAACTTAAATTCGACTTATCGAGAAGCAGAGCTTGCTCGAGGTAAGAAGAATATAAAGTTGGAGTTACAGATGTGCCGGTCGGAATACAGTAGACCCTGAAAGGGCGTACTAGTACCGCTAGACACAAATGTTTTGAGACCGCATCCATGAGATGAGATTCTCTGTTTTGAAAGGTCAAAATTGGATTCATCAAAGAGAGCAGCAGATGGTATTCCAATCTGAACATGGGCTCAGCGATTTCCGCGAGCGCCAGTGCTCAGAAAGAAATGAACCATAATTTCTCTGATCTGAATCTAAAAATGACGAGTTTTTTTTTTTTTGAAAGGCTAATATCGGGTTCATCAAAGAGAGCAAAAGGTACTCCAATCTGAATACGGGCTCAGCGATTTCCGCGAGCGCCAGTGCTCAGAAAGGAGAAGACCAAGATTTCTCCAATCTAAACCCAAAATGACGGAAGTTTTTTTTTTTTTGAAGATTTTGAAGATTTTTTTTAAAAAAAAAATCTTTTTTTTTATTTTTATTTTTTTATTTTTTTTTTATTTTTTTATTTTTTATTTTTTATTTTTTTAAAGATTTTTTTTTGAAAATTTTTTTTATTTTTTTATTTTTTATTTTAAAATTTTTATTTTTTAAAAATTTTATTTTTGAAAAAAATTTATTTAAAAGACGAGAGAGTACACATAGGCCTCCTAACCCGGTCTTATGAAATCTTGATTGATAGAATTGCCCCCAGGTAAGGGTAGGATTACTTAATGAACCCGTTTGGAGGACCCTTGCCTAGAACAGTCAAGCTGTCTCTACACTCTGAACAAGGCTTTTCTTGAATCAATCATGATCAAAGAACGCGGTTGGTTTAACCTTAGTGGTCTATGTCTCCTTTTTGTTTTTTTTTTAATTATATTTTTATTTTATTATATTTTTTTTAATGAACTCATTGAAGAGAAACGATGGCCCAAAACCTTAGTCGAACAGGCTCAACATTTCTGCAAGCGTGATGAACGATAGGAACGGATCAAGGTTTCTCAATTTTGAATCCAAAATGAAAAATCTGATTTTTTTGTTATATATATATATTTTTAGATCTTTAATAAACTCATCGAAGAGAAACGATGGCCCAAAACCTTAGTCGAACAGGCTCAACATTTCTGCAATCGCGATGAACGATAGGAACGGATCAAGGTTTCTCAATTTTGAATCCAAAATGAGAAATCTAATTTTTTTTTTTTTATCTTTAATGAACTCATCGAAGAGAAACGATGGCCCAAAACCTTAGTCGAACAGGCTCAACATTTCTGCAAGCGCGATGAACGATAGGAACGGATCAAGGTTTCTCAATTTTGAATCCAAAATGAGAAATCTAATTTTTTATTTTTTTTTTTTTGAAAAGAGAAAGAGTGGAAATAAATTCAAAGAATTAGAAATTTCCAAAAAATCTCATCTCATTTTTTTTTAGATGCGGAATCCAACATAGGCCACCAATTATAAAGTAGCCAAGGAATCGAGAAAAGAGATATAAGCATAGAGCAAAATATATGATATGCAAATATTTCATTTCTAGCATCGTGTTCTTAAATAAACGGGTCCCACCGGGTGTGCCAGCTTGATGGACTGCGCTCCTGCTCGGTTCTACTGAGGTCGGCGGACGTGGGAGTCCGTTGGGTCCGACCCTTTCGTAACCGGGGGGCAAGGGCGTGCATCAACATTTTTTTGTGTGGGTGTGCCAGATTTTCTATTTTACTTGGAATTGCAAGTGGTGATCCGGAGATCAACCTTCGCAAGTAAAAAGGAAATCAACTTCTTTCAAGTTTTCCATTGCACATATATTTAAGAAAAGAGACATTTTCTTGATTTGCCATGAAAGGCGATTTTGTTGGCATTTATAGCCGATTTTGGCGTTTATAGCCGATTTTTTGGCGTTTATAGCCGATTTTGGCGTTTATAGCCGATTTACAATCCTTATCAATAATGAAAGACAAGAGTTGTGATTTTTGTCTCTTTTGAAAAAATACAAACTACAATGAAAAGCAAGAAAAGGAGGATCTAACTTCTCAGGAGATTGTGGGAGACCCGTTTAGATTGACGGTCGCAAGCCATATGTGAGCTTCGCCATCATCCATGCAAATGAGAACAGAGGATGCTATTGATTCGCTTGGCTTGGCTATAACCTCAGGCTTTTAGAGGACAAAGACCAAAAGAAGGTCCTATGTCCAATAAAAAGCCGAGTAGACGGGCTTGAAAAAGCTATGTCTAAGCCATTGGTGGCAGAAGGAGAAGGCAAGGACCTTGGGGGGGGACCCCCCCCCCCCCCAAGGGACTTTTGTCACCTTGTAGCGGTGGTCGGTGTAGGATTTCCGCAGAGTTTTCTCTCTTAGATTTCTGATGCCTTATTCTATCTGAGTTTCCGGATTTTCTGCAGTCTCTTGTGCTGTGTGTCTGCTGTCTTTTCTTCTTGGAGAGCTCTCCTATTTATAGGCTTTTAGGTAGTCCTTTAGGAGGTTTTATGAGCCTTGATTGTCATAAAACTACATAAAGGGAGGAGTTACAAAATTGAATTCTTTATTTTGTAACTCCTTTTTCTTGGCTTCTGATTGGCCGGAGGAGATTGAGGGCATTTAATCGCCTTTAATCGCCATGATGGGAGGAGTTTCATGGTTTCAATGCCATGAATCTCTTGACTTGTAACTCCCGGATGCTTGCTTCTGATTGGTCCGTCCAAAGAAATGGATTAATGACTGTAATAAAGCTAGTCAATTAATCGCATTAAGTGGTCGCCGAGCATCTGAAGAGTCGCGGGCCGTGCCGCGTCTTTTGGGATTCTTCTGGCGATGATCATCGATGGATCTTTATGTAGATCGACATCGGATGACCATGTAATTTCAGGTATTTATTGCCAACAGCGGGTCGGTGCCATCTGTCCTGTCGATTTCTCGATCGGTCGGGTAGAAAGCACACTTTTTTTGGTTAACCGGGTGGCGATCAATGTTGTTTTCGATACTCTTGATGATTGACCCGTGCTTTTGACGGATGTCAAAGGATTTGGTGTCTCAAAAGTATGAATTTTGGAAAGTACCAGAGGCCGGGCGCTTCGAATCGCGAAAAAATGGTGAAAACCGGGGTTTCCGGGGCCTTCCCGGCGATCCCGGGCTCCAGGGTCGCAGGGGTCTGCGACCCTGGGGGGTTTTCCCCCTTTTTGTCCCGTTTTGTGTCCGTATTTGCTGTTTTTCAATTCTTTTTTCTTCTGTATTTTTCCTTGATGTTTTTGACCATTTATTGGCCTGATTTCCCTGTAGGAAACCTGATGAGAGTCCTTGCATTTTATTTTGCAAAGTTTCCAATTTCCTGAGAAAGCCGAAGACTTTGTCGCGCAGAGCTGCCGATTTTCCGTCAGAAGCTGAAACTGGGTCAAACGATGTCGGAATGACCTGAAATTTGGTGTGAAGCCTCATGAGCAATAAATAAGACCAACATAGGCTTTTGTTTGAGTTTTGAAGCCATTTGGGGTCCTATCACCAGTAGACTCGCTTTTGTCGCGATGAAGATGTCGCGGTTTGATGTGCGGTCAACCGATGTCCGATTGACTTGAAATTTGACAGGGAACCTATTGGAGTCATTTTAAGATGATCCATAGGCTCTGTCTTGGAAACCATGGTCCCGGAGAGCTTCGCTGCCGAGAGGCCTGATTTGGCTTCCGAGCGTCAAACTATGGTCAAATGTTGTCGAAATGACCTGAAATTTGATGTGTAGCCCTTTATAAGCATTTGAAGCCGTCCATGTGCTCTATCTGATGAGTAATGGCCTCGGTGGTTCTCGCCACCGAGAGGCTTGATTTAGCTGTTCGAGGGTTGATGTAGGGTCAAACGTTGTCAGTTTGACTCGGAACTTGACGTGGAGCCTTTTGGAAGTATTTTGAGACCATCCATCGGCTCTGATCGAAGATTTGGTGTCTCCGATGCTCTCGCCGCCGAAAGCTCCTTTTCAGCTGCCGGAGAAGCAAAGTTAGGCCAAATGATTTTGAAATGGCCCGAAACTTCTTGTGTACTCCACTTTTGGCTGTCATGAAGGATCTTGCAGTTTTTGTTTGATTCTGACAAGATGTGATTTTTTGGAAGTAGTATTGCCTATTTATGGCAGGTTGCGACTTTATGTAGCTCTTTGGATCTTGAAGAGGCAAAGTGACATTTTTGGTGTCAACAAAGAAAAGAAAGCAAAAAAAAAACGTGTGAAAAAAAAAAGAAGCAAACACGTGGAAAAGAAAAAAAAAGAAAAGAAAAGAAAGAAACAAAAAAAGAAAGAACTTTTTTTTTCCTACAATGGGGTTTTCTTGAAAAAGGGAACTTACTTGAAGCCATTGATGGAGAAGAAGAAGAAAAGTCTTGAAGATCTTGAAGAAGAAGAACTCTTGGTCTTGAAGCCCTCTTGAGATTATTGCAAAAGAAAGTAATAAGAGCAAGAGATCCAACCTCCTCCTTGCTTTTATAGAGGAGAGCAAACCAAAGAAGGAAAGAAGAAAGAGGTAAGTGTTACTAATTAGTAACCTTACCAAAAGAAAGAGATTAGAAAGATTCTTTCCCAAAGAAAGATATCTTGAAGGATTTTCTCCCAAAAAGAAATCAATGAGAGATTTTCTCCCAAAAGATAGGATCAATGAAGGATTCTTTCCCAAAAGAAAGATATCTTGAGATATCATATCCCAAAATAAAGGGAACATGAGAGATTCTCTCCAAGTAAAGATATTCTTAGATATTCTCTATCCAAAGGAGATATTTTTGGATATTCTTTACAAAAATGACACCATATGAGATCTAAGCCATTTCAAAAGCTTAAGGTCCCGTGGGTTAGCCCATATGAGCCAGGTTTGACCACCTAGGCACTAAAAAAAAAAAAGAAATTTAGGCTTTTAGTCAAAGAGAAAACCCTCTTACCAAGAGCATACAAAAATGGTTCCATGCCTCTTTTTGAGTTGATTCGACCATACAAAAAAAGAGAATTCCAAGCCCTATGAGCTTCCAAAAATCAAACCACCCAGCCTCATATACCAAATTGAGCCAAAATCTTGAAATTGACGTTCCACAAAACCAAAACCAAAACCTGGTCCCCTAACTTGCCACATACAGCTTGTTGGGTCACAAGACCAAAACCAAAACCAAAACCTGATCCCCTAACTTGCCACATACAGCCTGTTAGGTCACAAGATCAAAACCAAAATTGATCCCCCAACATTCCACATACAGCTTGTTGGGTCACACGGTCAAAACCAAATCCGACCCCCTAACCTGCCACATACAGCCTGTTAGGTCACAAGGTCAAAACCCAAATCCACATCCCTGATGTCATCTTTAAAACTTTGCCTCGAGATGGTACGTGATCCCTTTCACTACCATAAAATTCCCCTGGAAGCTCAAAAGGCTACAAATACCAAAAAGAAAGACTGCTCAAAGACTCTTAGTCAAGTCACAGGCTCTCCTTCAAAAATCTCTTCGAGGCACATCGACTACAAATGATAAGCAACTCGTCACTGTACCTCGAGGGGGCATTTGTTGACACCAAAAAATGTCACTTTGCCTCTTTAAGATCCAAAGAGCTACATAAAGTCGCAACCTGCCATAAATAGGCAATGCTACTTCCAAAAAATCAAATCTTGTCAGAATCAAACAAAAACTACAAGATCCTTCAAGACAGCCAAAAGAGGAGTACACAAGAAGTTTCGGGCCATTTCAAAATCATTTGGCCTAACTTCGCTTCTCCGACAGCCGAAAAGGAGCTCTCGGCAGCGAAAGCATCGGAGACACTAAATCTTCGATCAGAGCCGATGGATGGTCTCAAAATACATCCAAAAGGCTCCACATCAAGTTCCGAGTCAAACCGACAACGTTTGACCCTACATCAACCCTCGAATAGCTAAATCAAGCCACTCGGCAGCAAGAACCGCCGAGGCCATCACTCATCAGATAGAGCACATGGACGGCTTCAAAATGGTTACAAAGGGCTGCACGTCAAATTTCAGGTCATTTCGATAACATTTGACCATAGTTTGACGCTCGGAAGCCAAATCAGGCCTCTCGGCAGCGAAGCTCTCTGGGACCATGGTTTCCAAGACAGAGCCTATGGATCATCTTAAAATGACTCCAATAGGTTCCCTGTCAAATTTCAAGTCAATCGGACATCGGTTGACCGCACATCAAACCGCGACATCTTCATCGCGACAAAAGCGAGTCTACTGGTGATAGGACCCCAAACGGCTTCAAAACTCAAACAAAAGCCTATGTTGGTCTTATTTATTGGTCAGGAGGCTTCACACCAAATTTCAGGTCATTCCGACATCGTTTGACCCAGTTTCAGCTTCTGACGGAAAATCGGCAGCTCTGCGCGACAAAGCCTTCGGCTTTCTCAGGAAATTGGAAACTTTGAAAAATAAAATGCAAGGACTCTCATCAGGTTTCCTACAGGGAAATCAGGCCAATAAATGGTCAAAAACATCAAGGAAAAATACAGAAGAAAAAAGAATTGAAAAACAGCAAATACGGACACAAAACGGGATAAAAATGGGGAAAACCCCCCAGGGTCCCCTGCGACCCTGGCCCAGGGTCGCCGGCGACCCTAGAGTCCAGGATCGCCGGGAAGGACCCGGAAACCCCGGTTTTCGCCGTTTTTTCGCGATTCGAAGCGCCCGGCCTCTGGTACTTTCCAAAATTCATACTTTTGAGACACCAAATCCTCTGACATCCGTCAAAAACACGGGTCAATCATCAAGAGTATCGAAAACAACATTGATCGCCACCCGGTCAACCAAAAAAAGTGTGCTTTCTACCCGACCGATCGAGAAATCGACAGGACAGATGGCACCGACCCGCTGTTGGCAACAAAGACCTGAAATTACATGGTCATCCGATGTCGATCTACATGAAGATCCATCGATGATCATCGCCAGAAGAATCCCAAAAGACGCGGCACGGCCCGCGACTCTTCAGATGCTCGGCGACCACTTAATGCGATTAATTGACTAGCTTTATTACAGTCATTAATCCATTTCTTTGGACGGACCAATCAGAAGCAAGCATCCGGGAGTTACAAGTCAAGAGATTCATGGCATTGAAACCATGAAACTCCTCCCATCATGGCGATTAAAGGCGATTAAATGCCCTCAATCTCCTCCGGCCAATCAGAAGCCAAGAAAAAGGAGTTACAAAATAAAGAATTCAATTTTGTAACTCCTCCCTTTATGTAGCTTTATGACAATCAAGGCTCATAAACCCGCCTAAATGGCTACCTAAAAGCCTATAAATAGGAGAGCTCTCCAAGAAGAAAAAACAGCAGACACATAGACAATAGACTGCAGAAAATCCGGAAACTCAGACAGAAAGAGGCATCAGAAATCTAAGAGAGAAAACTCTGCGGAAATCCTACACCGACCACTGCTACAAGGTGATAAAAGTCCATTGGGGGGGTACCCCCTCCCCCCAAGGTCCTTGCCTTCTCCTTCTGCCGCCAATGGCTTAGACATGGCATTTCAGCCCGTCTACTCGGCTTTTTATTGGACATAAGACCTTCTTTTGGTCTTTGTTCTCTAAAAACCTGAGGTTATAGCCAAGCCAAGCGAATCAATAGCATCCTCTGTTCTCATCTGCATGGATGATGGCGAAGCCCACATATGGCTTGCGACCGTCAATCTAAACGGGTCTCCCACAATCTCCTGAGAAGTTAGATCCTCATTTTCTTGCTTTTCATTATAGTTTGTATTTTTTTCAAAAGAGACAAAAATCACAACTCTTGTCTTTCATTATTGATAAGGATTGTAAATCGGCTATAAACGCCAAAATCGGCTATAAACGCCAAAAATCGGCTATAAACGCCAAAAATCGGCTATAAACGCCAAAATCGGTTATAAATGCCAACAAAATCGCCTTTCACGGCAAATCAAGAAAATGTCTCTTTTCTTAAATATATGTGCAATGGAAAACTTGAAAGAAGTTGATTTCCTTTTTTTTTTGCGAAGGTTGATCTCCGGATCACCACTTGCAATTCCAAGTAAAATAAAAAATCTGGCACACCCACACAACAAAAATGTTGATGCACGCCCTTGCCCCCCGGTTACGAAAGGGTCGGACCCAACGGACTCCCACGTCTGCCGACCTCGGTAGAACCGAGCAGGAGCGCGGTCCATCAGCCTCTGACTTCCGCTTCGAGTGGCCTTGACTGTGGTGGCTGCGAGCTCGGCTGTCTCGGCCATGATGGCTTCGACTATTACTCGAGCCTTCATCGTGGGCCCGACCACGTTTTTCATCCAGAAAAATCCTCAAATCCTCGTGAGAGGAAGGGACCACCTTGCTCTGGGCGGCTCTCTTCTCGCCTTGGCGCCCAGAGGGCTGCCTTAACGAGGTAGCTCCTGCTGCTCTTAGTTGCTGCTGGAGCTGACGGATTAACTTCTCCTGCTCCTGGATAAGGACGTTTTGAGCTGCGACATCCCCTCCATCAGCGACGTGTCGTGGACGGTGCGAGCTGCTAACTGCTACGGCTTTGTCCTTCTGGGGACACTCCTGTCGCCGTTCGTCTCGCCGGGGAGGCATGACTTCCTCACCCGGGGACGAATCCTCAACTTGCTCTGGGAATGGAACTGGGATGAAGAGGCGCGAGTCTGGGCGTTCTTCGCCTGCAGACGCGCCAAGCCCTGCCCCGGATCACCTTCGAGGAGGGGCGTCCGCCGACGGGCCCGGTAGCTGGACCATCGCTCTTGAAGACTCTCCGCCCCTCTTAGCTTTTGGAGGCACGGTATTTGGGAAGGTTGGGCTAATACTTTCCCACAGACGGCGCCAATTGTAAGTGCAAAAATAATAACTCACAAAATTATGGGCTGCCTGAAAGGATTTATCCAAACGTAAGATGAAGATCAGCTGCCTCAAAGCCTGAAAGGGGAAGAACAAACGGTCAGAGGACCCTAGCCTGAGTGGCGCAAGGCTCTCCGATACCTAAGTTAGTGTATGAACTGAACTAAGGAAGGAGAGGAAGAAGAGAGGCAGAGTAACAGCTCTAGTGTGTGTGTATTGCGCACCTTTGTTATGGAGTGTTGTCCTATTTATAGAAGACTCTACCTGATATCTTGGAGTGGGCCCCTAGATTTGATAGGGATGTTCTCATCAGCCCACAAAGTAATAAATGCGGGTCCATCACGGCCCACAAAGCAGTTATTACCGGTTCGATTAGCCCACATTGCATTAAATGCATGTCATGTTGGGCCTGATCGTGTCGCCTGCCTTTGGCGGTAGAGGTCCCATCGGATCCATCCTCGGGCTCTGCCCTGATTTGCCTATAGCCACTGGATGCCGCCTTGTCAGCGATCTGGCGAAGATTGTGGACGGCCGGGATGGCCCATCTGTCCCACTGGCTCACGCCCCTATTCTGCCACATGTCCGATGATGTGACGGGCGTGGGGCGAGACCAGGGTTTTTCTTCATCTCGGTTTTCATCCCGGCTTCTTCAGCCGAGGTTAGGCGCACAGCCGAGGTCAACCTTAGTAGCCAAGCTCGGCATGGGCAGCCGAAGTCAGTCTGGTTTCGGCTGTGTCCTTTATCCCGGCGACGAGGTGTGTCTGGGCGGCACGTGGGCGCGCTAATTGACATCTTATAGCCGAGATCAACATAATTCTGGTGCCTTAAAAATCTCCCCACACAAGTTCTTTTAGAACAAATATTATAAATAAACTTTCATAAAATGGACTGAATGGGAAATGATATTCCACTCTTTAATAGAATTAAGGCACCCACTTATTATGCTTTTTGTAGTCTCCCGCAACCTTATGAAATTGTTTTTTAGGATGTTCTCAAATCATTATTTGATCATTTTGGACACATTGGTAGTCGATTCCATATCCTTTGAGATTTGAGAATGCAAGTCTTACTTGTATGGTTTTCTTGATATGATTACATAATGGTAGAGTGAGTTCTTAGTGTTGGATTAGCCTTGTTGCAGGCTCTATATATGGCTTCTAAAAGGCAAGTCGAATAGGTGGAGTAGAAAAGTTTCTTTGGAATACCATGAAACCAGAATTTAATCTACCTGTGGGACCCAACTTTGAAGGTTTGGAGACCGTTACACCTGCCCACTTGCAACGGCCCGAACACCTCTCATCAGTGCGACACTCACTGTTAATCGGTTCATCCATCTATGGGATGTAGGCCCCCACTAATTCGATTTTTCTATATAATCTCTATAACTTAGATCCAGATTCAATGATCAGTGATCTCCTGGATGGTTCAATATTTAAAATCAAGATTGGTGGATACTTTCATGATTAAAACCGGGTGTAACATTTCACACATTATTGTGGCTATTATGGGTTGTTGACGAAAGGTGAGGAATTTTCAGATGGTATATATACTGTAAGGTCTGGTTTTGATTGATCAGCGGCTGAGCAGATTGGCTATGCTTGGCGATGTTAGCTCGGTAATGGAGATGCTGAGCAGGTCAGCTCAGTAGGTCAGCTCGGCAAGTCAGCTTGGCAGGTCAGCTCGGCAAATCAGCTTGGTAGGTCAGCTCGGCAAGTCAGCTCGGCAACGGAGACCTACCTCCTTCTTCTTGACCTGAACAGAGTGAAGACTCTATTTGTTTTCCTTCTTCTCAAATCTGAATCGATCTTCTTACCTGTATCAGAAGCAAACCATCATAAGAGCTCGATCGGGTGGTCCGACCGAGGACTCTCCGATGCTTAAGTTAGCCTTTAGAACTTTGTTCTCGTTCTGATTAGAGTTTTGGTTCAGAACTTACATACATTTTCTTTCTCTTCTTTCTTCCTTTTTTATATCTTTTTTCTCTTTTTTCTGCCATTCATGGCTCCATTAATTCTCTTCATGCTAGCCATTAGTGGTCATTCATATCTTTTATTGTGTAACTGATAACGGCTGGAGTTATTGCTCCCTTTTCATGGTGATAATTGATAACGGATGGAATTATTGCATCATGGGAGCACTCCTTTAATTCTCCCTCTTGGCGGGTTGGGTTGGTCCACTATGACCCAAGCCCAATCTAATATTGAGTTCAGATTTTACCCCCACAATTGCCCCCCAAGCCCCTTTTCTTCTTTTCCATTTTTCAAGAAGAAAGGGGGGCTTTGAAAGAGATCTCTTGTTTCCGCCGCCACTGTCGGTTCTTTCCGAACTCACTTTTTGGCTTAATGCTTGCATCGTCATGCCAAGCTATTAGTTAAAAAGAAGATCAGTGCAGTGTACCTAGTTTGGGCTCGTCCCAGTAAGGTTTTTATCCTTCGGTACGAAGTAGTGGGTCTTAAGCTGCCCTTTAAGTGCTAGGCCTTGGCCAGCATACCTAGTTTGGGCTCTTCCCAGTTAGGATTTTTTGCTAAGTTGTTTCTAATAAGGTATGCCCTACCATGGACCCACTATCCTTGGCACAGGAATAGGAGCGAGATAATTAGACAAGATACAAACTTTCCAAATTCTTTGGTACAAAGAAGATTAAAACGTTGATTCCATTCTTGGCACAAGAACATAAACCACAAAGGTCTTATAAGTGATAAAAAGCTGATGAATTCTTTGGTACAAAGATCTGTAAGTGCCTATCTTTGTTAACATTTTGGCTCTGCTGCCTAGATGGAAGCATTCTGGCACCTGGCCGAGGTGGAAGAGGCCGAGACATGCCTAGCCGGTACTCTTACCGAAGCTAGAATGAGCTCGGTGGCATTGTTGCCAAACTGGAGAAGACCGAGACCGAGACATGCCTAGCCGGTATTCTTACCGAAGCTAGGATGAGCTCGGTGGCACTGTTGCCGAGATCAGAGCTAGGTTGGCCGAACTCAGAGCCAGGTTGGCCGAATTCAGAGCCAAGTTGGCCGAACTTAGAGCCAGGTTGGCCGAATTTAGAAAATATCCCACACAAGATAATAAATAGAATTTCTTTAAATTTGCTGTGTTCGACGGTCTTTCCAGTGCCTTCCCTTCAAGTGTTTCTAGCTGATAAGCTCTTGTTCCTCCAGCCGAGGTGACCATGTATGGTACTTCTCAGGTCGGACCTAGCTTGCCGTGACTGGGGTCTCATGACGAGTTCAAGCAAAACATCGGAGCTCTGATTTAGTAGCCGAACTAAACTGCTCTGCTTGGCAATGGAGATCTCCCTCTCAGCTAACGAGCTGACTAGCTCTGCTCGACAATGGAGTTCTCCCTTCTCTTTCTTTAAAATTCATCCTCCGCCGGGCTAGTACATTTATGCTCGGGTATGTTCAAGTCTTCTTCCAGCTTTATGAATTCTTCAATCCGTTCCATCAACTCTCCTTGTGTGGTCGGGGATCGCTTTGTCAACGATTGGCGAAGCTGACTCTCCTTCGGCAGCCCGAGCTTGAAGGTTGCCACAGCTACTTGTTCGTTATTCCCTTCTACCTCATTATAGAGATGCCAATAACGAGCGCTGAACTCCTTCAAGCTCTCTGAGCTCTGCTTCTTAAGAGATAACAATGCCCCAATGTCCTTGGGCTGCTCGGAATTTGTTACAAAACGAGTAACAAAAGATCCAGCAAGCTCTCGAAAGCTATAAATCAATCTCGGCTCTAGGCGGGAAAACCATTTCAAGGCCAGGTCTCCCAAACTCGAGGAGAAAGCCTTGCACATCAGTGGCAACCTGGCTTTCAAGGCCAGCATTCCCTATCCACAATGCCATGGAATGCTGGTAACGCTGGACGTGGTTGGCGGGATCGAAGGTTCCATCATAGATCCGCAACTTAGGGATCGAGAATCGCCGAGGAGGATCCGCTTTTCCAATCTCCTCCGAGAATGGAGATTCAAAATTTTATGCATTTCCCAGGTACCTTGCTCTGGCTGGATTCTCCTGAGGGGACTTCTGGTTTCCTAACGCCTTTTCTATGAGAGCTTGTACATCCTCCTCGGTAAGTGCTCGTGGGGGTGCTTTCCTCCTCGGGGCTTCGCTAACCTCAATGGATCTTGTTCGGACTTCGGTTTCCTCTTGTCTTCGTAGTCGGGAGCTTGAAGTCCTATTCCCTTCATCTTCTGCTCTGGCCTTAGCTCGGATTCGCCAAGCTTTTGATTCAGAATGGTGACGTCTGGGCCCCCGCACATTGGTGCCACTTCGGCGCTCTATTCTTAAGATTTTATGAGTGGTTTCCGAACCTTTCCGAACGTCATCCGCATTCGGGGGACGTCCTTGCTCCTCTTTTGCTGCTTCCAATTCCAGCAGCAGACAGTTGAGCTTTTCCTTTTGTTGCTTCATTCCCCGCGTCAGATCCTGAATAGCATCTCTGCAAGATTGCTCCAGGCGGGCATATACATCCTGTGGTGGAGCTTCTACCTGGTGTTCATGACCTTGTTTCTGGTGGGGTCCCTTTTGCAATTTATCCATAGATGGTGAATTTACGGCGCGGCTTGAATCAGCGCGGTAAACTTCTAACTGGATCCGTCCATTATTGCCTGGAAAGGGGACGGTCCGGTCATTGTCAAGTATATGGTACATATCCGACATCTAGACCACCGGAGTGGTTGACTACAGGATCCTTTCCTGGGCGTCTTTGTCGCTCTTTGTCTTGGGTTGCCCCTATTTGAGACTAAGAACATCCAACTTGGTGCTGTGATCCAAGACCAAGCACTTGATCCACCATATTTCTCAGCAAGAAGAAGCGTTAGTGGATGCCTTTTTGAAGGAGGGATTCCTTCATGAGGAAGAGCCCACACTTCAGCAGGTATTGTATACACTTCAGGAGACTTGCTCCCTAATCATGCATTTGTCCCACATCGAGTGTGAGCGCCTCCCACCCCCAGTATATTAGCCTTGGCGTAACCAAAGGGTGTACCCAACCTCGCAAAAAATAAGGCCAAGGCCTGAAGGGCAGCTTAGGGCCCACTACTTCATACCGAAAGATAAAAACCTAACTGGGAAGAGCCCAAACTAGGTACGCTGCACTGATCTCCTTTTTAACTAATAGCTTGGCATGACGATGCAAGCATTAGGCCAAAAAGTGAGTTCGGAAAGAATCGATAGTGGCGGCGGAAACAAGAGATCTCTTTCAAAGCCCCCCTTTCTTCTCGGAAAATGCAAAAGAAGAAAAGGGGCTTGGGGGGCAATTGTGGGGGTAAAATCTGAACTCAATGTTAGATTGGGCTTGGGTCATAGTGGTCCAACCCAACCCGCCAGGAGGAAGAATATGAAGAGAATTAAAGGAGTGCCCCCATGATGCAATAACTTCATCCATTATCAGTTATCACCATGAAGAGGGAAACGAATGACCACTAATGGCTAGCATGAAGAGAATTAATGGAGCCATGAATGGCAGAAAAAGAGAGAAAAAAGATATAAAAGAGGAAGAAAGAAGAGAAAGAGATGGTACGCAAGTTCTGAACCAAAACTCTAATTAGAACGAGAACAAAGTTCCAGAGACTAACTTAAGCATCGGAGAGTCCTCGGTCAGACCACCCGATCGAGCTCTTATGATGGTTAGCTTCTGATACAGGCAAGAAGATCAATTCAGATCCAAGAAGAAGAAGGGAGATCTCTACTGCCGAGCTGACTTGCCGAGCTGATCTGCCGAGCTGACCTGCCCAGCCAACCAATCAAAATTAATACTTACAACAGGTAGGAAGATCTCCTCCGGACAACCAGGAGGGAAATCTCCATCGCCAAGCAGAGCCAATCTGCTCGGCCGCTGATCAATCAAAATCAGACCTTACATATACCATTATGATAGTACCTGCTCACCATGTGGCTAACTTGATTGATGGTATCCAAAGGGTCAGATCATCAAAAGGTAGGCCCCACCAGAACAATGTCTTTTGATAGAGCAATTACTATCTACTGCTGGTCGGTGTCAGATTTCGGTCAAGTTTGGCCAAGCCGCAGAGCAAGTGGTTATGTGAAAACCCGACAATGCATTTGTATCGTGGTTAGCCTCCATGTTCTTCTACAAAATATAGTAACCATATCACGAGGGTCCTGTTTCATGTTGCTACGTACACTAGTTGGAGCATGTGCTTTCAACGTGGCTCGATTCATTAATGGGGATTTGACATATTGGCCCTTTTTAGATATTTTTGTCCCAATTCCATGACTAAAGCTAAGCTAATGTCACCAGAGTTGTTTGACTCTGGTCTCCCTTTGTTTTTTTACTTTTTTGCCCATGGGATCTCTTTTTTGCCCATGGGATCTCTTTTTTGCCCATGATATCATGGGATCTGAATGTAAAAAGTCAAAATGCAAATCCCTAGACCGTCTTCTTATCTCTCTGTATCCCTTTTCACCTTTCCATTTCACCTCTCTTCTGTTTTTTACTTCCAGCAACATCACCAGCATACCAAGATGAGGACTTAAGATGCTCTTCATTCTTCGGTTCCATTTCTACAAGATGAGGACTTGAGATTTTCCTTCACCAATAGAAGACGATGGTTACGAATCTCATACAATAGTTTTACCTTCTCTTTTTTGTGTGCAGTACCAAGAGATATGATCTGAAAGTTCTCTCCCATTGAGGCATCTCATCTGCCCCACTTTCTCCTTCTCTTGTTAGAAACCCCAAGTTTCCCTCTCTTTTTCCTTTTTGGTTATTCAATTTTTCCCTTGGCACTGAAGCTTTTCCATCAGCATCAGCAATAAATGGCAACACAGCAGCATTAGTTTATTTAAGGGCACTAAAGTTTGTGCTCTTTTGTGAATGCAAGTATTTTTTGACGATGTAAATGGAAACCTTTTGTATTTGATGTTGAATATTAAATTTTCACCGTATTGTGGAATGGGATGATGTAACGAGAAATGATTTGTTATAGAATCAGGGCCTCAACCACAGTTCACATGATATGGTGGGTTTTATCGATCTTTATATGGCACTAACTTTCTGCAAACAGCAAGCACAATTCATTTTTCTCAGACCCATTTCAATTTGGTTGTCAAGTGAAAAGTTCTTAAAAAAACATAGCTACCATTTCTAATGTACGACTGTTGCATAAATCAGTCCCTCTGTTGTTGTAATGAATTCCAAGGGGAAAAGATAATGACATACAATGCAAAATAAGTCTACATTTACATCATTTCTGCCGTTTTTTTGTTGGACTAAAATTTTAATACAGAAAAGCCATGCAATCATGGGATTATCCCATGATATCATGGCTTTTGTCTGCATTTTGTAAGTAACATTTGTATTTTATTTAGGATTCAATAATGATAGAGCGTGGGAAACTGACACATGACCATCATTTCGAAGTCTACATGGCCATCATTTTTAAAGCTTTATTGTTGGACTAATGTTTTACCCAAATGTATTGTATAAAAGCCATGCTATCATGGGATTATCCCATGATAGCATGGGATAATCCCATGGTATCATGGCTCAAATTGTTCGATACAAACCATCTACATTTTGTTAGTAAGATTTGTATTTTATGGAGGAATCACTAAATTCACATAATATCATTGGTTTTATAAATTCTGGGCACACCTTAGTTCACATGATATCATGACTTTTCTAGGTCTCTATTACATATATTGATTGCAACAATGAAGCACAATGCGTTTGTCAAATTATTTTATGCAAATGTAATGTTCAAACATCCGGATATCATCATACAGTCCCATGACATCATGGGGTTTAGAGTTATCTATGACAACCTGCAAAAAGCCATGATATCATGGGATAATCCCTCTTCATCCACTTTTCCTGCAACACAAACATAAGAAATAAACCCATCGACAAATTCAACCACCATGTGCAAAATTATCTCCTTTAGAAGCTTTTACACATTCCATAACAAATCATTTCCAGTTACATCATCCCATTCCACAATACGGTGAAAATTAAATATTCAACATCAAATACAAAAGGTTTTCATTTACATCGTAAAAAAAAACTTGCATTCACAAAAGAGCACTGTCACACCCTGAAACCGGGCCCTGCAGTGATCCGACCTCGAGATGCGAAATTTTAGGATTAATTTGAAACTTTTTTTATATTTCCCACATATTCAAATTACAATTAACAAATGTCTTAATTACAAACCCAATGAAAAAGGCTAACAAAGCCATACCAATAAACCACTAAGTGACATACTACCCCAAGTGATTTTACGAGCTCCGGTGCCAAACTTAACATCTAGATAATATCAATGGGCAGCCTCTCACGTCAGACCGGCGGTCCCACCGCCTCCTCTGATCAAACACCTAAAAACAGAAAGAGAGGAAACTGGCACCAAACAAACAAGGTCAGACACGACGGTCTGGCAAGTAAATAAACAAGTAATATGAAACAAAAGGACATTCATAAAACCTTATGGAATCATTGTAAAACCGATTAAAGAGTCCAAACAATAATAACAATAAATCACAATAAAACGATCGAAAGACCGAACATAAATATCAAGGTAAATAAAAGAACAGTCTCTGGAGCATGAATATCTTAAAAAGATAACAGCCTACATAAAACATTTAGTAATTGGAAATACATTTGAAATCCTGAATAATAGAGGCAATACGATAAAAGATCGATTTCATAACATTAACAAATTCAAAGAATATAATGAGTATAACAGACAAGAATCATAAAACAAAATAATAAGTAGATAAAACATTGGCAACCACACAGCTATATTCTCCTATTACCAAAGTAACAAGAGCAGACAGAACCGTAGCCACTACACATGGGACCGGAAATAGAATCAGAACCGTAGCCATACAAATGGGACCGGCATATCAAAATTAGAACCGTAGCCACTACACGTGGGACCGGCAGATAAAAACCGTTGCCATGGTCGGTACAGACAGAATCCAAGCTGCAGCTGGCGGACAAATTAAAGATCCCAAGCCGGGTGATCAGCCCGACAAGGTGACCTAAGCCTAGTGGTGCCTTTAGTTTTCGAAACCCAAACCGATGCAACTCAAACCATAATAATCCCTTTGGCTCATGGGCTCACACTACAAAGCTCTGGCCCCATCTTGCCTCGAGGTTTTGTTTTTGAAATCATAGTCTCTTTGGCTCATGGGCTTGCACTACAAAGCTCTGGCCCCGTCTTGCCTCGAGGTTTTTATTTTCAAAATACTAATCTTATCGATGAAATTCCGAATGTGGCAAACCACTCCAATCTCCTTTCAAATCGATTCGGAGAAAACATACGAATTCCATGGTAAACCGCTCAAATACACATCAAAGTGATTTGTATAAAATCATACGATCAATCCTTTCGAACATGGAAAAACCACATGATCTTATAGCAAATCACCGATGCTATTTAAATTAGTTCACCGAAGAATACAAATACAAATACGTTCTCTAACTTGAAATGGGATGGGTAGTGGAGAATAACTTAATGACTTACCAAGGAACCATCTCAATACACATTTAACCTTTAAACATTGATTAATAAAGAGTATGTTTGATGCCAATGAAAATCCACAACATTTAAATGATAAAGTGCGTATTGAGACTTGAAAGATTCCCGGGTAACTTCACATACGCTCATTCTCTCATTGATCCCATTCCCATTTCACAAATTCCAAGTATCACACATAATCCCAAACTTCCAAGGGCTTCCATACATCATTAGAGGCTAAATGGGCCTCAAACAAATGGAGGGAGATGGGATGGAAAAGACCCGGAACAAGGGGGAAACAACCCGGGCAATGGGCTGCAAACGAACCACAAACCAGGCCTCAAAAGGGCCCTGGACTGGGCCCAGGTCCGCTCGAGCGGACCAGGGCTCGCTCGAGCGGACCCCTAACAGAACCTGGTCCGCTCGAGCGGACCATGGGCTCGCTCGAGCGGCCCAGTTCTGCTGGGTCCGAAACTGAGTGAAGTTTTCACTCTTTTCTTCTTCTTCTTTGATTTTTCTTTCCATCCTTTCTCTTCCATACATATTTCACAAGTTTAATGGCCTCTCCTAACCTCCAAAATCCTCAAATTATCAACCACACTCAGTCCAATTAATCCAAACACAAAACTTAGAAATCAGAGTTTTCTTCTCCCTTCTTTGAACACAATACTTAGCACAGGGAAAGCTAATTTTCAAGGTGACCAAAGTGAAGACAAACTTCCCATACAATGTAAAACAATAGCATAAGTGGAAATCAACATAATATTACTTCACTCATCCAAAGTAGATCCATAAATCAAAAGAAGATTAGAACATAAGAAGAAAAGCCATGAAATGGAGCCAAATAAGAGAAATCATCATATTAATTGTGAAATCTACTTGCCTCAAGTCTAATTGAGAGAAATAATACTCCTCAAACCAAGCTCTAGGATCTCAAGCTCCCAATCTACAAAAACCCCAAAATTTCCAAAGAAAACCCTAAAAATCCATTTTTCTCAAATCTCCAAGGAAAGCTCTTGCATGAGTGATGAAAACACTCTAAATGAAGAGGAAAACAAAGATCTAAAGTTTGGAAAGCCATTGCTAACCTTGAAAAGCTCAAACGAAGAAGAGAAGCTTGGATGAGAGCCTTGCCCTAGCTCAAAATCCTTGAAAAAGGCATCTTTGGAAAGCCAAGAGAGAGGAGAAGAAGATGGGAAGATCAAATCTCCATTTAGCATCCAAGAAGAAGAGATACATCGGGAGAGAGAAAGGGGCTGGGAGAAAACCCTATCTCCTCCCTTGTTGCAGGAAAAAGGAAAAATGGGGAAGGAGAAGAGCCTCATTGGCTCTATAAAGGATAAATGGCCCCATGGGCCCCAAATTTACAAAGGTCAAAACTAGCATTTGTGGGTCCCGAATGAGATCGACGAAGAAGACAAAATCGATCAGCGAGATTTCTACTTTCCAAAAAGTATATTTTCCCCAATTTCTGAAATTTTTGAAATTCATGGACAGATTTAGTGTGAAAAGTAAGTTTTGCCCTTTTTCTCGAAAAACTCATTTTCTGATCATCAAATCAAAATGGTCACGACATGAAAGTTGTTAAACTTCATAAAATGAGTCAAAATACACCAAATTCAGAATTTTTAGAAATCAAAAGTAATTTCTCATAAAAATACATATCATATGGACCGGGTCAAACTAAAGTCAACGGTCTTCAAATCTCCAAGGCTATGGAAAAATCTAGTCAAACTCAAAAACAAAGTCAAACCAACTCAAACCTCACTTAAAAAGCTAAACCACGATTAAAACAATACTAAACAGAGAAATTGGGGGTCGGGGTCTTACAAGCACAAACTTCAGTGCCCTTGAATAAACTGATGCTGCTGCGTTGCCATTTGTTGCTGATGGTGATGGAAAAACTTCAGTGCCAAGCGAAAAAGTGAATAACCAAAAAGGAAAAAGAGAGAGGGAAACTTGGGGTTTTTGACAAGAGGATAAGAAAGTGGGGCAAAGGAGATGCCTCAATGGGAGAGAACTTTCAGATCATATTTCTTGGTACTGCACACAAAAAAGAGAAGGTGCATTGTATGAGATTCGTAACCATCGTCTGCTATTGGTGAAGGAAAATCTTAAGTCCTCATCTTGTAGAAATTGAACCGAAGAATGGAAAGCATCTTAAGTCCTCATCTTGGTCTGCTGGTGATGTTGCTGGAAGTAAAAAACAAAAGAGAGGTGAGATGGAAAGGTGAAAAGGGAAACAGAGAGATAAGAAGACGGTCTAGGGATTTGCATTTTGACTTTTTACATTCGGATCCCATGATATCATGGGATCCTGGGCAAAAAATTAAAAAAAAAAGGAGACCAGAGTCAAATGACTCTGGTGATATTTACTTAGCTTTTGTCATGGAATTGGGAGAAAAATGTCTAAGAGGTGCCAATATGTCAAATCCCCTTCATTAATTTGTCTGTCTAAGAGGTTTTAGAAGCTTGTTCTGGAATGTCAATGGGGATCCGATTCAATTGCCTGCAAAAATATTATATGATTAAGCTATAGATTGGAATTTAGCTATGGACATTGACTCGAGCTGATTATTATTAATTTGGCTCAAACTTGAGACTCTGATAAGGCTCGGAGCTCCAACAACCAGATATAGATACATTATATGAGTATGGAAATGGATATGGATATTGAAGATACTATTCTATAATGGTAAAATGTGATTTATGATTGTCTGGGGCATTCTAATTTAACACGGATTCAGCTTATGTTCAACATTGAGTTCAATAGCTAAAAAAGACCTGCAATTACACACAATGAAATTTTGGCCAGTCAAGTACTCTGTGGGGATCACCATTCGGTTGGGAAAGGGGTGCATTTTGGCCCCAAATGAGGGTATGTACATTTAGGGCATTAAATCCGTGGTGAACCCCATTTACAAATTAGAACCCAAAACTTGATATCATACTATGAGTTTCTTTATTTTTTAATGGTTTTGTAGGACGCTTATAACAGCCACAAAAGGTGATTATTACCTACAATTATTATGAGAAATCCACACTATTTCCATAAACATCAACAAAATCAAACAAGAAATATGGCAAAGCAAAAAAGAAAAAAATGAGGAAAGCAGAAGGGGCTTACCGAAAAGAGGAGAGAGATGAAGAGGCAGCACCGACAGAGAGACAGCGGGGGGTCCGAGCAGAGGCAGCAACAAGAGAGAGGGAGACTGTTTTCGAGCGAGAGAGACAACGACAGAGAGCAGAGAGATCAAGCATAGAGAATATCGAGAGAGAGAGAGAGAGATAGAGAAATAGCAGAGAGAGAGAGAGAAATAGCAGAGAGAGAGAGAGCAAATAGAGAGAAAGAGAGAGAGAGCAGAGAGAGCAGAGAGATCGAGCGACAGAGGGCGAGAGTGAGAGAGATCTAGCAGAGAGCGAGAGTGATAGAACAGAGAGCGAGAGCGAGAGTGAGTGGGAGAAGCGCAGGAGAGAGAGTAAAAAGAGGCGTGTTGTGGCGGGAGAGGAAAAAAAATGGTGGGAAATTTTCCTTCCATTTTTTTCTGTGTGAAAAATACAATTTTTGTCAGTAAAAATTATTTTTGTTTTTAAACAAGTAGAAAATTCTACCCATCTTTTCCGATGTTTTATATTAAACATCGATGATAAATTTTTCGACGCTACATTTCGTCGGTAAAAGACTCTGATTTTTAATTTTCCTAAAAATAAAATTAAACATTACCGACGTTTTACAAAAAATGTCGCTAAATGTTCATTTTACAGACATCATATAATTCGCTGATAATAGTCTCTGATAGTTTTACCAACGTAAAATAAAAAAAAATTCAACAATTAGACTCGAAAACAGCCCGCCAGGGGTCCGGAACGGGAAATGGCCCCCGGAAACATTGGATTTCTCGTCCGGCCTTAAATGAAGGACCGGACCGGACCACTTGTATGTGGTCCGATCCGGTCCGGTCCACTCCGAATCGGTCCAGTTTGACCTCATACGATTGGTCCGGACCAGTTTCAATTTTTCCACCAATTATAAATGGCTGATTTATAATTAGGGGCATCGATTTCTTTCAGATATGCATCCCGTAATCCGTACTTGTTGTTCAAAGATGATGCAGATTTGCAGACCCTCCCTTCAACCCTTCACCTAAAAACCATAAAACAACAAAAATGAACAGAATCATAACTAAAATAAACAAACAACCAGTATGCTACAAATCTTTGAAATACACAACACAACCACATTGAAACAGTACATCGATTCTCCATTCACCTACTCAAAACTCTCCCAGATTAGGGGGAAAACATCAAGCCTTACCTGATGGACAGCGCTCCTGCCTGGTTCTACCGAGGTCGGCGGACGTGGGAGTCCGTTGGGTACGACCCTTTCGTAACCGGGGGGCAGAGGCGTGCATCAACATTTTTTTGTGTGGGTGTGCCAGATTTTCTATTTTACTTGGAATTGCAAGTGGTGATCCGGAGATCAACCTTCGCAAGTAAAAAGGAAATCAACTTCTTTCAAGTTTTCCATTGCACATATATTTAAGAAAAGAGACATTTTCTTGATTTGCCGTGAAAGGCGATTTTGTTAGCATTTATAGCCGATTTTGGCGTTTATAGCCGATTTTTTGGCGTTTATAGCCGATTTTGGCGTTTATAGCCGATTTACAATCCTTATCAATAATGAAAGACAAGAGTTGTGATTTTTGTCTCTTTTGAAAAAATACAAACTACAATGAAAAGCAAGAAAAGGAGGATCTAACTTCTAAGGAGATTGTGGGAGACCCGTTTAGATTGACGGTCGCAAGCCATATGTGAGCTTCGCCATCATCCATGCAAATGAGAACAGAGGATGCTATTGATTCGCTTGGCTTGGCTATAACCTCGGGCTTTTAGAGGACAAAGACCAAAAGAAGGTTTCATGTCCAATAAAAAGCCGAGTAGACGGGCTGAAAAGCCATGTCTAAGCCATTGGCGGCAGAAGGAGAAGGCAAGGACCTTGGGGGGGGTACCCCCCAAGGGACTTTTGTCACCTTGTAGCGGTGGTCGGTGTAGGATTTCCGCAGAGTTTTCTCTCTTAGATTTCTTATGCCTCTTTCTGTCTGAGTTTCCGGATTTTCTGCAGTCTATTGTCTGTGTGTCTGCTGTCCTTTCTTCTTGGAGAGCTTTCCTATTTATAGGCTTTTAGGTAGCCATTTAGGAGGGTTTATGAGCCTTGATTGTCATAAAGCTACATAAAGGGAGGAGTTACAAAATTGAATTCTTTATTTTGTAAGTCCTTTTTCTTGGCTTCTGATTGGCCGGAGGAGATTGAGGGCATTTAATCGCCTTTAATCGCCATGATGGGAGGAGTTTCATGGGTTAAATGCCATGAGTCTCTTGACTTGTAACTCCCGGATGCTTGCTTCTGATTGGTCCATCCATAGAAATGGATTAATGACTGTAATAAAACTAGTCAATTAATCGCATTAAGTGGTCGCCGAGCATCTGAAGAGTCACGGGCCGTGCCGCGTCTTTTGAGATTCTTCTGGCGATGATCATCGATGGATCTTCATGTAGATCGACATCGGATGACCATGTAATTTTAGGAGTTTGTTGCCAACAGCGGGTCGGTGCCATCTGTCGTGTCGATTTCTCGATCGGTCGGGTGGAAAGCACACATTTTTTTGGTTGACCGGGTGGCGATCAATGTTGTTTTCGATACTCTTGATGATTGACCCGTGTTTTTAACGGATGTCAGAGGATTTGGTGTCTCAAAAGTATGAATTTTGGAAAATACCAGAGGCCGGGCGCTTCGAATCGTGAAAAAATGATGAAAACCGGGGTTTCTGGGGCCTTCCCAGCGATCCCGGGCCCCGGCGACCCTGGGGGGGTTTTCCCCCTTTTTGTCCCCTTTTGTGTCCGTTTTTACTATTTTTCGATTCTTTTTTCTTCTGTATTTTTTATTGACATTTTTGACCATTTATTGGCCTGATTTCCCTGTAGGAAATCTGATGAGAATCCTTGCATTTTATTTTGCAAAGTTTCCAATTTCCTGAGAAAGCCGAAGACTTTGTCGCGCAGAGCTGCCGATTTTCCGTCAGAAGCTGAAACTGGGTCAAACGATGTCGGAATGACCTGAATTTTGGTGTGAAGCCTCCTGAGCAATAAATAAGACCAACCATAGGCTTTTGTTTGAGTTTTGAAGCCGTTTGGGGTCCTATCACCAGTAGACTCGCTTTTGTCGCGATGAAGATGTCGCAGTTTGATGTGCGGTCAACCGATGTCCGATTGACTTGAAATTTGACAGGGAACCTATTGGAGTCATTTTAAGATGATCCATAGGCTCTGTCTTGGAAACCATGGTCCCGGAGAGCTTTGCTGCCGAGAGGCCTGATTTGGCTTCCGAACGTCAAACTATGGTCAAATGTTGTCGAAATGACCTGAAATTTGACGTGTAGCCCTTTATAAGCATTTTGAAGCCGTCCATGTGCTCTATCTGATGAGTGATGGTCTCGGTGGTTCTCGCCGCCGAGAGGCTTGATTTAGCTGTTCGAGGTTTGATGTATGGTCAAACGTTGCCGGTTTGACTCGGAACTTGACGTGGAGCCTTTTGGATGTATTTGGAGGCCATCCATCGGCTCTGATCGAAGATTTGGTGTCTCCGATGCTTTCGCCGCCGGGAGCTCCTTTTCAGCTACCGGAGAAGCGAAGTTAGGCCAAATGATTTTTAAAATGGCCCGAAACTTCTTGTGTACTCCTATTTTGGTTGTCTTGAAGGATCTTGCAGTTTTTGTTTGATTCTGACAAGATTTGATTTTTTGGAAGCAGCATTGCCTATTTATGGCAGGTTGCGACTTCATGTAGCTCTTTGGATCTTGAAGAGGCAAAGTGATATTTTTGGTGTCAACAAATGCCCCCTCGAGGTACAGCGACGAGTTGCTTAACTTTTGTAGTCGATGTGCCTCGAAGAGATTTGGTGAAGGAGAGCTTGTGACTTGACCAAGAGTCTTTTGAGCAGTGTTTCTTTTTTGTATTTGTAGCCTTTTGAGCTGCCAGGGGAAGTTTATGGTAGTGAAAGGGATCACGTACCATCTCGGGGCAAAGTTTTGAAAATGACATCAGGGATGTGGATTTGGGTTTTGACCTTGTGACCTAACAGGCTGTATGTGGCAGGTTAGGGGGTCGGGTTTGGTTTTGACCGTGTGACCCAACAAGCTGTATGTGGAATGTTGGGGGATCAATTTGGGTTTTGATCTTGTGACCTAACAGGCTGTATATGGCAAGTTAGGGGATCATGTTTGGTTTTTGGTTTTGGTCTTATAACCTAACAAGCGTATGTGGCAAGTTAGGGGACCAGGATTTGGTTTGATTTTTGTGGAATGTCAATTTCAAGATTTTGGCTCAATTTGGTAGATGAGGCTGGATGGTTTGATTTTTGGAAGCTCATGGGGCTTGGAATTCTTTTTTTTTGTATGGTCGAATCAACTCAAAAGAGGCATGGAACCATTTTTGTATACTCTTGGTAAGAGGGATTTCTCTTTGACTAAAAGCCTAACTTTTTTTGTGTGCCTAGGTGGTCAAACCTGGCTCATATGGGCTAACCCATGGGACCTTAAGCTTTTGAAATGGCTTAGATCTCATATGGTATCATTTTTGTAAAGAATATCCAAAAATATCTCTTTTGGATAGAGAATATCTAAGAATATCTTTACCTGGAGAGAATCTCACATGTTCCCTTTATTTTGGGATAGGATATCTCAAGATATCTTTCTTTTGGGAAAGAATCCTTCATTGATCCTATCTTTTGGGAGAAAATCTCTCATTGATTTCTTTTTGGGAGAAAATCCTTCAAGATATCTTTCTTTTGGGAAAGAATCTTTCTAATCTCTTTCTTTTGGTAAGGTTAATAATTAGTAACACTTACCTCTTTCTTCTTTCCTTCTTTGATTTGCTCTCTTTTATAAAAGCAAGGAGGAGGTTGGATCTCTTGCTCTTATTACTTTCTTTTGTAATAATCTCAAGAGGGCTTCAAGACCAAGAGTTCTTCTTCTTCAAGATCTTCAAGACTTTTCTTCTTCTTCTCCATCAATGGCTTCAAGTAAGTTCCCTTTTTCAAGAAAACTCCATTGTAGGAAAAATAAAAAGTTCTTCTTTTTTTTTTTTGTTTCTTTCTTTTTCTTTTCTTTTTTTTCTTCTTTTTTTTCTTTCCACGTGTTTTCCTCTTTTTTTTTACACGTGTTTTCTTTTTGCTTTCTTTTTTTTTTGCATTTTTTTTTGTTTCTTTTGTGGGCCGTACGGACAGATCCGTACGGATCTGGCCGTACGGCCACGTGGCCTGTGGGCCATCCCCTTTTTTTTTTCTTTTCTTTTTTTTGTTTTCTTTCCCCCCTTTTTTTTTGAGAAAGTTTTCTTTTTTTTCTTTTTTTTTCTTTTTTTTCCTTTGCTCATCATGATAATGCCCTTTTTTTTGGCAAACCTAGATGTTCATGCATGCATTCTATTGTAAATTAAATTTGTGGCATGATGTGATAGCATACCTGAAAGTTTTCGCAAATTTGGGAATTTGGAGCTTGCAGCGATGTTGAGCCCTTCCTGATTTTGCGGAGACTTTGAGGTTTCGAAAGTTTGGAGTTTCGGAGCTCGCAACGATGTTGAGCCCATCTTCAAGCTTTCTATTTCTTTCGGGATAGTTCCTTTTCTTCGGAATTGCCCCGTCATCATGTCAAAATTTCGCCAGATTTTTTTTTTCTAGCGAGATTCTGTCATTTTGATGTTTGATCTTTTTCTTTTCCATCCTTTGCAGGTGGTTCCTCCAGAACGAACAAGGGTAAAGAGCCTGCTACAAGCGTACCTCGTCGATCTTCTAGATCTTCTAATCCGGCCGTTCAGTAGGCCTTTGAGAAGGTCCAGTATGTTGAGAGAAATCTGGAAGAATACGACTCCCTCAACAGAGATGAGATGAGGCAGCGACTGATCACTCTCAAGGGAGAGGAATTCTATAAGATCATGGTAAGCAGTCGTCCATGGGTGATGGAAGATCAGAGCGTTTTGCCCAAGCCTACCTTCTTCTTTGGTGATGCAGTCCCTGATGACGTGACATACCAAAGGAGGTGTTTTCAGTTTTCTTTCACAGCAGATGGTGAGAAGAAGACTGTTGTTACGGTCGACATTTGATCGCACCCTCTCGATCATGAGCCTTGCCCCCACGTGCTCTAAGAGGGAAGATCCTCCAAGCTGGGTGAGAAGGACAAATGTAATCAAGACCGGGGTTTTTGTTGGCGGTTCTCCTGGATATACGGAGAGGTCGCCTGTTGACATGGACCTGTTGATGCCATCCAGCGGCTACCAGGGCTCTGATTATCCGTCGGTCGATTTGAGACTGGTGGGCCTTGGTATTTTCAGCGGTGATGGCAGCAATTGGATCAAGCCTTTTCGACTTCGTGGCCGTTTCAATGCTGACTCCGAGTGGAAGTCGTGGACTGATCGCGTCCTGCTGATTGGTGGCGCCGTTTTGAAGGAAGCCGGGATTTTTGATGCAGTCCGCGCCTTTAGGGAGACCGTGATCTTTTCCGACGAGGCCTTCATGGCTATGCTGGAGTCATTCCTCCCACAAACCAATACCTTCGTTGTGACGAATGGTGAGATTGGTTTCTCTTTTGAAGGAGTTGAGCGCCATTACTGGATTGCCCATCCTCGGCAAACTTTATGAGGAGTTTATGCCGATTGACTGCGTCCTTGAGGGGCAGTCTGAGGAGTTCAGGCTTCTATACTTTCAGCTCATCGCCTTCTATGATATTTTGAAGGAGAAAGAGGGTTTGAAAGTTAGATCCAGCAGTTGGAAGAGTTCTAGCTCTTCATTCTCCAACTTTTTTGATAGCAGGGAGTCTTCTGATAGCGTGACCCAGGAAGCCGGAGCTCAGGATCCAAGTTCGAAGAAGATCTTGGCCATGCAAGAAGAGTTGAGAGATTTATGTACGAGTACAAACGCCATATGTCCTGACATTGCACTGCGGAGAGATCTCGCTGTTTACCTCACTTATTGGCTTGGTGAGGCTATTTTTGCTGGAGGAGATGGAACGCACATCAAGCCGCATTGTATTTTTTCGGCTTGTCAGATGGCATTTGGGGAGCAGCTTGCTTTGGTGCCAGCTCTTTACTCCTACCTGTGTACCGAACTGCAGGCTGCTGCTTTTTTGGTTCGGCTTGGGCTTCCCATGAATAGGGTATTTTCAGCCCACATCTTTTATTCGTGGTACGTGTACCACTGTCCTGGCTTCCACCGGCTGGGTGCTGCACAGGATGATGATCCTCTGATGATTCGACTGGCTAAGGGCAAAGCCGTGTCCGAATCACTTTTGTTTGCCCGCATGAGGATCCGACGGTTCAGGGACGTCGAGATGGGGCAGTCTTCAGTGAAGCTTTCTCCGGAGTTGCGGAAGAAGGCTTTTGATTTTGGTGCCTCCCGAGACTCTACCAGGGCGGGGTCGAGAAGGCATTATTCCTTGACGAATGCAGAGAGAGTGGCTTTTCAGGATACGTGTCGGCACGATGGTGTACCGTAGACATCTTTTCGTCGACATCCAGCCGTATGTACCCTCTCGCTTTGCTTGGCAGCTGGGCTTTTCTCAAGGCATTGTTGGAGCGCCTTCAAGCATGGTGAAGCGCTTTGGAGGTTTACAGGACGGGAGAAATGCATGGGCTTTCTATAGTGCTGAAGACACTACAGCCATGATTTCTTATCCTGTGTTGTTGACTTCCCGGACTGCCGGCTTTGCGAAGTGGTTCGCGGAGAGCTTTTCGGCATATCGGGGGCTTTCCAAGAAGGAGCTTGATATGAAGCTGGCATCTGGAAAGGGCCTTGGAAAGTCGGATGGCGTCCGGCGAGAGGAAGTTTGGGCCTTCCTTTCTAGAGAGAAGCACAAGATAGGCTTTCTCGGTGACCAGGGCGTCATTGGTTCTGAAGCTGTTCGAGAAATACCTGATGAGGCTTTAGAGCAGCTTAAACAGGAGGAAGCCGAACTTGGTGCTTGGATGCAAGCGGCACAGAGGCAAGCTTCCGTGGAGTCTACTGGCAAGAGTAGACCATCCAGTGAGGAGTCAAGTGGGAAACCTGACTCTGACAGTGGGGCAGGTTCCTCTAAGAAGCGAGCCCGCAGGAGTAAGAGGAGGAGGAGTCATCATCGCAGCAAGGGGCAGCATGAGGACTCTCCTGACTTGGAAGTTCCTCTTACTATCAATGAGGATGTGCCAGTGGATGCTGACGAGCCTCCAGAGAAGAGAAGCTGAGAAGAAGAGACCGTCGATGAAGGTATGATTCTTCCTTTTTCTCTTTCCATTTCTTTTCATGGGATTTTCCATGTTCTGATTTGCTTCTTGTTTCTGCTTTTCTTTTTTTTTTAGCAGAGGAAGACTTGGTGACGCCTGAGGTTCCAACCGACGAGGTGGTGACGGATCCTGTCGGGGTACCTGAAGAAGAACCGAGGGACTCTGGAGTGAATCCAGAATCTCCAATTGGTATGACTTCTTTTGCTTCTTTTTTGTGTCTGCGACTTGGTTTGCTAACATTTTTTTTTTTTTTGCCAGCTGACATGCCACAGGATTCCGATGACTTCGAACCATCGATGGATGCAAATGTTAATGATGCTTCCGATGCGTTCATGGAGGAAGAAAGTGTTCCGCCAGTCGTCGAAGAAGGTATTTTGTAGTAATAACCCTGATAATGATTTTCAAACAGGATCATATTCATACCCTTTTGTGTTTCTTTGGCAGGTTTTGAAGTGACAGAGGAGGATCCGTCGCTTCCAGAGCAAGGGATGCCAGAGGTTGATCTAGAGGTAGAGACTCATGGGACCAGTTCTGACAATGTTGAGGAGATACCTCGTGCTGAGATTCCTTCCCGAGCAGGAGCAGCTTCAACTGGAAAGAGTTCTTTTGTTACTCTTCCAACAGATGATGACATGAGCAGCCGACCAACGGAGTTGGGCGAATCTTCAGCTGGGCCATCTCTTCTTTTTGCGAAGAAGGTGGTGGTGCGGGTTCTGAGCTCTTGGATTGAGACTCTCTTTTCTGGGCACTTAGAAGCCGGATTTGGCATGATCCAGCATGTGCAAGAGATTCTCAGTGATGCCGAAGAGGCTGGTCTGGATGTCACAGATGCCAGGGCGATCGTTGATAGGATCATTGAGCTGGGTGACAGGTGGTTTGAGACCATGGGTTTTCTTGATGACCAGTTCTTCAAGGAGATGTTCCTGGACCCTGCAGGTAAGGCCCAATCTAACCTGGATGAGGCTACAGAAAGCAGGAAGCAGGTAGTCCGAGAGAAGAACTTAGAAGAGCTAAACATCATTGGGCTGACACATGACCTTAACATCCTTGATAGGGAGGTCGATGAGGCCAGGAGACGTCTTGAGCATCTGCAGGCACAAGTCGCTACCAAGTGGACTGCAATAACAGAGGCTCGTGAAAGGGAGACTGCTCTGATTCACCGGGTTGCAGATGCCAATCGAGTTCTTAAAAGGAAGTCTGATGAGAACAAACAATGGCGAACTACTCGAGATAAGCTTCCCGGTGCGAAAGAAGGGTTACAGCCCACTCCAGCATCTCATGGCAAATTCCTGAAGAAGCGTGCCTTTGAATCCTTGACGACTGAGGCCAAAAGTTTGCTTAAGGAGCTGAACTCTTGGCTGGAGACCATTTTTGATTGAGCTCCTGATTTTGTAGCAGAAACTATCCTTCTCTCTCTTTTTTTTTAGTACCACTTGTATTTTTTTTGGTACCCTTTTTTTTGTAGTGCTTGTGAACACTTTCTCTTTTTTTTTTTTTGGTACCACATGTATTTTCGGTACTCTTTTTTTTTGTTATCCCTACGCTCACTTGAATCTTTTTTGTGATAAAAGTAATTGCTAAATGGGATGCTCTTCTTTTTTTTTTTTTGTTATCCCTACGCTCACTTGAATCTTTTTGTGATAAAAGTAATTGCTAAATGGGATTTGATCAAAAGCTTGTCATTTTGTGAAAATCTTTTGTCAAATGATTGTTTTGGCATGGAAGCCAGATTTTTGCTTGTGGCATGGAAGCCGATTTTGGCATGAGAGCCAGCTTTTTTGTGGCATTGATAGCCGAGTTTGTGGCATTGATAGCCGAGTTTTATGGCATCTATAGCCGGTTTTTGGTTTGTGGCATTGATAGCCAAGTTTGTGGCATTGATAGCCGGGTTTTTTTAAAGCCAATTTTTTGTTTGTGGCATTGATAGCCGGTTTTGTTTTGGTGGCATTGATAGCCGGTTTGTGGCATTTATAGCCTATTTTGTTCGAGAAAGTCTCCACATTGTAGACTGGTTCGTCTGGGAGATCATCTCTGAGTGGAGAATCTTTAGGCAATGGATGCTCTGCGAGGAAGTCCGCTAGAGCTTGCCCTTTGATTGCCTTTTGTGGTGCATGACTAATATCAAATTGTGACAGAAGGATGGACCATTTTGCCAGTCGAGCATTGAGAGAACCTGCCTTTGTGACAAGGACCTTCAAGAGGTTGACCCTCGAGACCAGGTATACTGTGTTGGAAAGCAAGTAGTGATGCAGCTTTTGTACGGCAAACATCACTGCAAGACATTCTTTTTCGACTGGAGAGTAGCGATGCTCTGCACCTACTAGCATGCGGCTGAGGTAATATAGAGCAGCTTCTTTTCTTTGATCATTTTCTTGCGCAAGCAGAGCTCCCAAAGAGTGATCAAGGGCTCTTGTGTACAAGATGAATGGTTTTCCAGTGGTAGGAGCAGCTAACACTGGAGGTTTTGTCAGGTATGACTTGATGTCTTGGAAAGCAGCCTCACAGTCAGCATCCCAGACAAAGTTTACACCTTTTTTCATCAACCGGGAGAATGGATGGCATTTTCCCGATAGATTGGAGATGAACCGTCTGATGTAGGCCAATCTCCCTTGAAGCCCTTTGAGTTCTCTCAAGGTTCTTGGAGAGGGCATTTCTAGAATGGCTTTGACTTTTATGGGGTCGAGCTCTATTACAGCTTTCCAAACTAAGAATCTGAGGAACTTACCCGACGAGATGCCAAAGAAGCATTTCAAAGGATTCATTCGCAGTTTGTGTTTGCGAAGCCGGAGGAAGACTTCTCGAAGGTCTTTGAGATGATCTTCTTTTCTTTTGCTTTTGACGACGAGGTCATCAACGTAACATCAACCGTCATATGCTGCATATCTTGGAATATTTTCATCATAGCCCTCTGATATGTGGCACCAGCATTTTTCAGACCAAATTGCATGACAGTGTAGCAATACACGCCAAATGGGGTCCAGAAAGATGTATGTTTTTCATCTTCAGGATGCATCTTTATCTGATTGTAGCCAGAGAAACCATCCATGAATGTCATTCGCTCGAATCCACAGGTATTATCAATCATTACCTCTGGTATGGGGAGCGGAAATTCATCTTTAGGGCATGCGCCATTCAGGTCTCTATAGTCAATACAGACCCTGATCTGCCCGTTCTTCTTTAACACGGGGACAATGTTGGCTAACCATTCAGGATGTTGTTCCTCACGGATGAAGCTGACGCTTTTGAGTTTTTGAACTTCTTGTTCAATTTTATCCATCACATCTGGACGAAATCTTCTTTGGCCTTGTTTGACAGGCTTGATGTCTTTTTGAAGATTGAGTTTGTGAACCGCTATTTTGGGGTCTAAGCCTGGCATTTCAGCGTAAGACCATGCAAAGCAATCAACGAACTCACGAAGAAAGGCGATATACTCGGGTAACTCATCATCCTTTATATTCTTGCTTATGAATACAGGACGTGGGTTATCTGGTGTTCCCAAGTCTATCTTTTGAACAGGATCTTCTGTTGGAAGGTTCGAAGGTGGTTCCTCCACAATATTTTCGGAGGCTTCCAGCTCAACGAAACCTTCTGGGGTTTCAAAGGCATTTCCAGACCAAGGTTTTGTTCCTTTCCACGGGTCTTCTTGATCGGTAATTTTCCCAAGGCTTGCTGTAGATGATCCCAATCGCCTGTTGAAAACGGGTTGAAATATGCTACTTCTTTTGGAGATGAGGGTTCTTCTGGGTCAGAAGACCACACGTCTGTGCCATCAGACAACTCCTCTTCATTTTCGGAGAAATCGTGCCAATTGGATAAGCTTCCTGGATCTTTGTCAGGTGACACATCAAAGAGATATCCAAAGAGATCGATGTCTTCATGGACTTGGGATGTTGAGGCTTGGTCAGTATATTGACTTTTAAGCCTTTGTGTCAACTATCTCAAGGGAGTGTCGGGATCATACCCTAACCCGTGTGAAGACTTTTCTACATAGCCGTAGAGTCTCCAATCTTCCAGCTGGCTTTTGGTCAAGACGGGCCCCAATGGCGTGAAAATACCGCGTCCTTCTCCCAAATCGACTGGGTTTTGAGCGTCATAGCCCATTTTCTTCATAATAGCTTGTGCCACAGAACTATATAAGGATAGTTGAGGCATAACTTCATTTTGGAAAGGTTCAAGCATGGAGTTTGATGAAGAAGCATCCGATCTATGGAAGAAGATCGGCTTTTCCTTTGCCGAAGTTGCTGGAACAACGAAGGAAGCTGACGTAGGATCTTCTATGTCAGAAGTTATCTCCATTGGAGTGAGAGCAGGCTGAACTTGCTGAGTGTCAGCTTGGCTTGACGATGTGTCGTCTTCTGGCTCTGAATCCGAGTCCGTGTCTTGCATGATAGACACGAAAGAGACAACAAATTTGCCCCCAGGCTTTTGCTTTGCCTTCTTCACTTTAGTTGTGATGACCAAAGGCTTTGAAGTCTTGAGGGAGATGATGAAGGGAGTTTGAATGCTCTCCTCAGATTTACCGAATGGTTTGTTTTTTTTCCAGTGATTGTTGAGGATCCTTGCCTTTATTTTTCTGGAGATTTTCGGCAAAGGATGCTGTGTGCTTCTCCTTTTCTTCTTTTTCACCTTCATACATCTGTGAGTCTGCGAAGTGGACTTCTTTACCTTTGAACGGTTTTCTGTCCGCAAAGACTCGATGTATCATGCCGTCGTCGCCAACAAACTTGATGCATTGATGTAGAGTTGAAGGGACAAAACCATTCTTGTGGATCCAAGGGTGTCCGAGAAGGATGTTGTAGCATGAAGGGGTTTTTATTGCATACACTGTGACCACAGAGATAAGATCACCGATCTGCAACTTGAACCTGATTTTGCCGATAGGCCTTTGAGTACTCCCATCGTATCCAAAGATAGATATAGATGTGTGGCTCAGCTTGCTGGGTGGGATGCCCAACTCTTCAAGAGCCGATGTGGAGATGAGGTTGAGTGCAGAACCTGGGTCGATCTGAACTCTGTGCATAGGCATTTCCTTGATATACCCTCTGAAGTACAGGGGTCGGTTATGCCTGGTTTCGCCAAGTAGGAGGTCGTCTTTTGTGAAGGCGATGGTTGCACTGGCTGCTTTTTTAACCGAGAGGCATTCAATGCATGATCCCTCAGTTTTCTTCTTTTCTCCCTTTGAGGAGGCTTCTGAGTTTTTGACCCGGTAATCCATTTCAATTTGGAGGACTTGCGGGGCATGTTTGTCGACATCCTTATTCAGCTTTTGTAATTCCGAGATGAGATTATCACGAGTGTGCGGAGACATTCGCAACAAATCTAGGATGTGCAGACGTGCAGGTATGTGCTTGAAGTGTTCAATCAAGTCATACTTGAAAGCCTCCTTAGGGCCTGCATGTTCATCATTGTTGCCACTAGGGGCGCTTACAACATCTTTTCCCAAAGGATTTACATATGTAAAGGAAGATTGGTTGTAATTCTTGTGGTAGTCCCGGTCAGAGCGGGGGCCTCTACCAACTTCGAAAGCTTCTTGAGAAGGGTCTTCGTTTGGAAGATTGTCTTCAGGATCAAGAGGCTGTCGTTTTTCATTTGCTGAGGATGTATCAGCAGCAGAGTTGCCATCCTCAGTGATTGTGTTGCATGGAGCATTTTCCGGGAACAATTCCTGAACAGCATCCAGCAACCTTTCTTCTTCGTTGACTAATTCATCGTCCCAAGCATCAATAGCTGGGAATTCTTCAGTCAGAAAGGGTGTGAACTTTGAAGTCACAGTCTCAGGAGAAGAAACCTGAGAGGGTGTCATCTCAGTGAAAGTCACGTGAGATGAGGTGGCTCCAGAAGATACATTGCTAGGCGTCGCTGGAGTGTAAGTGCTCTCATCAGACGATGCTTCGGAAGAGCTATAATCCCGAATTATCACATTACAGGAAGCTCTGACGGGAGACGTCGCCTGATCGGAGTCAGACTCATCCTCGGATGTAAGAGGATCGTCTATCCAGCAGTTTCCTCCATTTTCAGGAGTTAAGGGAGGATGTACCTTATGGTCTTCAGGGACTTCAGGCTCTGGATTGCGAGGAGGCTCGTTGACGCGGTCTTGCTCTTGTTCTAGAGCGAGATGCTGCAAGATCCTTGCATATTCTTCAAGATCAGGCATGGGAGCCGGATCTTCTTCTTCATCAACTCTTTGTGGCTCAACATGGTTGATTTCCACTGGAGTAATGAGAGGTGCTGGGTCAGCAGCATTTTCTTGTACAGCCTCTTGGTCTTCTTCATTATCAGACCAGGATCCTTGTGGTTGTAGAGGATTATACCAGATTACTGGCATAAGATGAGACTCAGGAACCCATTCTTTATCGGAGAGGTATTCTCCTGTTTCAAGGGACTCCTCCCACTCATCTGTGTAGTTGGATTCGAATCCATCATCGGTGTCGCTGGACTCGTATCCATCAATGGAGAATCCAACTACCGAATTGCAAGAGTATGATGCCTCCTGCATGGCTTCTTTGAATTGAGGTGGCATGAAATCACTGAGAGTGAATTTTCTTACCTCCTTTGAAGTCTCTGGAAGGATGTTTTTGTTACCTCCAGTGAAGCGGTAGAGGAAGCCTCTGCCTTTTCTTTGACCTCTAGTTTTGGCTGGGTCTTCTCTTGCCGTTTGAGCTTGAGGAGATGTTTCCTAGCCTGCCTTCGCTGTTGAGCTGTAGGCTTTGTTTTTCACGACCTCCCAATTTTCATCTTCCAGGAGATCGGGATGTACCCATATCGGTTGTCCGTCTGGTGTCGGGTAAGGAACCAGTTCCTCGGACACTTGGATTGAGTTTATCACCTTGAAGGAAGTAGTGATCTTCTTCTTCGGTGATTTTGATGTTTGTCCACATGTCACCATGTTGACGGAGGCAGACCCATAGTTTTTGTCAAAGGTGATGACTCAGTTTTTCCACATCTCGTTTATTTTCTCCCTCACAATGAAGCATTGATTGAGAGGATGCGAGATCATCTGATGCTATGGACAGTACCGAGGATCGTTGGTTTTGCCAACATCACCCGGTCTTTTTGGTTCAGGCAAGGTGAGCTTGCCGTTTGCCATAAGAGCCCCGAAGATTTCATCAACATCTTCATCAAACGGGTATTTCTTCTCTACTCGTTCCTTGAAGGCATCTGAGGGTTCAGGTCTCTTACCCGCAGCTTTGTTTTTAGCTTTCTTTGGTGGCTGAGGAGCTGACTTGGTCTGCACATTGAGGACCTCTTTCTTCTTTGGTTTAGAGGTTGCAATGGCGGTTGGCTCTTTTCTTGATGATTTCTGACTGTTGAGGTCTTTAATCACCATTTCAGCTTCCATGGAAGCTTCTAGGAGTTCTCCCAGGTTTTTTGATTTGTTTGCGATGATCATGGAGCGGATTCTGGCTCTCATGTCGTTTCGGCAAATGTCGACTAACGACGCTTGTGGAAGTACATCAGAGCATTTGTACGCCATTGCTTTCCACTTGTGAATGAAGTCATATGTTGACTCATTCTCCCCCTGTTTTAGGCTGCACAGCTGAGCCATAGTAACGGGATGATCCTCACCTTTGAAGTGAGTCAGGAAGCGTGTCTCTAGCATGGCCCAGTTTTGGATTGAGTCCTCCGGCAGAGTGGAGTACCAATCGTAGGCCGTACCTTTTAGGGTACTTGCAAAGAGGCGGATCTTGAGTGCATCTTGATCCGCGATAGCTCCCGTCAGGATCTTGAAGTGGATGACGTGCTGTCTGGCTGATCCTTTCCCCGTATATGTTTGGAGAGTAGGATGCTTGAATTTGGTGAGGAACGGGACCGAGTCCATCCATAAGGGATATGGTGGCTTGATCCCATACTCCTTGAGTATATCCTCTTCTTTTGCTTTGGCGAGGTTACTGTCTACGTCCTTTTTGGTAAGGGCGCGTGACTCATTTTCTTCTCCATTTACCTCGTCGTCTTGATGATTCGGAGGAGGTTCATTGTTCGCCTGATTTTGGAAGGTGCGGAAAAGGTTTTCCATCAGAGTTTCAATCCTCTGCTGGCCTTGTTCCAACTGCTGGATGCGGGTGATCGCATCATCTTGAGGTGGATTACGGGGTGGTGGCTCAGAATTTGTAGCCAGGACGTTCATCCTTCGTGATTCGAACGAAGAAACTGTCCTGGTGACTGAGCTGGGGCTCATTTTTCTTGAAGAAGAGCTTGAGGAAGGATCTCTCTGCCGTCCTTTGCTTGAAGGAGCAGGGGATTCTTCTAAATGTCTTCTTGTCCTGGAGACGCTGCGGGTCATCGGACGTCGGACATGGATTTTTGTTGCTGATTTTTGGTGCCTTCTGGTTTTTCCAACCATATGAACGGCAACAACTTGGTTGTGTCTTTCTTTTTCGACCCATTTGGGAGAGACTTGAAGTGTAGGAGGCTGGGTCCTTTGCTTCTCTAGTCTCTTTTGCCGATACGACGCGCGGCGTCGTATGCGACGGGCAATTTGAGCTTCGGTCAACTTTGGCTGGGCTTTGACGATGAAGGATGTGCTCCCTCTGGCGCAGTAGCCGAGCCTGTCTTCTTTGTAGCTGGGCAAGGACAGGATGCGAACCCTGTCCTTCGCCTGTTGCAGCGAAGCTTTGAATTTTTGGAGTTCGGCCCCTGTAGAGATGAAGGGTCGAACTGCAGGTTTGTAGGCCTTAGCAGGTGCTTGCAGAGGCCTTGTGATGCATGATCTGATTTTGGGCTTGTAGGAACAAGCCGGCTCATGCTGGTTTGACTTGGGAGTTAGGTTGGAGATGGGTCTCTCCTCTTTCATGTAGGCAAGAGGGTAGAACTTGTTCTCCTTGAGTGGGGCCAGGAATGCTGGCTTAGTGGATGTTTAGGACCTTCTCTGTTTTGGTGAAGATCTTGGGGACCAAGTCTTGGGATAGACCTGGTCGTTTGAGGGTTGAGGCTTCGTGGGGTTGCCACGGGCTTCGGGCCTTCTGGTGCTCGCCTTTGGTATCACGGTAGTGACACGTTGAGAGGCGAGTTTCTGTTTCTTAGAGGGAGCAGTTTGTTCCTCGGGAAGTGGGAATGGTCCCAGCGTCCCAAAGATGATAGTCCGGGGAGTCGAGGTCGACCCGGAGCTTAGAGAGTTGCCGAGGGAGTTGACGCTTCGGCAGCTGATGGGGCGCTTGTAGGTGCGCGTAGTTTGCTTCTGTTGAAGCATGAGTTGGTGCTTGTTTTCATCGAAAGTAATGGTTAGTGATGCTGCCATTGTTAGTTTTTTTTTTCGAAAAATTTCTGAAACAAGACCACATCCATTAGTAATCACAAGAATATAATGATCATAAATGGGAAGTTCTATGGTTTTGTCTTTTCAAATTGCTCGAGGGAGATGACCCAAGCAATATGAGGAAGGCAAAACGCCATAGAGGGTACAATTGTTCTGATTGCAGGTATGGTAAGCCCAAAATGAGCGTCCCAGTGACTGCTAGAAGCAATTGTGAACTTAAATTCGACCTATCGAGAAGCAGAGCTTGCTCGAGGTAAGAAGAATATAAAGTTGGAGTTACAGATGTGCCGGTCGCAATACAGTAGACTCTGAAAGGGCGTACTAGTACCGCTAGACACAAATGTTTTGAGACCGCATCCATGAGATGAGATTCTCTGTTTTGAAAGGTCAAAATTTGGTTCATCAAAGAGAGCAGATGGTATTCCAATCTGAACACGGGCTCAGCGATTTCCGCGAGCTCCAGTGCTCAGAAAGAAATGAACCATAATTTCTCGGATCTGAATCTAAAAATGACGAGTTTTTTTTTTTTAAATGCCAATATCGGGTTCATCAAAGAGAGCAAAAGGCACTCCAATCTGAACACGGGCTCAGCGATTTCCGCGAGCGCCAGTGCTCAGAAAAGAGAAGACCAAGACTTCTCCAATCTAAACTCAAAATGACGGAAGTTTTTTTTTTGAAGATTTTTTTTAAAAAAAAAATCTTTTCTTTTTTTTTATTTTTTTTTAAGATTTTTTTTTTGAAAATTTTTTTTTATTTTTTATTTTTTATTTTTTAAAAAATTTTATTTTTGAAAAAATTTATTTAAAAGACGAGAGAGTACACATAGGCCTCCTAACCCGGTCTTATGAAATCTTGATTGATAGAATTACCCCCAGGTTAGGGTAGGATTACTTAATGAACCCGTTTGGAGGACCCTTGCCTAGAACAGTCAAGCTGTCTCCACACTCTGGACAAGGCTTTTCTTGAATCAATCATGATCAAAGAACGCAGTTGGTTTAACCTTAGTGGTCTATGTCTTTTTTTGTTTTTTTTTTCAATTATATTTTTATTTTATTATATTTTTTTAATGAACTCATCGAAGAGAAACGATGGCCCAAAACCTTAGTCGAACAGGCTCAACATTTCTGCAAGCGCGATGAACGATAGGAACGGATCAAGGTTTCTCAATTTTGAATCCAAAATGAGAAATCTAATTTTTTTTTGTTTTTTCTTTTTTTAGATCTTTAATGAACTCATCGAAGAGAAACGATGGCCCAAAACCTTAGTCGAACAGGCTCAACATTTCTGCAAGCGCGATGAACGATAGGAACGGATCAAGGTTTCTCAATTTTGAATCCAAACTGAAAAATCTGATTTTTTTATTTTTTTTATTTTATATATATATATATATATTTTTTAGATCTTTAATGAACTCATCGAAGAGAAACGATGGCCCAAAACCTTAGTCGAACAGGCTCAACATTTCTGCAAGCGCGATGAACGATAGGAACGGATCAAGGTTTCTCAATTTTGAATTCAAAATGAAAAATCTGGTTTTTTGTTTTTTTTTTTTTTTTGAAAAGAGAAAGAGTGGAAATAAATTCAAAGAATTAGAAATTTCCAAAAAATCTCATCTCATTTTTTTCTAGATGCGGCATAGGCCACCAATTATAAAGTAGCCAAGGAATCGAGAAAAGAAATATAAGCATAGATCAAAATATATGATATGCAAATATTTCATTTCAAGCATCGTGTTCTCAAATAAACGGGTCCCACCGGGTGTGCCAGCTTGATGGACAGCGCTCCTGCCTGGTTCTACCGAGGTCGGCGGACGTGGGAGTCCGTTGGGTACGACCCTTTCGTAACCGGGGGGTAGAGGCGTGCATCAACATTTTTTTGTGTGGGTGTGCCAGATTTTCTATTTTACTTGGAATTACAAGTGGTGATCCGGAGATCGACCTTCGCAAGTAAAAAGGAAATCAACTTCTTTCAAGTTTTCCATTGCACATATATTTAAGAAAAGAGACATTTTCTTGATTTGCCGTGAAAGGCGATTTTTTTTTTTGGCATTTACGGCCGAGAGGCCTGATTTGGCTTCCGAGCGTCAAACTATGGTCAAATATTGTCGAAATGACCTGAAATTTGACGTGTAGCCCTTTATAAGCATTTTGAAGCCGTCCATGTGCTCTATCTGATGAGTGATGGTCTCGGTGGTTCTCGCCGCCGAGAGGCTTGATTTAGCTGTTTGAGGGTTGATGTATGGTCAAACGTTGCCGGTTTGACTCAGAACTTGACGTGGAGCCTTTTGGATGTATTTGGAGGCCATCCATCGGCTCTGATCGAAGATTTGGTGTCTCCGATGCTTTCGCCGCCGGGAGCTCCTTTTCAGCTGTCGGAGAAGCGAAGTTAGGCTAAATGATTTTTAAAATGGCTCGAAACTTCTTGTGTACTCCTCTTTTGGCTGTCTTGAAGGATCTTGCAGTTTTTGCTTGATTCTGACAAGAATTGATTTTTTGGAAGCAGCATTGCCTATTTATGGCAGGTTGCGACTTCATGTAGCTCTTTGGATCTTGAAGAGACAAAATGACATTTTTGGTGTCAACACTACCCTCGAGTTGGAATCTGCATTGATGAGATGATCGGTTTAGAAAGATTACCTCTGCATGTTTTTTTTTTAGGGATCGATGAAAGAGAGGTTTTAGAAACCCTAGAAACGGCGCTCGAGATCGAGAAATGTTCTCTGAAGCACGCGAGCGAAGAGGATTTATGCTTTGCGGGTTCAAAACCCTAGATCGATATGGATATGTTGAGGAGATGGTGATGGAGATTTTGGAAGTAATGATGGTTTATTTGTTTCAGTCTTTTGGAATTGGTCAAAAGGTTTATATTAGATTCAACCAAGCACATGAACACACCCATGAGCATAACTCTCAAATTATTCAAGGATATGAGTGGTAAGAGTGTTGATTCTAGTTTGTATAGGAGCATGATAGGCAGTCTATTATATCTTACAACTAGTAGACATGATATTGCCTTCAGTGTAGGAGTTTGTGCCAGATATCAATCTGAGCCCAAAGAAACTCATTTAAAAGCTGTTAAAAGAATCATTAGATATATTTCAGGAACTTCAGGATATGGCTTATGGTATCCATATGATTCATCTACTTATATTGTTGGATACTCAGATGCCGATTGGGCTGGAAATATAGATGATAGAAAATCTACTAGTGGTAGTTACTTGTACCTAGGAAATTGTCTAGTTGCTTGGCACAGCAAGTAACAGTCATCCATTTCCCTATCCACAGCCGAAGCAGAATTTATAGCAGCTGGAAGTGGTTGTACTCAACTGCTATGGATGAATCAAATGCTCAAAGACTATGGTATTAAACAAGGTAGCATGAACTTGTATTGTGATAACACCAGTGCTATCAATATCTCCAAAAATCCCGTCCAACACTCTAGAACTAAGCATATTGATATTAAACATCATTTCATTAACGAATTGGTTGAAGAGGGAGTCATAGTTTTGGAGCATATTCCTACAGAAAAACAACTTGCAGATATTCTGACAAAACCATTGGATGATTCAAAATTTGAAAACACGAGAAAATCCCTTGATGTTTGTGCTATTAAATAACTTATCTTTGTTTGTTTATTTTATTTGTGTTAATTTCATTTAATTGCTTTTATGTTTTTATTTTTAAAAAAATGGAAATGCGGCTAGCCGCAGACCTCCCTGGCGGTTAACCGCCTAATCAAGCCTGTGACTTATAAAACAGCGTAGAACCCAGTTTTTCGTTTTTCACTTTCTCTGTTTCTTCTTTCCCTTGCGTCTGGTCTTCTGATCTTCATCTTCACTCATCTCAAAAGGTATTTTCCATTTTTTTAATTTATTTTCTTCCTTTATCACTCTTTAATATTGTGTTTTTCTTATATGCTTTTTCTTTGTTCGTTTTTATTTTTCCCTTGTTGTTCTCTTTGTAGGGTTTTTCCAACCTCTTTCCATTCTCCTTCTTTCTATTTTGCTTTGCTATTGCTGGTTCTCGTGTTTCTCTCAATCTTTGTATCTATTGCTTTGTATTCCCACCCATTTGCCTTGGTCTTTCTACTTGTCTTTCCTTGTGCACTCTATCTGTTTGTAGAAATGCCTCCTAGAATGAAATCAGCTGTGAATCGTCCCCCTAATAAGCGTGGTCGACCTACCGCTGGCTCCTTTTCTCGAAGAAAGAGGTTGTCTCCATCTCCTTCACCATCTCAGTCATCTTCTCCTCCACCATCTCAATCCTCTTCACCTCCAACTTCTCCTCAACCTCAACAGGGCCATGCTTTTCTCAGACCCAATGCTACAATGCTGAATGCCTTAAAATCCAGACATCTCATGGTCGAACGTCGCACTATTCATTGTGTTGTGACTCCTCATCACACTGTAACCATTCTTGACCAGATTGGGTGGGCTAATATCTTGGATTGGGGTGATAAGGCCTATCCTTTTTTTGTATATGGCATGTATGCTTCTATTACTAATGCAATGTCAACAGTTGACTCCTGCTCCTTTACCATTGCCTTTAGAAACAGAGAAGTCACCTTTGACCCTGATAGCATTTCAACTACATGAATGTCCCTGTGAACCAAAATGGCATTTCTATGATTGCTGATACTCTTAATGAAGAAGAAGAGGCTCGAGCTACTTTCACTCTTTGCGGTTATCCTGCTGAATGGAATCGCAAAAAGAACTTTCTTCCCATATCTGCCTTGATTCCAAATTACCGTCTTTTGCATAATCTTTTCACCTTCAATGTCTACCCTTGCAGAGGGAATAGGACCGAATTAACTTCCAAATTATCGTCTTTTGCATAATCTTTTCCAAGGTTGTTACCGGTGTCTCCATTTGTCTTCCTTCTCTCATTTGTAGGGCAATTGTTCGTTCCCATCTATCCAATGCCTCTCATACAGTTGTCCCTTTTGGCTTTCTCATGTCTCAATTGGCTCGATCTCATGGCGTTGTTCGCGCGCCCTAATGAGACTCCTATCTTCCATGCCCCTTTTAGCAATGCCAATCTTATTCAAATGAATCTGGAACCTTATCCAGTAGCAGGGCCAGAACCCCTTCATGCAGAGGCTCCAGCTCCTCAGGACCTAGTTCCATTTGCCCCTCAACAGCAAGATCCTCCAGTGCTTGCTCCTTCTGCTTCACATAGTCAGGCTTCTTCTTCAACTGTTCCCAGGAGTGTTGGAGATCAGTTGGATGCTATCGAACAAAAGCAATCCAAGACTGAAAAGCTTCTGAAAAAGACTCTTAAGTACTTGAGCGGACTGTCCAAGGCTTGTCGTTCCAATGATTATGCTGCCATGCCTCCTTCTCCTTCTCCTCCATCAGACTAGTCTTTTAATTGGATTTCTTAGCCACATGTGTTTTATTGGTTATTCTCATTTTGGTGGTGTTTTGGGCTTGTGGCTGACTACTCTGACTTGTTTATTTTGATAACTCATACTTTTGGATGGATACTTTCTAATGTCTAGTCATACTTTTATGGTTTTATTGCTTAATCTTCCTGATCGAATGCTTTGTCAATGTTTATTGCTTAATCTGATACATCAGACTCCTATTTTTTTCTCTCTTAAGCTACTCTTACTTCTTCTTGTCAATTTCTGACAAAAAGGGGGAGAGAATTATATTGATTGAGGGGGAGAACTAATTCAGGGGGAGAGTTGATCTCTTTTAGCCCCTTCAAACTTTGTATGTTGCAAGTGCAAATTGAGTCTCAGCCTATGCAACTCAGGGGGAGAGAATCTTCAAAGTCTTGAATTTCAATGTTAATACTAACAAGGGAGAAAATTCCCATTATATTTTTGTGTTTGTTAGTGTTGTGCTTCTACAGGAAAAATCTTCTCAAACACAAATCAAAAGGAACTTTCCACACAAGTTTTGAATCCTTATTCTTTTATTTTGAAAATCTTTTGTATAAGGTCATGAAATATGTGTATGGGTGTATTTTGAGTTGTATTGAATATGTGATGTATGTGTTAGATGTTTTGTCACGAAATTGACAAAGGGGGAGATTGTTAGTGCCACATTTTCATGTGCACTTTGTTTGTATATACAATTCTGTGCCAATGTGTCCCAAAGACATTGCCTCTCCAAGCTCTTCAAGGAAGTTCAACTCAAGAGGTCTATCAAGTTTTTTTTGGAAAGTCTGGATTCATCAAAGAGAGACTCCATATGGGTGTGCCAACCTCTTCAGGTATTTTGGCCCAAACCAAACCTTAGAACTCTTGAAAAAGTTTTGTTTTAAATCATGTTTTCAATCTACTTCTTTCAACTAAAACAGTTCTGCAGAAAACAGGTTTTGGTGATCTTGCGGTCACCTGGCGGCTAGCCCCTTTGCAAAAAGCGGCTAACCGTCACGTAACCGTAGTTCCACGGTCAGCTTTCCAGTAAGCTATATTTTTCTAAAGAAATTACGGTGACCACTGCGGTCACCAAGCGGTTAACCACTAGGTAGCCGATACTCACGGTCAGCTTTCCAATATGCTGCATATTTCTGGGAGTTTCGGCGGTCACCTTAGCGGTCACATTGCGGCTAACCGCCAAGGCCACTGACGGCTAACCGTGATCTGACCGCATTCAAAAATTTGACCATTACCTGTTTGTGTTTCAAAAGGGGCTAGCCGAGGTTCTAAGAGGCTAGCTGCCAAAACTATAAATCTCTTATGCCATTTTATCGCTAGTGCTTATTATCTTGTTTCAAATTAGCATATCATTGTTTGATTAAGCACACACATAGTGAACAAATTTTCCACCTAAGTTATTCTCATGTTCGTGTTTATTATGATCATTGCTCTAAGGTGGAGTTAAAATTGGACTAAAGAAATTAAAAATTGGCATTAGAATTCCATTTGTCCTACCCCCCCCCCCCCCCCCCTCTAGGACTTATTCATTGGGCCTAGTTGCACTTTCAGAATTAAACCCTAAGATGGGAAACCTACTTACATCATTTTCATTAAGTTCATCATACAACTTCAATATCGGAGATAGAATTATAATGGTAGAATTTCAGTTAGCGAAAAACCTCCAGTAGAACTGACTTACAACAAGGAATCATAATTTTTTTCTGTTTTATGGAGTAGAGCGAACAGAGTGCATGACCATAACCTTTCCAAGCAACTATTGGGCCAAAATTCATATTCCAACAACTACTAGCACCGATTTTCTTCTTTTTCTTTCTAAGAGAAGAAGGCCATAAACCTATATCTAGAACTCAATCACATTCACACCACATCCTTCAAAGCCTCACTGTGTCATCCATGTCAGCAATAGTTTTACCGAAGTAAAATAAAAATCAAAAAGAATTTTCTAACACTTAGGCTCGAAAAACGGCCCGCCGGGGGTCCGGAACGGGAAACGGCCACCGAAAAATTTGGAAACCGGCGCGAGCACTTCGCTCAAGGATAAAGTAACTTGACGGAACTGACGGTTCGCAAATAGGACAACCGGTTAGAGAATTAGAAGAAAAACATAGGATTTTCCAATACTTAAGTTCGAAAACGGCCCGCGGGGTGTACGGAATGGGAAAAGGCTCCGAAAAAATCGGAAACCAACACAAGCACCTCACTCGAGGCAAAATTAACTTGTAGGAACTGACGGCTCATAAATCGGACTCCCGGATAACGAATTAGACCTTAAAACGTTGGATTTTTAACACTTAGGTTCAGTTTGGCATCTCCACTTTTCTCTTCTTATTGGCTTAAAACTGATTGAATCTGATTTAGCATGTTTGGATGAAGCTTCTACTATGTCCATTTCAAATGACACTAAGACAAATAATGTTTGTTTCATGAAGTCATGAAGTCAAAAAAGTGGCAGATTCAAATCAGACAAACTCGTCTGAAGTGGATAGATGCTTGTTGCTACAGTGATATGGACGTCCTCAATATTGGACAGTCCGATTTTTCATTTTTTTTTTAAATTTATGGGACCCAAAATCATGATCCGTACCGTTAGATATTTGCAGAAGGTCAAACATGGCCACGTACTAAAATTCCAGCCGTTGATCTAACTTGGATCTCGAGATATTTGCAGAAAAAGATGAGCCCTTCGATCTAATATTCTAGACATTGTGCGCCTTTTTAAAACAGGATATGTGTGGTAGAGTTGTGGCAGCCGAGGCCCTATTGGATACAAAAGGACTATAGTAATTTACCTATTATAAAAAAAAATCATGAATCAATTGGTCATTGCGAGTTAGTCAATCTAGTGTCATTCAATGGATTGCCAGGATAGAAACTTAATTAACTGTGCATTTCATAACTTTGGATTGGATAATAGATTGAGAGCATCTCAAAATTTGTAAGATAAGAGGATGGGTTGTTAGTTGTGATATTAAATAGACTAGAAAAGGTTTTCAAGGTCAGGACCATGGAAAATAGAAAATAATGGAGATGAAAGGCCCACACACAATTAACCTAGAGTTTATGAGTTACATAGTATCTAGAAAACAGATAAGATCCCCTTGGCAATCATCTTCAGCATCAGATAATAACATAGCACCTGCATGTGCAGGTGATATTAAGGCTATTCAAGAGATGAAAGGAGATCTTCAAGCTGAAATTTGACGAGTTAAACGACAACTAGAAAGAATATGAAAAATAGACAAGGAATAGGTTGTGCAAAAAAAAATGCAACAAGAAAAAACCCTAAACTGATCAAAAGCAGGACCAAAGAAATGCAACGTAATCACACCTGTGCCAATGAAATCGCATCTTTGGCTTCCCAAATTAGTCCTTGTATTTGTAGCAAAAACCCCAATATGATATTAATTCATTTTCCATCAAATCCATTCATGTCTGGATGTGTATAATTATCAAGTCCAAAATATTTATAAAATAAAAAAAAAGTAAACAATAACCACCGGCTAAACCAGGCAGGATTTTCCACATAACTTAGGATAGGCCCTGATCAATGAGACCCTTATTTTTGCAACATGTTTCAAGCTAAAAAACGGGCTTCAATTTTCAAATAGCGAGAAAATAATACAAGAGAAAAAATAAATAAAGATTAAAACTATTTTTGCAGACGTTTTCATTTCGTCGGTAAAATAAAAGTAAAAATAAAAGAAAAAATTAAAAAAGATACGATGTTGGTTTTCGTCGGTAGATAAATAAAATAAAATTTTAAGTCAGAAAAAAATAGTAAAAATAAATAAAAAATTAAAAACATATTTATAGACTTGTTTTTTGGTCGGTAAATAAATAAAATAAAAAATTTAAAAAAGTTTTGCCGACGTTTTTTTTTCTTCAGTAAAATAAAAGTAAAAATAAATTAATTAATTAAAAAAAATGTTTACCGACGTTGGTATTCGTCGGTAAATAAATAACATAAAATTTTAAATAAAGGTATACCAATGTTTTAATTTCGTCGGTAAAATAACAGTAAAAATAAAGGTATACCAACGTTTTAATTTCATCGGTAAACATTTATTTTATTTTTAAATTTGATACTGAAGTTTGCCGACGTTTTTTTTTCGTCGGCAAATAAATAAAATAAAAATAAAAAATATTGTACCGACGTTTTTATTTTCGTCGGTAAAATAAATCAAAAAAGTAAAATAAAAAATGGAAAAAAATTTACCGACGTTTTTTTTCGTCGGCAAATAAATAAAATAAAAATATAAAATATTTTACCAACATTTTTATTTTCGTCGGAAAAATAAATCGAAAAAAGTAAAATAAAAAATGGAAAAACAATTTACCGACATTTTTTTGTTCGTCGGTAAATAAGTAAAATAAAAGTAAAAAATATTGTACCGATGTTATTATTTTCATCGGTAAAATAAATCGAAAAAAGTAAAATAAAAAATGGAAAAACAATTTACCGACATTTTTTTCGTCGGCAAATAAGTAAAATAAAAATATAAAATGTTTTACCGACGTTTTCATTTTCGTCGGTAAATCTCTGATTTTTAAAAAATAAAGATAATTTTTTAATAACCTTTGCCGCGACGGTTTACTAAAAAACGTCTGTAAAAGTGGAAATTTTACCGACGTTTTATTAAAAAACATCATGAAAAGTTTATTTTTTAGCGACGAAATTAGAAACGTCGATAAAATCGTAATTTTAGCGGCGAAATTATAAAAACGTCGGTAAAAGTCACCGACAAATTTTAATTTTGTCGCTAAAAAACTTCGCTAAAAGTGCAACTTGTTGTAGTGAGGGTCAGCGTAGGGTGTCATTGTTTTGATTTGGTCTTTTGAGTTTTCAATTTTGATTTGGTTTAGTTCATTTGGAGGACCAAATGTTCTAAAGGGGGGGGAGGATGTAAGACCCCAACCCCTAATCCTCGTGTTTTGTGTTGTCTTAGATGTATTTTAACTTTTTGAGTGAGATTAGAGTTGGTTTGACTTCGTTTGTGAGTTTGGTTAGATTTTCCATAGCTTTGGAGAATTTTGAGAGTCTTTGAGTTAAGTTTGACCCGAACCGGGGTGGTCCGTGTGTTTAGTACTCGTGTGAGAATTTATTCTTGGTTTCAAAAAAAAAAAATTCTAATTTTTACTCCTTTCGACTTGTTTTATTAATCTCAACAACTTTCATATTTTATCCGTTGGAATTTGAAACTCAAAAATCACGGTTTTCGAGAAAATAGGCAAAAATGACTTTTCACACCAAATCTGAACCCAAATTTCAAAATTCCAGAACCATGTCAAAAGTATATTTTTTGGAAACTAGATTTTTCAACGATTAATTTTGCCTCATTCATCGATTTCATTCGAGACCCATAGATGACTGATCCAGCTATGTGAAGATCTGGGACCCATGGGGCCCACAGCCCACTTAACCCACTTAAAAGCCCAACGTGGGTTCTCTTCTTCACTTCCGGTTTTCCATGCTACAACAGCTAAGAGAGCTCTTTCTTCTTCTCCATTACTGCCACCTTCTCTCCTTTGCATGTTGAACTTCCTTGGCCAAAAATGAAGATTTGAGTGCACCAATCTCTCCCTCATCACCTAAGCTTTCTATTGATACCATTTTCAAGGGGTTTCAGCTGGACCCATCTTCCTCACCAAACTTTTCTTGCTGATCTCTGCACTTTCAGGTGAGGCTTGGCTTTCTCCTCCTAGCCTTGGGTTCTTTAGACCCTTTTGAAGCTTTTTAGCATGCATGCAAGGTGGTTCTTGAAGAACCCTTTTATTTCAAAATTTTGGATTTCTTTTGAGATGGATTTTTCCATGGTTTTTGTAGCTTGGAGTTGGGCTGAGGGAAGAGATTTCTGGGAAGGAAACCTTAGATCCTTTTGGAGTGGAGGCAAGTGAATAAATTGATGGAATGCATGCATTTGAATCTTGTTTATTTATAAGTTTTGATCCATTTTAAATGATTAGCTTAGCCACGAAAATTCTGATTTCCAACAATTTTACAATATTGGGTTTATATTCAGTCTGTCTATATGATTTTGTTGGCATTAGAATGAAAATCTCTGATTTTATTAAGGACTTCTCAGTTAGTTTTATGGACTCAATCCAGTAGATGATATAATAAATTGATTAATTTCTTTATTTATCAGTATATTCATGCTTTCCTTTCATGAGATGAATGGTGATTTATTATATACTTGCACATAACCAACCGGGGTCCACAAGTATATTAGATGTAATACATGTGTATGGATGAGATCCACATACGGGAGACATGTATGACAAATCTTATACTTAAAATATATTCACAACCAGTGATGAGACTGGACATCTCATACTGACAAGGTTGCAGCACTTTGATCACTATGAGATAGTGTGATTTGTCTCGATCATCAGAATGGAAGATTCTGGATCATTGTGTTGGTACATTGGATGTATTGAAGGACCATGAGAAGCACCTTATAAACACTGTCTTTATTTTTAAGGTCTGCTCTCATAATTCCCTAGCAATAGGCTCTCAATCCTGAGACATTAATGAACTCAAGTTTCTATCTATTCATTTGCTTTGAGTCACCAATGAGTGAGGCCAACTGTAGGTCAACACCTCGGTGATTTGGGTACATGGTAGTAGAGCTGTGGGAACATTCAATAGTCAAGAAGGAATCTATCTCTAATATCCCCTTGTGCCAATTAATGGATTTATCATTGGTAAGTGCGCACCCATTCCGATTAAGAGTTAATTGGAAAGGTACCTATGATCATTATAATTAATTGGGGCTCAAGGATAATAAGATATGGATCAAGTTTGGAAGACAGGTCCAATTGATCCATGGATATTGATAGAGGGGTCTACTTGTGGTAATGTGGAAGTTTAGGGTCTTCTATGTAATATTCCTAAGACTGGAGTTCAATTGCATTTATATAGTGGAGTTATTTGCAATTAACTGTGGGCCCGGATTACACATGAGATGTGGGGTCGCGTGTCCCAGTTGGAGCCAGCTTTCTAAGGAATCCCTAGTGGTCCCCACGCTAGCCCAATAATTAGAAAGTATCTAATTCTAGTAGAACTCTAAAAAGGAAAGTTACTATTTCTATTTGAAGTGAGACTTCTAATAGTGGTAATAGTAGACTTACTAATTTTAGTAGGAGTGAGACTTCTATTTTAATTAGAAAGGAATTAGAAAGATACTAATCATATTTGAAGTGAGACTTCTAATTATGATATGGTAAGTTACTAATTAATTAATGGAAGTAAGACTTCTATTTTAATTAAGAAGAGATAGTTACTAATTTTTGGAAGTAAGACTTCTAATGGAAATTAGTAAGTTGGGCTTGCAAAAGCTATAAATAAGAGGAGAAGAGGGCCTTGGACGCCCCATGCATAAATCCACCTAGGGATTCACGCCCAAGTCCCCTAGAGCAAGTGTTGCTTGAGTTTTTCCTCTCTCTCCCTCTTCTAGTTCTCTTTCTAGTTCCTCCCTAGAGTTCCTAGTAGTTTTCTCTTGGAGATCCCACCATCTTCTTGAGAAAAGGAGAATCTGATACGGGTCATAGCGTGGAAGATCAAGAGGTCTTGGAGATCCCTATTTGATTAGTGAAAGCGTTTCATTATCAAAGAAAGACGCAACTCCTCCATTAGAGCACAACCGAGCTCCAAAGGTATAATCTACTTCCTTGCATGTTGTAGATTTATTTGTAGCTTATATGTTGCTGGTTCTATCTTCTAGATAGATTGTATTTACTGATCATGATGACTGAGATTGAGGACATAGATCTTGGATTGGGTTTTATAGCCTTGTGGATAGTTGATCCCTGCGTCAAGTGGGTCAAAAGTTTTTGAAACCTATCCTAGAGGCCCACCCTATTTCAACACTTCTCAATGTCACAATGTGAGATCACAGCTCAGATCTTTACATTTATCTTATGATTAATCTCTGATTTTCATGCTGAATTCATAAATGGGATGAGGTGGTTCAGTTTAGTTTTGATTGATTAATGGTTTTGCTATGAAATAATTCAGTTTTTAATGTCAAAGAATGATTGTATATGAAGGAGGGAAGAAGAAACTCAAAAGAATGGAAAAACAGTACCCAGCAGTGCAGGAAATGCATTCCCAGTGCCCCAGGCAGAAAGTACGCTCGCTAGAGCGAGCATAAAGCGAGCCCACTCACTGGTCCGGTCCGCTCGAGCGTACTCAGGCCCGCTCAAGCGGGCCCAGTCACGGCCCAACTGGTTTTATGGGCCTGTTTTGATGGTTTTTATTGAACGAGCGGGCCTGGTCTCTGCCCATTCATTTTTGTGGGCCTGTTTTGATGTTTTCTTTATTAAATGGTTCAGCCCAGCCACTGTTTCATATAATTCTTGGGACTTGTTTTACATAGTTTGGACCTGTTTTGATGTTTTATTAAATGGTTGAGCCCAGACACTGTTTCATTTAAATTTTGAGGCCTGTTTTACATAGTTTTAGGCCTGGTCTCTGCCCATTCATTTTTGTGGGCCTGTTTTGATGTTTTATTAAATGGTTGAGCCTTGCCACTATTTCATATAATTCTTGGGACTTATTTTACGTAGTTTGGACCTATTTTGATGTTTTATTAAATGGTTGAGCCCAGCCACTGTTTCATTTAAATTTTGAGGCCTGTTTTACATAGTTTAGGCCTGGTCTCTGCTCATCCATTTTGTGGACCTGTTTTGATGTTTTTATTTGAAGAGTTGGGCCTATTTTTACTGCCATGTTTAATGGTTGAGCTGAATACTTCATCTCTAATGGAAGTACTTTTAAATCTAAAACTTGCTTGGAAGGAAAAATGGGGAATTGACACACACATGACTATGAAAATTGAGGAGGAAACAAGGAGAGATTGTACTTGAATTACAATGGATTTTGAAGAGTTTTGATGAGAATGAAAACTAGAATATGTTGAGAGGTCTTTAACTTGATATTGTGCATTTGAAAACTCGAAATGTTGTTCAGCTACAGGGGCACCAATCCACTTCTAATTCCAACATTTGGGTTTCAATTACACAAAAATCAAATGAAGGGTCTTACAATATACTTGATGAGCTCGTTTTGAAATCTCGATTTGATACGAAGAAAATCGTTTTGCACTTGTTTTGAATGATAAGTACCAGCCTTGTTTCGGATATCGTTTTTGCACTTGTTTTGACTTATGGGTATCAGTTTTACATCGAATATCAGTTTACACTTATTTTGACTTATAAGTATCAACTTTGTTTCGGGCATCTGTTTACACTCATTTTGATTATAAGTATCAGATTTGTTTCGAATTGTTTCAAGAACCAAATAGGGGATCACTTCTTATGCTTTGATAAGTTTATAGCTTAACTATTCTGCTCAGTTTCGCTTTGCTTTGCTTCAATAAGTGATCTTCCCCTATTTTCAATTTGTCTGATATATGTTTCGTTTTGATTTGTGCATTCATGAACTTATGTGAATACCACTGAGCTTGAACTGCCCCTTCAGTCTGATCCACTAGTTGGGGGGTCGTTAAACATAAGGACTATCTGCAGATTAGTAGTGTAGTTTATACACATCTTTGCTTTGTTCCGGTTCCGCGGCCGGTTTTCCCTCCCACCTTGTGTGGCTTGGGCCTTTGCTTTGTTTAGTTCAGCTTTGTTTTGTCTTTGCTTACTCTTATCATCATGCATGATGGAGAAAGGATGAGCTCTATGTGGATTTACTATTCATGATATTATATGTATTCATGCTAGTTTTGCTTCGCATTCCGTTCATGGACTTTCGCATCGTGAAATGTATTTTACTCATGTACTTGTTTTAAAGTTCAGAAAATTGTTTTAAATATTGTTATCTTTAAAACTTTAATGTTTGTTTATACTTATGCCCAATTTATTCACCTGCCAGACCGTCGTGTCTGATATACTACTTTGGTGCTCTAGGTGGCAGGTTCTCGTCTTGAGCTAGTGCGTATGCAGAGGGCCGTTGAGCCATGAGTTTTGCAGGCTTGTTGTGTCAGCGATGTCATATAGACATTGTGCTTGACTCCGGAGATACGTTACACATTTGGGTAGCAATTGTTCTTAGCTTGTTATTTTGTACGGCTTTTGTTAGCCTTTTTCTTTGGGATTGTAATTAAGACACTTGTTAAATTGCAACTTGAATATGTTTGGGTAATGAATAGCCTGTTACTATCAGCTCTGTATATGTATTATCTTGTTGTGTTCCAGTCTGAGTTTGAACATTGCTACGACAGCTTTATGCTAATGGGTTGAGTGCGATGTGGAATCCGATGGCCACGGACTCCGTGTCGTAACACCTTGTAAGCTTCCGTGAAATATTCAGTTGTGTGACATTTTGTAATCCTCACACACGCGGATCCTGGGGAGAAATATTATTTTTAATGAACCCCAAATTCACGCTCCCCGAGATCAGATCACTGCAGGGTCCCGATTTTGGGGGCGCGACAGAGCCCGCATGATGATCCGGATAATTCAAGATAAATCTCATACCCTCAAGTGATATATTCTCAAGTTTTAGTTGAAAGGGATCCACTTCTTTTCAACTAAAACTTGAGGATCCATTAGCGGAGGAGATGTAATTCATCTTGAACAGTATCGATTCACCTCCATACGGGCCACAAGATGGAGTTCTATGCATGCATGGTTCCCATTGTGTGATAGCTGCCATAGAGAGTCCAGGCTCTAGGTGAGGTCCATATTGTATGCCTTTTTTTTTCTAGAATTCAAGGAATTTCTGAATTTCAAGACATAACAAAATTGCTGTATGTTCTTTATTAGACTTGAACAATTAGAAATTCCACCAACATGCAAAGAGGGTGAAATTTCTAAATTTCGAATAGTCATTTGAGACCTTTCATATGAGTGGAATTCTAAATATGTGACATTATGTAAAAAAAAAAAAAAAAAAACAATAGAATTTATGTTAGGAATTGTAATAAAGAAACAGGATTTCTCTTAGACACTGGGGTTGGAGATTGGTGACTACCGATGTCAATTATTGAGGTTGGGTTAGGACCGTAGGAGGATCATTGATGACATATTATCACTGGTAAGTTCACTGTACATACAGTTAGCCGTTGTTGGTAGGTCGACTCCACCCACATTGCCCTATGCCGGTGCTGTACTAATACATGCATGCGGGACAGCTAAAGGTCAAAAGGCATTTGGGAGCACGGTCTCCGAGTTGGGCAACAGCGAACAGCCCCCTCCAAGGAAACATCTTCTTGCCAAAAAAATAAAACCATCTGCCATCTAAAGTTTCACTCTTTAGATCTTTCCATCGACTCACCGTTTGGTAATTTTATTTTTTAAAATAAAGTGAAGTAAAGTGAAATAAAAAGAGAAAATAAAATATAAATGGGTTATGATAGTATTTTGTTTGTAGTTGTTTGTGATGTAATATTTTTGACTTTTTGGGAGGAAATCGGTAGGAATATGGCATTAACTATGAAGAAACTTTTGCTCATGTTGCCAAGAAGACCACCGTATGCACAATTCTTGGTGTTGTTGCATCTCAATCTTGGCCTCTATATCAAATGAATGTCAAAAATGCGTTTCTACATGGTGATCTCAAAGAAGATGTTTATATGCAACTGCCTCAGGGATGCTCATCCGGGAAGGGTATGGTTGCCAAACTTCGTCGCTCCCTCTATGGTCTGAAACAAGCTCATCGCGCATGGTTTGAGAAATTTCAAGCTGCTCTTCTCCGCTTAGATTTTCATCCATGCCCGTATGATCTATGCTTTTACATCATGCTCCATCCGGGATCACTGTACTACTTGTCTATGTTGATGACATCGTCATTACTTGTCCTAATGCCAAAATGATTTAGGAGCTCTAAGCTTCTTTTAGTGAGATATTTCACATGAAGGATCTCATTTTCCTCGGTCTTGAAGTTCATCAATCGACTAAAGCTATAGTTCTCAATCAGCACAAATACACTGTTGATCTCATTGACTTGTTGGCCTTACTACTTCAGCTCCAGTAGATACGCCGGTCGAACTGAATGTCAAACTCAATCAAAAGGAGGGTGATCTTCTTTCCGATCCTATTGCATATCGCCAGTTAGTTGGTAGCTTGATCTACCTCACGATCACTCGTCCTGATATTTCTTATGCGGTCAACCAAATGAGTCAGTTCATGACTGCTCCTCGTCACCTTCATCTAGCTGCTGTTCGCCGCATCATTCGATACCTTATTCGCACACCGACTTGCGGGCTATTTTTTTTCATCCAACAATCCTCTATCTCTCAAAGCTTATTCAAATGCTAATTGGGTTGGTTGTCCGGATACTCGCAGATCAACAGATCAACGACAAGATGGTACATGTTTTTTTTGTGATAGTCTGATTTCCTGGAAATGCAAGAAACATGAAAAAGTTTCCAAATCCTCTACCGAGGCTGAGTATCGAGCCATGTTTGCTGCATGCTTCAAAATTCTTTGGCTCCGAGGTCTGCTCTCTAACATTGGTTTTCCAGCAGAATGAACTACCCCCCTCTATGCAGATAATACAAGTGCAATTCGGATTACTGAAAATTTGATTTTTCATGAACGCACTAAACACATCGATGTTGATTATCACTTCATACGTGATGAGCTTCAACATGATGTCATCAGCCTTCCGCATGTCTCCACTGAACTTCAAATTGCTGATATTCTCACCAAAGGTCTTCCACGACCACCATCAGTTCTTGGTTGTCAAATTGATGCTTGTTGATTCTCCGACATCAATTTGAGGGGGGTGTTAAACAGGCCCAAGGCCCATCATGGGCCCATCTATCTCACGTGGATTTACATTGGGTCAATATTAGACAATTGTATATATTTCTTTCTTTAGTTGCTTTCCTAACTTAGATATACCAATTGATGTAATTAGTTTCCGTCCTAACTTAGAACCCTAATTAATGTAATGAGTTGAGGACCTTGATTAAAGGCATGTATATACCTATAAATTGAGGGTTAATCTCCAAAGGAGGGACACACAATAATAGAATACAATTCTGAAACTTCTTGTCATTCATACATTCTTGAATTTGTCAGACACTAATCTGAATTATACTCACCACTAGATTAAATTTCATTAAAAAAAAGTAAATTAAGAAAATGTTAAATTTTGAGGCCTCTACTCCAACAGTGAATAATTCAGGTTAGCATTGAATTAGAATGACTGTTAATTCATATGGGGATAGCGAGTGTGAGGAGATTGGCTTTATCATGGGGTGTCCCATGTGGTGGTAAAAAGGTTACCTTTGATGTAAATCCGTGAGAGGTACCTCTTAGTAGAATATTAACACCCCCTCCTCTCTCTCTCTCTCTCTCTCTATATATATATATATAGGGGAGCATTCAAGTGCATCCATCCCTCACCATTTTGGTGAGGGACACTCCCATTTTGGGAAGTGCCAAGTATAAAAAGGGGAGTCCTATGTACTTGACACTCCAGTTTTTGTACTTGGCACTTTCCAAAAGAGGAGTGGCCCTCACCAAAATGGTGAGGGATGGATGCACTTGCATATTTCCCATATATATTGATGGGTAACGTGTAAACCTTTTTATTAAAGAAGGTAAGAATCCATACACAAAAAATACCAACAGAAAAAAAGAACAAGGGTATAAGATCAAACACCACCCCCCCACCCCCGATATTGTTGACCAATCTAGCATCATGACAAAAAAACACATGTAATCTTGAAAATAGCTCCTTATAAAGCTAAGGTATCAGAATGAATCTCTTTGTGGTATCTCTTAAGCTTCAAATCTCATAAGAGTTTCAGCTCTCTGCACGTCTCTATTAAAGCGGCAATTCATATATTTGGTATTTTGGTCGACTTATTTTAGAGACCTTGGATTCTTAACCCTCTTGTTATCTCTCAAGTTTCACATTCACACTATCTGTTGATTCATCTACTAACAAGCTATCATATGCAAACAACATACATGATACAGGACAGACCCATGGTCCCCATGGGTCGACCTGCCTTTGGCCCCAACCCATCTATCTCGACCAAGCTCTTTGGGCCCAATCCATTTATTTTCATGTTTTAGTTCATTAGGGTTTATTTTTATGCTATTTTATGGTTTATGTTGGATGTTTTAATCCTAACCACCAATGTGTTTTGATGGTCTAGATTAGTTTTAGGGTTAGTCATTATCTATTTAAGCATTGTAATGCCTCATTTAGCTTCAGTGAATGATTAATGAAATTTTTATCGAGTGATTTTGGATTGTCCCAAGTTCTCTCCTCTTCCTCACCCACGATGGGAAGTTTGGCATGAGGCCAAGATTTTCAGGTGTGAAGCCTGACCTATCCGGTCCACCCTTCATCTCCAGTCCCTCCATCCCCGCTCCACATCAAAACACCAAGGTACCTCCCCTTGAATATGAGCAGTTAACTCGTCTAAAATAAAAAAATAAATAAAAGAGATAATGGCTTAGAGCTGACCCTTAATGCAAACTAGTTACTAGAAACTTACCTATCTCTCCAAGAGTACTTCTCAAACTCGTAACCGCTCCCTTATACGTTTCTATAATGATGTCGATATAACATCTAGAAACACTCATTTTATCTAAACCCACTAAATCAAGTCTCTAGGTACCATGCTGTAGACCTTTCTAGATCATTGAAAACCATACGAAGAATTCTTCTCCTCTATGTACACAATGCCTCGAGGCACCCATTGATTCATATATTATTTCTCATAAGCATATTGATCTTGTATCATCGAGCATGTAGAACTCAATATCCAAAAAAAAAAAACAGTGAAAAGCTCTCTGAATCAGTCTAAGAGAAGAAAGAAGAACAACTAAGAGTCCAAATAAAATGGTATCTGCAATACTGTATGGCTTAGACATACTAAAGGGAATACATAATTAAGGAGAACATATAATTAACAAATAAAAGGAGGAATCCATGGAAAAGATCACAATGGCTTATATACATGAGAAAGAATTCTCACCAGGTCCCAGGATGCTCTCATTGTTAATCTCAATAATGTCGTCAGAAATGAAGTTGACATGCACAGTGGTACTGATTAATCCATCTTTTGAACTCTTAAGAGAGGCTTGGAGCTTGCCAGTGTCAAAGAAGGATGAACCCGGAACAAACTCGTGAAAGAGCGGCTGGATTTAGGTTATTAAAATTGCGACATATCCGGGGAAACAAATGAAATTTCAATATATTTACATCAGACCCTCTAAATGTATATGGCTTGTCATCCACAATACTATCAGACTTCAGTTTGCCGCTGACGAAGCTCATGTGTTTACTGTCACCATGTTTCTTTGTTGTAAGGTTGAACTCAAAACCCACAGCAGTAGTGGGGTTATTTGGAAGGTCAACAAACTGCCATAAATCATAGAAGTTGTCTCGAGGAACCCGACAACTGTTGCATTTTAGATTAATAGTTGGGCCCATGCTTGTGTTCTGCCAAGTGTAGTTTGCAAAGATTGACAAAGGGGATACTCTAAGTCTATGGAACCAGGACTCCCAATAACCAAAGTACCAAGACATCGTAAATGAGAACAGGTCATGCTAGAAACTGTGGTTATATTAAAATCCATATCATTGACGAAGGAGAGCAAATCCGGTGCATTTGTTGGTTTCACATTATGCACCTCAACGGTTCTTTTTGTCAGAATCTGATATAGCAACCTGCAATAGCATGAAGATTTTCAAATCAATAGAAGATCTAGATGCTAAGAATCAAACACATACTGACAGTTTGCTGAAGCCTAGAAAATTTTGATAAAACTTTCTACTGAAAACCATAAAATAAAAGCACATTAGCCACTCACGCAGAAAACAAACCAATGAAAAGTATTGAACTTGCAACAGAGAGTTCCACCCAACTTTGTTTTCCACTTCCCAACAACTTTTAGATCCTCCTACATCGAAAACAGATGTTCTACCCATCAAAGACATATTTTAGTTCCTAATGTTTATGTATCAAACCAAATTAAAATCAAAATCTTTGAGAAAATTATCTAGTTTTCCATGATAAAATTGCCACAAATAATACAGACGTAAACTTCCAAAAACTTTCCATCATCAAACAATTCAGTTAACCAATCAATACCAATGTCACCAACAACATCATGCATCTCTGGGTATGTAATGTGGTCCTAATGCTCTATTCCTCTTTATCCTTGTTAAGGTCATCTTTATTTCTATTCACGACTAGTGGAGCCCGGCACGTGCAGTGCTGAAACAAATATATGAAGAAGAAGCTACCAGGAAGCTAACAGAAAACTTGATTTATTAGACGGAGATCATATGATTAATATCATCAAATCTGATGTTTGATTTATAATAGGGCCCATGAATTGGAAGGTCATGATACAGAGACATGCATGTATGATACATGTGCAGTAGTTATGAATGCTTTGTACGAAAAGAAGTAGAATTTTGCTTACCATCTTTAATTTATTGTTGATATCTAAAAATGGATTGTGTGTGTCTGTGCAAGTTGTGAATTAATGAAAGATGACAGCATCCGAGCAGCAAGCAATAGTACATGAAGCAAGTTTAGAATATGTTTATCTACTTTTGTTGATGATGGTCAGATTGATTAGAAACCCAAGTATAAAAAATTATGTTAGGCACAAGAAAACTAATCATTTTATCATATGAAGTGAGGAACACTATTAGATTGTATATAGCCTTGAGCAAACATTTTACCTTTAGTCTTTAAACTTGCGCTGGGTTTGCTTGCAAACCAGTGATGTTGTTGGCATGGTACAAAAGCTTTTATAAGTGGCAGCTTCAATGCACATGGTGAATCTAAAGATGTTGAAGTAAACATCATCATTCTAAACAAGCTTTTGAAATATTGAAATGAGACAAGCACCTGGTGTAACTAAATAGCTAATGGTGGCATCCATAAAAATGGTAACTTGGTTGTATGGCTCATGTTTCCCAAGTAATTTGGTTTGATTAAAACTCTCATTCAGTTTTGTAATTTTCTCCCCTGAGCAAGTTGTTTAGACTTAAACATGAATGATATACTTTTTCCTCTATTTATAACAACTACATCACCAAAGATAAATTGCTAGCTAATGCGACAGAAAGCTAAATCATTAAATAAAGATAAATTGCTAGCTAATGCGAAAATAAACTAAATCTATAAATAGAACACCAAGATCAAAATCTTTTTATCTATCTGTAGTATGCAACTTCACATCCTCACCAAAAAAGTTCTATATTTCCTCAGCAAAAAAGTTGTATATTTCCTTTCTCTTTCATCATTCAATCTCCTTGTAACATAATTGAAGTATGTTAAGTTTATAAAAATTACCTTATTTGTAAAAATAATAATCCAGTAAAGACAAACAAGCATCAATCAAATCAAATGAATAAAGAAGGCAGCATGCACGAAATGAGACCAATACCAACAAGAAATTAAAAAGTATAAGATAAAAACAGAATATAGCAGATAATCAACAACATAAAGCTTTGGCGCATCGCTGTGAAACCCAAACCAATCCAAACAACAAACTGAAAAACTCAGTAAATAGAAGAACAAAAATATTAGCAGCAATTACTAATGGAGCGCTTTTGGAACAACAACATCACCATCGTTAACAAGGAGAATAACAACGACTGGGGAACTTGCGTTAACCGCAGGTCCTAGATTTGGAAAATTCTAATCCTATAATTAGCTGGGCAATAAGAACACAAAAAAAAAAAAAAAAAAGAACTTACCCTGAAATTCATCTTGAAGGTACCAAAAAGCACGCCCTACTCAGGCGCACTATTAGATTGTATATAGACTTGAACAAACATTTTAGATTGCATTTGCATGACAGATGCAGATTCTCACTTGCGCTGCCTTTGCTTGCAATATTGAATACTGCTAAATGCATGCCGCGCTCAATGTCTTCCGTCTATGCAACCATCATATACATAGCAATGTAACTATAAGAAAGCAAGAAGCCAAAACATTATAATTCTATGTTTTAAAGAAATTACGTAAACCAAAATTCAAGTAAACATTAATATGCCATTTGCTTCAAGAGAGATGGGTCCGTTGTTATTTGTACTAAAATCACAAATGTAATGTTTTCTCCTCTACTAAAATCGTTAATCATAGTATTAATGTAGTTCTTATAATGAGGACCATTTATGAGAAGGCTTGTCGCTCTTATGATTTTAGACCAGAGTTGTACTTGTATGGAGATGGTGAGATTGGATGGATTATTTTTGGAGGTGGTGGTGGAGATGGTGTAGGCATGTCAAACGGGCCGTGCCGGCCCCAATCTCGGCCCGCCCGTGCCATAGGCCGGGCCACAGCTAGCGGGCCGGCACGGCACGGCCTGCCAGGGAAAAGCTCTGGCACGGCACGGCCCGCAATGGGGCAGGTTGGAGCGGGCCGTGCCGTGCCGGCGGGCCTGGCCTCTTTGATGTTTGGAGATGGGTCGGGTTGGGTTGGCCCGACCTGCGTAACCTGTATGTATTTTTAAAAATAAGTAAAATGTGTGTGCTAAGTGGACTCAATCTCACAACCATTTGAATTTGAGAGGTAAACATAACCACTGGACCAACTAACTATTGTATACAAATATTTATCTAAACAATATTAAAACTAGTTAGATGAGGATGAAAACCTAACCACTTTATAGTATTAAACTACTAGTTAGACTAGGATGAGAACCTAACCACTTTAGACGAGGATGAGAACCTAAAGTAGTTAGACTTTAGCCATGAGGTATTTATAAAAGTAACTATATTCTCATACTATAGATACTTTAATTATTATTTTTTCGTACTGATGTGTTGTACTTTAAGCATGGTGGTCAAGCTTTTATTTTTATGATAATCATTAAGCGATAAAATTAAACCCAAATGAATATATAATATACATAATTGATTAATAAAAATAATAAATAATTTATAAAAAATAATATTATTATTGAATAAAGACAAATCTACACTAACAATGTAGAACGGAAGAAGAGGGTGAAACTTTTCATGTAATTGATATGCTACCATGCATACCTGCCGAGGAAAAAAGGGCAGAGTTTGATTTCTTTTTTTTATTTTATTTTTTTTGTATGGCTTTGACTCTTCTAAATCGTGAATTATGTAAAAGGTGTAAAACACTACGATAGAGCCCACCTATTAAATTCACAATCATTAAGAAAACGTCAATACTATTTATAGGATATTCCCAAGTTTCAACTCAACCTAGGTTATTTCTACTATCAAGTTTATTCTCAGTATAAAAAAATAATAAATCCAATCTGGATATTTATTATCATATTTATAAATCCTATCTGATCTAAATTTAACTAAATTTGTAAGAGAACTGATCACATGTGATGCATGAGACTTTTCATCAAGATGATTTTCACTTATATGTGGCCTACTTTTTATTGATACAATTGCACACTTTCCATTAAATAGTTAGCATTCCAAGTTTCAACTGATTAATGTATACTATTAGATTAACCGATACATGAAAAGTTGCATTAAATAGTTAATTCCGAAATTGGAGCCCCTTTAAGACTTTTAGTTGGTTCAAAGGAATGCAAATGTTTAAAATCAATTTCAAATTTCATTTTTAAAGTTTTTAAATCATTGAAAAAGCATTTAATGTACCTATTTCATTTTCAGATGTTGTCTAATTTTTCTCGTATTAAGTTTGGTGGAGTTTATATTTGACCCTAGTTGTTTAAATTCACAAGAACGGTTCAAAACTAAATGAACAAAATGCTTAGGGCGTGGGATTAAATTATTTATAGACTTTGTAAAATTGAAAATGATACAAAAGACCCCTTATATGACCATTTAATGCTGTTGGTTTTGGGGGGGAGGGGGGGGGTAAAATGGACAATTTTTAAAAAAAAAAAATACACATTTTTGGGCGGGTCAGGCGGGCCGTGCCTAGCGGGCCAAGCCTGGCAGGCCGGGCCAAACGGGCCAGGGAGCCTCTGCCCAGTACGGCCCACGTCACGAGCCGTGCCGGGCCACGGCCCCTTGACTGGCGCGAGCCGGCCCGGCCCATTTGACATCCCTAAGATGGTGTTTATATGAGTTGTGTTAGTGTAGATTTTGTGATAACCTGTGAGATGCCGAAAGAATAATTGAAAAAAAATAAATTAATTTCCGAAAGCGTTTACATAAGAAAAGGAAAGAATACACATCTAGTATTTGAAATTGATGCAATCCAGTATCTTATTCATTAAATGGATTGAATATCACCCATGGCCAATGACTTGGAACTTGTCATGAAATGGTTTTATGTTAGAATGAGAGTAGAAATTTGAAAGTGCCTATTTTAAATTTAAACAATGAACTTCAAAGCCTTTGTACACTATAATGGCTTCATAGTAATAGGAAGGGTGACAACTTCATTTGTAAGCATAGAAACAACATCCAACATAGATGGCCTATCCGATGGACTTTCTTGAACACAAAGGAGAGCCAGATGAAGGTCCCTTCTAAGTTCAAATGTGATAGATTAATTGACTAATGATGGATCCATCAGCTCAATGATCAAATTGATTCAATTCACATCATAATTCATGGGAAAATTGTATACAAAACTAAAGTATTTGGAATAATTAAACAAGTTAAAAGTAAATTTCTTTAGCTACTCACATATCCAAGGAGATTTAATGATCTGTCAAAATCATAATTAGTGTGGTTTTTGTTGCCAATCATGATATGCAACAACAATACTCCAAGGCTATAGATGTCAAACTTCACTGAGAAAAAGTCCTCCATATCATATTTCATAGACATATAGGCACTTAATTCAAACCAAACATGCAAGACCATTGGAGAATTTTCATGAGAAGCAGTGTTGCCAAAAGATATCTCACCATATAGAAAAAAGAAAAGCTGCTAGAGGAGATTAAATAAAACAACAACAGCTGCAACTGTAGTACATTACAAATTCTTAATGGCAGTCATATTTGATAAGAGTCTGTTCATATCCTAAATGCAAAGCTATGGATTATCAACGAAGAATTAAAAATATAAAATAAAATATAAGTATTGCCAGAGCTACCATGATTCAAGAGAGGAAAGCAAAGGTGCTTATTAAAAAAGAAGCCAAACAACTCTTGCATAGAAGAGGAACTAACGATCGCATCGGTTTTTCAATTTATTGTTTTAATAATTACAATTCCATGTTGAAAGAAGGCCCTGACATTTGTCAAAAACACAAAAGCAATGACCTTTCAAGAAGGCAGATTGCAACAATTGGATAATATCACACAACCATGGAGATGAAAATTAAATAGAAGAAGAACAGCAATTAATACAAGGTAAATGACCAGTAGCATCTGTGATATTAAAGAAAAATATAGTTTGCCTGCAATCAATTGAGGATCCTTTTGAATCTAAAAACATGCCCGCTCTGATACCTTTTTGTAACTTTAGCTGAAAATTTCTTAAATTTAGGCTGATGAGAGCATTCAGTAGGTATCAAATAAACCATCGAATGTTTCACTTTTTCCATATTCCTTTGTTTGTTGGATTCATTTCATCTTTTTTTTTGGGCTTTACTTTTTTCAGGGGAAAAAAAAACTTCAGCTGGTTGGTCATATGCATATATACTTTTATTAATTTGCTGCAGATCTTCATCTATACACCCTACACCTTGCCCATCAGTGGATCTTTACATGAAAATAACATTCAGTGACACAATGATGTATAAAAAAACATCTATCACTGAGAGAGTAATAGATTATGGTACAAACAGTTCTTCTAATGCAAATCAATAAAAACTGAATAGGTTTATAATGTGAAGCATGTTTCAGTCTCTAGATTGGAAAAGAAACAAAGAACAAATTTTCTATCCAGCAAAAAATCAAATAATAAAAAGGGGATTTAACGGGAAAAACCCTCTTAAACAGCCTATTAATCAATTTGGCCCCAATAAAAAAGGTGAGACCGATTGGGCCGTTTCTCTTTTTTTTTTTTTTTTTTTTTTTGTCTTTTAGCGCTATAGTCGATATCGACTATCCCTATGTGTTTACTAAAGACCGAAACTCCTTTGTTCTCCATTCATCTTCTTCCTCTTTTCCCCCCTTTTCCCCTTTCCAATTTCCCCTTGTCGTTGTCTACACCCCCCTCATCCCCGTTCAGTGTTGGTTCAAATTCAATGGGGGCATTCTTTTCACAAATGAGTTAAAGAAGCCAAATCTTGGATATTTCAACTTCGAAGAGGAAGATGATTGTTTTTGAAAATGGAGATTGGGTTCCAGAAGAAGAGCTGCTGTTCTGGAAGGGACATTCATGAAGATGGGATTGGAATTGCGACTTGCGGTTTTGGGGGTGAATGGAAGTCGAAAAGAGGGGATTTTGTTGGGTTTGAATCGAAGAAGGGTAAAAGGTGAGGATTTTTACAGACATTACTTAGAAAGTTGGGTTTTTGGAGATAAGTTTTCATCTTTTGGGTTGTAGCTGAGTTTGGGCTACTAGTATTTTAAGCTAGCAACGTTTTTCGTGGATGTAGTTATTGAGAATAAAAGGTTCTTGTTTGCTTTCAGAGGCTCGTGGAGATGCATTTTCCCATTGCAATGAGATGTAAGGAATCAAGTGGAAAGATGAATGGAATGCAAGTTCGGAGTCATTAAACCGATCATTTAACTGTATCCATATCAAGCTAGAAGGGTTTTAAAATAAAGCCCTTGAGAGAGAGAAGAAATTTGGAAAAGACCTAGAAGAGAAATACAGTGGAATCTTGAAAGAAATTTGGAGAAGCAATGAGCCACAAATCTGTGTTGGGGTAGTTTCCATGAAGGTGTTCGATGAAATGACGAAGAGAAAGGATAATGAAATTTCACGCTCATTTCTCTTATTTTTCTCATGGCAAAGAAGTCTGCTGCTGTTATGGGGTTTTTCATTCCTTGATTTTGCTCACTAAGAGATATTGGAGGAGAGGAATTAGAGAACATGGGTGGGGTTTTCATTCATTGATTTTTGTAATTTTCAAACAAATTTTATGTATATATTTTTTGAAATGTAAGGTCGAGACACAATGAACTTGTAATGTTGTGAATGGTTTCCCGTGTTTGAGATGTCTGAACTCTTGAGCTTTTGAAATGTCTGAATGAAGGGCCGAAACCTTCCCCACCAAAACTCTCTACTATGTCGTCCAATGATGAAATTGGTATTAGTTGAATCGGTGGAAGCATTTTTTGGAAAGGGGGATGCAAGAGTTAATGTGAACTCCTCTTTGGCTGGTGTTAATATTTGGTGTTAACGTGATAGAAGATGCAGCCGTTTGTATAGCGTACAACTTCTACTGAAGCATTTTTTGGAAGGGTGATGCAATAGTCAATGTGAACTCCTCTTTGGTTGGTGTTAATATTTAGTGTTAATGTGATAGAAGATGCAGCTGTCTGGACAGTGTACAATGTCTACTGAAACATTTTTTGGAAGGGTGATGCAATAGTCAATGTGAACTCCTCTTTGGTTGGTGTTAATATTTAGTGTTAATGTGATAGAAGATGCAGCTGTCTGGACAGTGTACAATGTCTACTGAAGCATTTTTTTTGGAAGGGTGATGCAATAGTCAATGTGAACTCCTCTTTGGTTGGTGTTAATATTTGGTGTTAATGTAATAGAAGATGCAGCTGTCTGGACAGTGTACAATGTCTACTGAAGCATTTTTTGGAAGGGTGATGCAATAGTCAATGTGAACTCCTCTTTAGTTGGTGTTAATGTGATAGAAGATGCAGCTGTCAGGACAGTGTACAATGTACTTAAGTATTTTTTAGAAGGGTGATGCAATAGTCAATGTGAACTCCTCTTTGGTTGGTGTTAACATTGGTGTTAATGTGATAAAAGATACAGCCGTTCTGGACAGTGTACAGTTTACTGAAGTATTTTTTGGAAGGGGGATGCAAGAGTTAATGTGAACTCCTCTTTGGTTGGTGTTAACATTTGGTGTTAATGTGATAGAAGATGCAGCCGTCTGGACAATGTAATCTCCACACGGAAGAGATTTTTTGGAAGGGGGATGCACGTGTTGATGTCATATTGTCCATTTTGATTGGTGTTAATAGTTGGTGTTAATGTGATTGATAGAAGATGTAGCCATGATGGGCTTGCACATTTTGTTGCAGCATTTTTTGGAAGGGCACAAGTATTAAACATACTTTTCCCTTTTGTAATGATCGCCCTTTTTTGGGGTTATATGTTGTTGAGAACTTATCTATGATAATATAATGGTTGTATGTAATGTCCCGTTATTGATGTTTTATTTTTTCCACTTTTATTATTGAAAATGGTTAGTTAACCCCATCTAGAGCTACACTTAGCAAGTTATAGTAGTATGACATAGTCGATATCGACTATGACTGTATTTTTTATGTTTCAGTTAAATAGTTGATATCGACTATGACTGTGTTTTTTATGTTTCAGCTAAATAATCGATATCGACTATGACAATAGTCGATATCGACTATGACTGTGTTTTTTATGTTTCAGCTAAATAGTCGATATCGACCATGACTGTGTTTTTTAGGCTTCAGCTAAATAGTCGATATCGACTATTGGTCATGTTAAACAAACCAGACAGGTACATTCCATTGTACTAAACATTGTTCTGAATACATTGATACATTCCATTCATACATTCAATTAACAACCATACATTAACAAACCATTCAATTTCAAATAATGGTACATGAAGTTCCACAACATAAATCCAACTGCCCAAAACCATAGAAGTTTTACAACCACTACCCACAAGTTCTACAATTTCAATTACGAAGTAAAGAAAGTAAGTATCTATATTTGGCCTCTCCGTCTACATTTCAGAAAATCTTCCCAAACCTTCTACTAACCAGCTAAGGAAATTACATTTTGAATAATTCAATGACAATTCTACTACGGAAGTAAGGGATGTCAAATTGTGTAAATGTGATAGGACGGCAGTGAACACAATGCTTCATGAATGCCACAGCAAAGACTCCACAGTCATTACAATTGTCTTTATGAGGAATGTCTTCCTTGAATAGGATAGTCCATAAATATGAATCCGTCCACCCAAAATGTATATACATCTTGTTCAACCAGCCAATCTGCAAAAACGGAAAAATGGGGGGTGGGGGAACTGTTATCATAGGTGATGTCTCAAACTATGTATTTGGATTGCCATATGTGCTTCCCTTGCTTCCCAGACTCTATGGCCGTTCTTACCGAAGGCAGCTTCAACAATGGCATCAGATCCATCTAGCCATCAACTCTGCGAATAGTAATATCACCACAATGTAAATGGTTAATAAATAAAGATGACTCATCGAGGTGTTTGTTACAGTCAAAGATAGGACAGTTTAGCGCAGACTTACACATATGCTTGGGTCGGCAATGAAAGCGGTTGGACATCCTTCTCTCATGATCTCATAGTAATAATACATTAGATTGGTGTCCAGCCAAGTTCCCCCGTCTAGTGCTTTATTTAAAACATTGCTGGATACCATGGTACAAATACTGGCTAGTTCATTCTCTCTACATGAAAGAGGTGTTTTTAATACAACACAATGCTACAGATATTAATGAAGATGGGTACTACATGAAAGTAATGGGGCAAACATTCGTATAGAGTTTTGGTGGGGAAGGTTTCATCCGACTCAAGTCGCAACTTCCACCGATTCAACCAATACCAATTTCATCATTGGATGTCATAGTAGAGAGTTTCGGTGGGGAAGGTCTCGGCCATTCACTCAGACATTTCAAAAGCTCAAGAGTTCAGACATCTCAAACACATTTCAAACATCTCAAATAGGGAGAAACCATTCACAACATTACAAGTTCATTGTGTCTCGACCTTACATTGCAAAAAATATATACATAAAATCTGTGTGAAAATTACAAAAAGCAATGAATGAAAACCCCACCCATGTTCTCTAATTCCTCTCATCCAATATCTCCTAGTGAGCAAAATCAAGGAATGACAAACCCATAACAGTAGCAGACTTCTTTGCCATGAGAAAAATAAGATAATTGAGCGTAAAATTTCATTATCCTTTCTCTTCGTCATTTCATCGAACACCTTCATGGAAACTACCCCAACACAGATTTGTGGCTCATTGCTTCTCCAAATTTCTTACAAGATTTGCTATATTTCTCTTCTAGGTCTTTTCCAAATTTCTTACTTCTCTCTCTCAAGGGCTTTATTTTAAAAACCCTTCCAGCTTGATATAGATACAGTTAAATGATCGGTTTAAGGACTCCGAACTTGCATTCCATTCATCTTTCCACTTGATTCCTTACATCTCATTGCAATGGGAAAAATGCATCTCCACGAGCCTCTGAAAGCAAACAAGAACCTTTTATTCTCAATAACTACATCCACGAAAAACGTTGCCAGCTTAAAATACTAGTAGCCCAAACTCAGCTACAACCCAGACGATGAAAACTAATCTCCAAAAAACCCAACTTTCTAAGTAATGTCTGTAAAAATCCTTACCTTTTACCCTTCTTCGATTCAAACCCAACAAAAATCCCCTCTTTTCGACGTCCATTCACCCCCAAAACCGCAAGTCGCAATTCCAATCCTATCTTCATGAACGTCCCTTCCAGAACAGCAGCTATTCTTCTGGAACCCAATCTCCATTTTCAAAAACAATCATCTTCCTCTTCGAAGTTGAAAAATCCAAGATTTGGCTTCTTTAACTCATTTGTGAAAAGAATGTCTCCATTGAATTTGAACCAACACTGAATGGGGATGAGGGGGGTGTAGACAACGACAAGGGGAAATTGGAAAGGAGAAAAGGGGGGAAAAAGGAAAAAGACGAATGGAGAACAAAAGAGTTTCGATCTTTAGTAAACAAACTAGGGATAGTCGATATCGACTGTAGCGCTAAAAGACAAAAAAAAAAAAAAAAAAAGAAACGTGGATTTAAGGCCCAATCGGTCTCACCTTTTTTATTGGGGCCAAATTGAATAATAGATTGTCTAAGAGGGTTTTTCCCATTAAATCCCCTAATAAAAATTTGAGGAATCAAATTTTGAATCTACTTTTATATTAAAATTGCAATCTTTATATCAGACATTCAAACAACTAAATCCATAATTAATAACATAAAAGCTGAAGAAAGCCTAAATGGTTCTGATGTATACTGGGTTTGACAAGAATGGTGTATCTGCTTGGCCAAATACAGAGACAAGGAAGAGGTAAGGCAGTTGTTGTGCTCACATCTGTTTCACCTGAGGTGTGTAGACGAATGGTTGAGGATTGTATTTGCAAGCAGGAATTAGAGAAATGAGATGATAGCTGCAATTTTACCAATTGGTTTGTCAATATGTAATTTTGTGTAAGGCTAATTGAGTGAGCCTTTCCTTTGATTATCACACAGTTAAATTGAGAATGTCTTGTCCAGTTAAAAATAGTCTTCCAAATTGCAATCTACTGTATCAAACATTTCCCAGAAAAAAAATTATAAAATGATTCCACACAGGCATAGGCAAGTGCAATAGTGTGGCAGGCTGGCAGCTACCAATTTGACAGAAGTCCTCAATAACTTGTGGGCTAGAGTTTTGCTTCAAACTATTAACACTAAAATTGATAATGGTCCCAGTCAGATTATAAATAACTGGGTCTGGACTCCCAAACCACCTCTTAATCATAATGTAAATCAATAAATTATTTCACAACTTCTCTTGCAATAAAAGAATTCACAGCACATTTCATGAAAATTTAAGCTAAGCATTTCATCGAACAACTTGTTCATCATGAAAAAATTTAATTACCCATTTCATCAAACAGTCTCTACATCATGTAATAAATCAAAAAATTCTTTGAGAACCTCTTTCACGTGAAAATTTTGTCTATCCTATAAATAAATCAAAACAGAGCAGTAGACTCATACCTGCTGGATCAACAAGGAGAGAGTCGGTTTCCTTTCTTCTTACCATCGTTGGTGGCTGGAAAGAGAAAAAATAGAAGGAAATTTGCATGTATGTGGGTTCCTCGGGAGTGGTCTGAAATCCAACACCTTCCGTATCTCCCTCCATTTGGCAAACTCATGCAACTAAGGAGCACCTGTCGTTCATCTAACTGAGCCCCAAAAGCAAGCAGCAGCAATGGTGTAGAGAAAGCAGACATGCACCTAAAGGAGCACCTGTCATGCATTTAAGCGAGCCCAGAAGCAGGCAGCATAAATGGTGTAGAGAAATCATTGGCTCGAGTATATGTAGAGAAATTTCGTCAAGCAGCTGGAAGCACGACACTATCCTCTCTTTTATTATAATTTATATTGCATTGATCATACTCTAATTCGATTATGACTCGTAATTAACTTCATTCTCATCTCTTGTATTTAATAGTTCTTTCAAATGTGTTTATCATCCAAGTATGACATCCTTTTCTTTCACCAAGATCCTATCATTTTCATCTTTAATGCACATTATATTATCAAGGTCTTTAGTTTTTTATTCACTCATTCTGGCAAGCTAATAAATTCAGCTGGTTCCAACTACTTGGGTTTGGGTCAGTTGGTCATTCATTGTATGAGCCAATGTCACTCTCCATTCCATTATCTTAATAATTGGCTGATCTGATTGCCTAATCTAATAAGAATCTGACTCCTGCACCGAATCCAAACAGGCCCAAACCACCCAAAATGTCAAATTCAATAGGAAATGGTATTAACCTGTTGAAAGACCAAGTTGACCCAACAGTTTAGAGAATTTCTTATTTTTCAAACATCCTTTTTCCATGTCATTTTGTCCATTAGAGAGTTTCAGCTGCTACCAATTTTCTATTTTCAGTCCAACACAAAACATAATGGAAATTAGTCTCACCAACTTTATTTTATATGTTCTTTATGTCTAAAGCACTCTAAAAGCAATCAAAATTGTAGTTATTTATTTTCTGATTTTTTTTCCAAAAGTCTTTATAGTAAAAATGGGCTGAAGCAGACCCATACATCGACAAATCGATATATTGCAAGATACACAACGGTTTTGGCATTGGCTAAGAAAGTGAAATCAGTTGGACAAATCCCTCCCAAACATCGATCTTCAACCTGTTTCTAGAAAAATGATTTACAAGGATATGGATTTAGGATTTCATGCATTCTAAACCAATTTCTCCAAGGGCCATACCTTGTTCACAGATCTTTCAAATGGATGTACCCTTGTTCTTAGGTCCTTCCTTTTTGTTCATCAAGAACCAGCAGAACAGATGCAGTCCATTGCACTGGCTTTACAAGCTTGCTCTTTTCTTTTCTTTTGATACATGCTTCTGATAGATGGTTGGTGGTTGCCAAGCGCAGTGAGTACATTCTAACTAACCACTCTTGATAAATCAAAGTTGGCCTTATTAACCATTTACTTTTTCACACAATGATATATGGCTCAAAGATTCAAGAGTAAAACATTTCTAGGAAAAAGAGGGAACTTATTCCACACTCCTAAATTCACCCATGGAATCTTACAGAAGCAACAACTTCATGCTTGCTGAGATGTTGCTCTGAGATAATAAAATAATACAAAATTGATCAAAGTAAGCTTTTATGGTAATATCGTCCTTGTTCATCTCCCCATTTGTGTAATGATTGAAAGTGTAGCTTACCATTTTTGGGTTGTTTGAATTTTCTCTCCTCTATCCAACTCACATCTGCTATTCTTAAATCATGTGTTGCAATAAATCATGAAAAGGCTCATTTTCCCAAGAGTCCCAGTGTTGTTTTTAATAGAGAAGCCATCCAGCTTAAAAGGGAGAATGGAACATAATATTGTTCTTGTAATTATGACTTAATAGCAGTAACAATTATAAAATGGGTAAGAAGCAAAGTGGAGTTCACATTTATAGAGTCATCTCCAAGAACTCCAAGAACTGTACAACAAAATAGAGAACTTTAAATAGGGAACTTTTCTACAATGGCAATAAACAAAATGCAGCATTAACTAATGTCTATCAAAGACAACTCGTCAGGCCATTTCAAAGAACAATTATCAGATCGTCAACAGAGCCAAAGAGAAATAGTGGAATAATATTTAAGAAAGTAATACCACTCATCATATATTTTTTTAATCTGTAGTCAGCAAGCATTATTAACAACAGGTCGAGGCTGCACATTGGCAGAAAACCACATTCTTAACACTAACAACACTAACAGGTGCCTGGTCATTCAAAAAGACATTTTTTCTATTTGTACTTTGCCAAATCTATACCTAAACTCAAGTAGCCCAGTGGCAAGGCACCTCAGAAGTGATGTATGCTTAACAAATATCATGAGAAATGCAATGGAAGAAACCTACTGCATATGACCAATTTTGAACTAACTTCTATACTCCGTCGTCATCGTCATCGTTGTCGTCGTCATCATCGAAGCCCTACCATCTACCTGGCCCAGCTTCTTGAGTTTGAACCTTGAAGCATTTACTTAACCCTATCTAGCTTTCACACGAATCACACCATTGGGAACATACTCCTAGCTTTAAATTTGATAAATGCAACAGATATGATGCACGTAACTCAATTTGGGAAGGCGATAAAAAATAGGAATAATAATAAAAATAAAATCTTAATGAGGAAATACAATTGACATCATTTACTAAATGGTACCAGAAACAGACTGGAGTAAGGTTCTTCTGATACGATCAGTTAGGATATTGGAAATTAGGTCGTAACTGAAAGTATCAGAAAGGGGTTAAGTTACTCATAAAATCATTGTGTAACTCAAGACAAGATTTAGTCCATAATCCTATCAAGTCAAATCTTGAGGTAAACTTTTCTTAATGCACGTATTGGAACACTTACAAGGAAGGATAGCTTGTCATATAATGCAGAAACAATAATGCCATTATATTGGTGGGTCTAAAATTACCAATAACAAAGACCTATAATATTTAACTTTTCAAGACATTTGATTGGTATTCGATTATTAAAAATATTTTTTTTTACAAAAATAAAAAAATCAGAAAATAAAAAACGGAAAAAAATTGAAAAACAATCAATATATGTTAGAATGATCTATGGGAAAACTAGATCTAACAATATGAAGCTATTTTCAAGTTGTTTTATGAGTTTTCCATAAGTAATAATGTTTTTTTTAATAACATAAATCCGAAAATAAAAATAACAATATATAAAAAAGAAAAAGAAAAGATATACATGCAAGATCAAAAGGAAGCATGGATCTACAATGAAACAAGACAATGATGCCATTATGCTGTGATTCACAGAATCATTGTAGTTAGAGAGTGATAATCTCAAAAGTTGAAAAAACTCACAAAGAAATGCATACCTAGATGAAGAATCTTGTTTAGATTCCTTAGAATAGTTGGATCTTTTGATTTGGTAGCAAGAATCTTGAAAAAAAGAAGATGGGACCACTAGAGGGCAGTAAGAGGGTTTTACAGCAGTGAAAGTCTAGAGAGGAGAAGGAAGAGAGATGTTAAAAAAACCCAAAAAGTCGTCTGAGGCCCAGCGCTTCGTAGCGGCCGCCACGCAAGCCGCCACGGCCGATATTTCGGCCGTAGCATGGCGGTGTCCACCGCTACGGCCGATATATCGGCCACTACGCTTCGTAGCAGCCGCTATTTGCATCCTTGGAGGCCACCAAGTGAGCATAGAGGTATGGGTAACAAACTAACAAAAGAAGTGGGTGTATACACCAATCATATAATATACATGGGGAGTCCTAAGCTAACCTTAACCTAACCGGACCATATGGTAAAGGGCCAAGGGGAGTATGTACTAACCAAGCTAAAGTTAAGGTCAAACATCACATGTAGGGCCCATGTTGTTTATCACGATGGTTACGCGGGTCCGGGATGCCTTTTGTAATCATTTGGTGCTTCTGAAGTTGTTGGCACCCTAAGAACCAACTACGCCACCCGCATAGCCCAACATGGGACCCTCATGTGTTGCCGTACAATCCACAAGGAGATGCTAAGCCTTGCTAGAGGGTCAATTCGTATTCATAGGCCAAGTGGGGCTAAAGTCTAGATTTCAAGGGCAAAGGGTCTCATTCCCAAGAATCCAAAATTCTGGGAAGTGTGTTCTACAATGCTAGGTCAATAGTTTATTGGTGATGGGCTTTGTTAGTACCGTATACTGTTAAGGGTCATTGTAATGGCATAGATTCCACTAGTTGAAATAATATAAAATAGTGGTCAATCATTTATTAGTGACTGATATTAAGTTATAGTCCTATATGGACACTATTATCACATTGCACTCATGTCTTAGTAGTGACTGTTATCATTTAACAGTAACCAACATGTAATAGCTACACCTCGTTGACAGTTGTAATGCAAGTACTAATGAGTGTTATGAATTATTCTTATAATCAACATGCTTAATGTGTTAGTGTCATATTTGTGACTCATATAAGTCAATGGTCCTATATAAATTGGTGACTTTTGCATTATTAATGACTCTTGTAATTTAAAAGTCCTAGATTGAAGGTTATAGTAGTGTTATAAATAGAGAGAGCATTGGTCCAAAGAATGGTATCCAGTTTTATGTCAATCCACTCTTCATTATATATTGCTTATACCTTGATATAACGATGATGAAATGAAATCCAAAGTTAAGCAACTACATATCTATCAACTAGTAATAAACTAATGAGTTAGTCAATGAAACTTAACAAGAGAGGAGTATAACTACAATGGCATAAATCAAATATTTCTATCAATCTTGTTTTATGTAACTATCCACCATTAATGCATTTTAAATTCACACCCCCCAACCCAAATACCATAAATGCACATGATAGAGAAGGTTGGCACATTTAAAGCATTAGAATCAACCAAATAAACATGCATACACCAGTAATCATGTCTATATACTTGCCTTTGGCTTAGTTGAGCAAAAACCCCTTTCTTAGAGTCTAGGGTTACCTCAAACCTTGCTCTTCAAACCTCCCCACTTCAAACCAAGCAAAGAACCCACTTCCTACATGCCAAAAGAAAGGGAAAACCCACTAAACCAATAATACATGCACCTAGTGTTAAAAGAAGCAAACTACAAGAGTTTAGAGAGAGGGTTTGCTTACCTATTGATGAGAATGACAAATAAGGAAGATGAAGGAGATTATGGGGAGACTCTTGAGCCTTGGGGAAGCATTGGAAACTCTTGGAAGCCCTAGCTTGGTTGGTGGAGGAATAGGGGGAGAAGGAGTAGAGAGGTTGTAGAGAAGAGAAGGAATGAAATGAAATGGGGAAATGGGGCTTTAGGGTTTAAAAGGGGATTTTCTTTTAGGAATTTTGCACATAAGGCCAAGTTGTTAGGGAGTTTACAAGAAAGTCCTTGGCAAATGGGTATGGGCTCATAATGAGAGTCCCTTGGGCCACCGCGCCAAGGTGGGTCCAAGTAAGTATGATATGCATGACCCACTACCTAATGAATCACACACCACTAATCCTAATGCTTAGGCCACTAAACCCAATTAAGCACCCTAAATCTTAGTGATTAGTGACTAACCCCACTAATAAAGGCATGAGGCCTTACAGGGGTTGCCTCCAAAAAAGCCTAACAAAGAAAGGAAAATAAAAGAAAACCAGAGCAGCTGGATGTCGCCAGACTTGCCTTGCATAACTTTGTACAAGTTGGAGGTTGGTAGCCCCTTGTGGGATGTTAGGCCTCATTCTTGGCACAATAGAGATCTTTAGTGCTATTTGATTTCTGTTGATTCACTCAAGTTTGACATTAGCAAGAGGGTTACAAATTTATGTTAATGTTTGCATAGACAGAGTTAATGAACAAATCTCTGTCCCTTACCCACAAATTTATTTTATTCTTCACATATTCATATCTATGTCCTCATAAGCATGTATGTTAAGAAGCACCCAACTAGAGTGCTCTAAAGGATCTGAGTGTTACATAAAGGATTCCATGTTTAAAATAAATAAATAAACAAAGTTATAGACATCCACTCCAAAGTACAAACTTATATCATCATTAGGGCTTTGTGTTTGGTTTCCAAATCAGCAAATATTAATGAATCAATTCAACTAAGACAACACTACCACTTTCTGTTTAAACAAAAACCAACAAGATACTATGGGACAAAAACAATGAGACAAAATATCAACATCGCTTCCATATAGTAAGTACTCATCTATCAAACACATTGCATGTGGGTTAGGAGAAATGCAACAATCAATAGCTTTGAAGTAACCATTTCAATATATGAATAAAAATCAATAGATGATACGATTTTCTTATTCTTGGAAGTAAAATGAAGAAAATGTATCATTTCTATTAGACAATTTCTTTTATAAAGCATACTTCAACCGAATGCTTGTTTTAGGAACAAAAGTACCTTTTATAGCATGATGTTCCCAATAGAGTGCTAATCCTTCTCAAAGTATTAACCTGATGTATCAGTAGTATGAAGAGAGGGAACTGACTTCGTGACTTGTATTACATCACTTGTAAGGGGGAATACATTCAATATATTTTTTATATTGCTCATCCTTCGAGAGCAAGTCAACTACAATAGACTTGGTGTCTACGTCTAGCAAAACATCTCTCTTAGACATTATATGGAGAATTCCCACTACCTTTTGCATCTCATTAATTTCACAAAAACCACGAAAAATTGCTTTGAACGTGAAAGGATTGGGTAAGCAACCATTTTCTTCCATTTGAAAAAATAGCTCATTGGCCTCCTCCATCAAACCTTCTTTGCAGAGGGCATTGATCATTATGTTATATGTAATCACATCCGGCACCAAACCATTGTCAGAGATGCCATCAAATAGCTTTTTTGCCATTTCAATTTTCCCATCTCTGCACCAACCATCAATGAGGGTATTATAATTACTTGCATTAAGCTTCTCGCCTCTTTGAATGAAAACGTCAAATAACTCATGTGCTTTTTCCATTATCCCTTGTTTGCAAAAAGCATTTAGCAATATGTTGATTGTCACGACATTAGGAAATATGTGCCTATCTATCATTTCGTTGTATAATCTCCTGCCTTCTTCCCACCGGTTCAAATTGCAACATCCCTGAATTAAAGAACTATAAGTGACTACATCTGGTGAAACACTGTTGTTACCAACCATTTCTGAAAAGAGGCCTAGGGCCTCATCCAAAAACCCTTGTTTGGAAAGGCCATCAATGATAGTGTTGTAGGTATAAGTATCAGGCCTACATATTTCCCTCTCCATCTTTCTAAACAAATGGAAAGCAGAACTCACGTTTCCAGTCTTGCAAAGCCCATTGATGAGGGCATTGTATGTAACTATGCTAGGTCCATACCCCTTCTCCACCATTTCCGAAAAGAGGTCCATGGCCTCTTTGACCAACCCCTCTTTGCAAAGCCCATGTATGATGGTGTTATATACAATAGTGTCGGGTCTACATCTTCCCCTCCCCATCGCCCTCAGCATCTCAAGAGCAGCATCCACCTTCCCACTCTTGCAGAGCCCATCTATGACGGTACTGTAAGCAACCACATCAGCGGGGCATCCCATCTCCACCATCTTCGTCAACAATTCAATGGCCTCATCAATTTCACCCACCTTACAAAGGCCCCCAATTAAAGTAGTCCAAGTTACTGCATTGGGTTCGAAACCTCGTTTAAGGATGTCCCCAAAAATGGCGAACCCCAGATCGACCCTCTTCAATCTGCAGTAACAGTTGAGCAGAATGCCCAGAGTAATTATGTCGGGTGAAATCCCAGTCGAAATGATCCTCGGATAGAGAGAAACAACAGTGGAATAATGTTTGATTCTTGCCACAGCCCCTAATAGATTACTGAAAACGACAACTGGGGGCAAGGGTTTCATGAGGAGCACACGATCGAACCAACCCAATGCATCATCAAGCTTCAAATTCTCTGATTTACATCGATCGATCACAAAATTCAAGAACTGGGTTCGGTTCGATGCATCATCAGGATTCAATACCTTTGCAGTATTAGAATAACAATAGCAACTGATAATACTAGCAGAAGTAGTACCCTTTTTTAGTGCAGCCATGGCCGTTCTTGAGCGAGAAAGGAAAGGAATCGAAGAGGCCACCGACGCCATTTTTAGGGGAGATGACACGAGGGAAAAAAAAAGACCCTTCTGCTGCTTTTTTGCTTAATCCCATTGCCACACATGAAGAAGAAATGACTGAGCGGGTCGGGTAGGTCACTCGTTTGGCCCATTTTATGGGCCTGACTTTGTCCTCCCACCCATACATTGGCCAACGTGGAAATGCAATCCGAGCTTTGGTGGGCCTTAGGTATCTAAATTGGGACCAAATATCTAAGATAAACAAACAAGTCATGTTGGATTAAAATTTTGGGATATTCTCTTTATTGAGAAGGCATTTATTTTGAGCATATCAAAATTTTAATAGGTAAGTCACACAGACACACAGTGGAGTTCCCAACTTTTATAAGTCTTAGGGAGAGCCCACATGAGTACCCAATCACTTTTCATAGCTAAAAGTTGTTCCGAGTAGAGAATGAGGGTGTGTTTGGCATCGTGTCATTCGGATGTTTCCGTGTTCCTACCAGATGAGGCTACGAAAAATATGCTTGGTTAGTTTAAATTATTGTTCCCAATTTTGGTCCAGAAGGAATCTTAAGGCCCTGTTTCTTTAGTGAAATTTCTGTCAGGAATTCACCATGTCCAGGAATTCCTGGACATGATGTGACAAGCTGTCCCCTGGAATTTCTGAATTCCATGTTTCTTTATTGACATTTCTGGATTCCAACCACCTTTTGACCTTTGGGAATCCAGGAATTCCACTCCCTATGCATTTTTGTGGAATTCCTGGATGCTCAAGGCCAAAGGGGCATCCAGGAATTCCACCAAAGAAACAGGCCCACTCGCACAAGAAAGTTAGAACAAAAAAAAATTTTAAGAAATAATTTTCTGGCACAATTGGTCCTACTTATCTCTTACTTTTTAAATATGTCATTTAAAAAGATTTCAAATCCTAATGGTAGGCCCCATGCTCACAATCCCAAAAAAGGTGGCCCCACTTTGTAATTCTAAAAGGTGGGTCACATGGTCACAATCACAAAATGTGAACCCATATTATAATTCTTATAATGGTGGGACCACATTATAAAGCTCCATGATCTAATTTCTAAAGGTGGGTACCACTTGTAATTTCTAAATGTGGGTCATGTAATTACAATCTATCAAAAGATGGCCCCACATTGTAAATTCTATAAAGGCGGGCCCACATTGTAAATCTGATGAACGTGTCCCCATATTCTCATTTCTAAAGGTGGGGCACCACATTGTAATTTTCAAAGGTGGGTCATGTGTCCACAATCACAAAAAATGTGTCTCCACTTTGTAATTTTTAAATGTGGGTCACATGATCATGATCACAAAAGGTGGACCCATATTGTAAATGCTATGAATGTGGGCCTATATTCTAATTTCTAAAGGTGTGTACGATGTTATAATTTCTAAAAATTGGTCCCATTTTTACATTCACAAAAAGGTGGCCCCATATTATAATTCCTATAAAGTGGGCTCATATCTTAAATCCTATAAATATGTGCCATGTGTTCTAATTTTTAAAGGTGGTACCAAGTTATAATTTTACAAGTGAGTCCCATATACGACAATAATAGAGTGCCGTAAATAATACAACGTGGGTCCCACATTATAAATCCTATGATTCTCTTGCTTCCATTCTTTGGAGCAAAACTTTTATAATGTTACCAAACAAGTTTTGGACAACATATTCTCAACAGAATAATTTAACATAATGTTGACAAACAAGACATGAAGAGTATAGTCTTGGCACAACCCGATCTCAGTACAACCTAATGTGAGTACAAAACTAGGAACAACACGAGAACGATGCCAAACAGGCCCGGACATTCTCCTCTTTCTCCCTCTCCGATGTATACTCTCTCCCTCATCCTCTTGGTAATTAATCCAAGCAATTCACAACAGGCTTCACAGCTTTTAATTAATTTCTAAGCCCACGCATGTCAACAGCATGCATGAGTGAGAAATCCTGGTGGGTGCTCTTCTTGGACCTTTGTAGCAATGTCCCCTGAGAAATTAACTATGGTGGTTTGCCAACACACACATGATTGAGAGGTTTTGGCACTTTCACACACATGCCCGCGGATAGATCCTAGGTCTTCTAGTTTAAAAGTATTGCTTCTCACAATTAGCTCAGCTTAGCAAAAAAGAAAAAAATTGATAATTGCCCACCATAGTATTAAATCAAAATCACTATAGTGAAAAGCTATTAAATTTAGCCTAAGGGCCCAATTACCTTTGTTATTCTTTCTGTTATCTTTGTTCTATAATTAGTAAAGATGGAGAGATTGGTGAAAATGCTGAACATAAGATAAAAGCAGGATGGTTGATATGGAGACTTACTTCTAGAGTGCTTTCTATCCGACGGATGCCAACATGATTGAAGGGAAGATTTTACGGGAAAGTGATTAGACCAGTTATAACCTATGGAGCAAAATATTGGCCAATCAAGGAACCCCATATGCACAAACTATAAAGGATAAAATTAAAAATAAGCGCGTTCGAGAGCATTTAGGGTAGAAACAATAAGGGATACAATTAGAAAAATCCATTTGAGGTAGTTTGGGCATCTCCAACGTAAGCCGGCAACGGCGCGGTAAGGAAAACTTTGGCACTGAAGGTTGATGACCCATCAAGGGGAAGGGTAGGTCAAAGAGGATATAGATAGAGGTAGTAAAAACAGATTTAAAAAAGTGTAACTTATCTGAGTAATCATGTCCACCAAGGATATACTATGTCGATGGCTATTTGCGGATTTGCACCCTTTTTTTTAAGTTAATAGGAATATATTTTTGAAAAACCAATTCCACGCAAACGAAGTCCTAAACATGTTTTTGTAGCAAAGTGTGCAAACTTCAACCTATCTGTGGCCTCCTTCGAACAAACGTTTGCATAAACTTTTGTGCATTTCTTTGTAAGAAAAAATATTTGAACCAAACAATGAACAAGTTCTCCCGGGAAAACATCTCAGTTTTTTCAAGTTTCATGTAAGAACAGTTACTTAAAACCCCTCATTTTCTTCCTTCGGTGACTCCCTTTTTTTTTCTCCTCTATCAATTTGATGTACACTCCCTCCCTCATTATCCTTTGGTGATTCTGTTACCCCTCAAGTTCTTCCAGGCGCTACAGTACTCCTCATGCTCGTCTATTTCAATTTCTAATGTTTCTTTTTAATATTACGAAACTTTTTTTTCCCTCTCTTTGATGGAAAGAATGAGCTTAGCTTTTCATGTTTGACTATTACAATTTTTAGTAGTTCTTTTAATATTACAATCTCTTCCTCTGATGAAATGGAGGAATCCAATAAATTCTAGGAAAAAAGAGCCCCTGTAAAAGTGAAGTATTTGACAATTTGCAGTTTCAAAACCTGTCATTCTCTTTCATCTTTTGCAATTCATGTGAGCTATTACATGTTAATCCCAAGCATTAAATTTTCTTTCGTTTAGCCATTAAACTCTAAAATGTTTAGCTTCATGTCTTAAATATTCAAAGACTTCAAATAATGAATGTCTTTAACATATAATCAAAACCATTCAACCTTATTTGTGAAAATACTGCTCCCAAACATGATAATGTGTTTGATTAAAGTAAAGTGGAATAAAGAGAGGAAATCGGCAGGAATATGGCATTGATTATGATGAAACTTTTGCTTCAGTTGCCAAGATGACCACCGTACGCACAATTCTTTCTGTTGTTGCTTTTCAGTCTTGGCCTCTATATCAAATGGATGTAAAAAATGTGCTTCTACATGGTGATCTCAAAGAAGATGTTTATATGCGACTGCCTCACGGATGCTCATCCAGAAAAGGTATGGTTGCCAAACTTTGTCGCTCCCTCTATGGTCTGAAACAAGCTCTTCGCGCATAGTTTGAGAAATTTTAAGCTACTCTTATCCGCTTGGATTTTCATCCAAGCCCGTATGATCCTTCTATGTTTTTACATCATGCTCCATCCGGGATCGCTGTACTACTTGTCTATGTTGATGACATCGTCATTACTTGTCCTAATGCCAAAATGATTTAGGAGCTCCAAGCTTCTTTTAGTGAGATATTTCACATGAAGGATCTTGGCCCCTTAAACTATTTTCTCGGTCTTGAAGTTCATCAATCGACTAAAGCTATAGTTCTCAATCAGCACAAATACACTGTTGATCTCATTAACTTGCTGGCCTTACTACTTCAGCTCACTTTTTAGATCTTTCCATCTCTCACCCCTCAGCAGATAGTTCTTTTAGGTTAGGATGACCCCAATGAAATCCCCTAAGGAGTACCTTTATATGACTATAATAATTCTTTTTTTTTTAAATCACGTACAGACCTTTTATTATCAATCCAAACCCCTCACACTTATTTTCATATGAATTTCACAAGTTCAAATTTGACACTCATTCAACTCTTATGTATAGTTGGATTAAAAGCAAATAAAATAATATTTTTTTAAAATTTATAAACCTTAGGATCATAGATTAAAAGGGATAGGCTGATTTATCAGGGTTGATATTTTATAAACATTTGGGTCTCATTTAGATCTTTCAAACTTACACCACTGTATGGCCTCATGTGGGTTCGATTGGGCAATGCTCTAGGTGTTCATGGATGGCGCTTGGGTAAGGCTAACCTTATACATGAATATATAAAGTCGAGTGAAGATGTTTTGAACATGCGAGTCATCAGATGTGATCAATCCAACTCTGTTACACCCTACCACCCCTCTTGAATGTCATAGATCCGAGGTGTATTTATTGAACTGAAATTAAAAAGAAAAAAAATGATACATTCTAAAATCATTAAACTTGAGGACCAAAGATAAGAGTCAAGATTGACAGACTTACAATTTTACGTAGGTGGGTCATATCCATATATTTTGATCCACCCACATCCGCATGACTGGTGAGCTGAAGTGGGCCCCACAAGCTAGTCGGTACGGTACATCATGTGAGACATTTGCACCCTACTAGTGTCATCTTAAAAAGGAGTCCGGATCCTATGAGAATTTTCCCCACGATGACCATAAGTGAACCAATCACGGTCTGTCATGTCACCGTAGACAGGCAACCCAAAGTGATGTGGTGAACTATGATTGGTGCACTCACAGTCATCGTAGAGAAAATCCTCTGATTGATCCCAGTTACTTGAAAAGGCATCCAAATCTCCCCGCCCTTTCTAGTTTGTTTATTTATTTATTCATTTGTCGTTCCAACATCCTAATACACATGAGATGATGTGACCTATCCAAAAATAGGACCCGATTGTTTGAACGTAAGTTTCTAGTTTTCAAATGATAAAATGGATTGCAAGAAAGGATTATTCAAAAGGTGACAAGTGAATAATACAAGGTGGAGACGTAGATAGGAGCTTAACTTCCTAGGTCCTAGAATTTAGCTTACCAGTGTCATTGGTAGATATTCATCTTCTTAATTCATTCCCCACTAAAGGGGAGACCATTAATTGGCCATCTATGAAACTTCACCTCTTATTTTCGCATCAGTAGAGTCGCAAACTCCCACAACAGGTGGGCGCTGATGTCCCTAACTAGGGTGAGCTACAACAAGCCCTTTATGGATCCGCACCACTGTTCCTTCAGTTGCAACTAGACGTGCCCAAGGGATGGGCCAGCCCATGTAGCTCAGGCAACTTGGAGTTTTAGAACTTGGGCTATGCCTGGATCTAAATTCCGAATACTTTTAATATTTGGGTTGGGCTTGGACTAAGTGATAGAAAATCCAAACCCCGGCTTGGCTCATCCAAACAAGAACACATGTAGTTTAGTGACTGATCTGCCCAAACAAGTTATAAAAAGCCGAAACAAGTGCTAGAAAGTTTGACCAGACCCGATCCACTAAATGGGCTGGGTCGGGCTCAATATATTTGAGGCGGCAAGCACATTGTTGGACTTAAGCTGGATACGAGCCTGTGTTTCTGAGGCTTCAATGGGCCTGAATATGCCTGAGCTGAGCTCACCCCAGATCGGCTCAGCCCATGAAGACCCCTAACTTCAACTACGGGCGTCTGTATTGTCAAAGGCAGCCAAGGAAGTAGATTCTGAATTTGAACAAATATTCCTTTCATTCCAAGGTATCTTTCATCCCTTCCTAGAAATTCCAGTTACTCTTCAGTTTTATGATCATGCTATAGGAATTCAGGCCTGTTGAAGAGTAATATGTATAACATTTTATCATCAGTCTAAATCCTCTATCTCAGCAGCATTTCAATATTGTCAAGAGTTGAAAATGTCAACCGTGGTGTAAATCACTCAACACTGGTTCGGCCCTGCCCGAGCAAGGTGGAGTGTCGGATGTGAATGGGTTGGTTTAATTACAAAATGATGTTCTGGATATGTTCAAGGAATTCCATTATGAGGAAGCATTAAATCCCACTTTTGTTTCCTGTTTAGTTCATGGCAGAAGGGTTTCGAAGTTGGAAGCCTAGGGCCCAGATCAAACATAAGATCAATGGAGTATAAAAATATCATAAACAATAATATCCTTACAAGGAACCAAAATTATGTTTACTTTAAATTCTTCTTCACTATTGATCATTAAGGCCTAAAAGATAAATATATTAAAACTAAGATTCGTTTTAGGTTGATTTTAGACTAATTCCTAGTACATGCATAGGCCTTCTCCTCTGCTCTTAGATTTTGGATGTCCTAACCAGTGCCCCAAAAAGCACAGGCAGACTTAATGTCGTTCTGTTCCTGCAAATTTAAAAAACCGTTCTTACATTTGGGCAGAAAAACATCCAACCAGACCTGCCGTTCTAGCAGGACCTGATTGTGGGGGAAACCTAACAATCAAGACTATGATGACAACCATAGAATTCATCAAAAACATGAAAAGAATATTGAACTAATGGTGTACCAAAATACCTCAACTTTCATCTGTTTTCGTTCTTTTAATTGGTTGTTCTCCCTGGGTTGTGTAATTTTGTTAGTTTTCTTTATAGATGGTTATAATAGAGCTCATACAAAACATTACGTTTTCGCACTTCCTAAATTAATTATCGCTTGCTTTATAAAGGAAAATGAGAAAGTAAATTGGAAATGCATAACATGTTATTCTAAATCTGAAGAGAAATACAGTAGATGCACAAAACCACAAGAATCCAGAGCAAGAGACGCATAATAATCTCAAATTAACTGGCCAAATAGACTAGGATGGACTAGACTTTGGACTTTCAAATTGTTAAATCCACATATTAACAAAAAATTAAGAAAGGAGGGAAAAACTCTTAACCTTCTGTTACCAATAAAAAAACAAAAAACACTTTTACCTTTTTATACAAGCTGCAGTAAAATGGAAACTGATCCTACTGGTACTTGCATTTGCCAGAAGAATTAATGATTAGAACTAAAAGAAAGTATCCCTGTTTGGTAAACCCTAGGCTTCAAAATCCCTATGGCTCAGATTAGCTTGCAGGGGAGTCATCTTGTGCTGATAAAGTCAAAACAAGCTAAAATTACAATTATGAATAAAAACACAGATGAAAATAATAGGACTGGAAAGGGTACTCCTAATAACTGTGAAAATAAAAAATAAGTGAAGACTTACTGCTCAGAATGAAACCCTCAAGCAGGCTTTGGGCTCTCTCAGCCTGCTCTGGACCACCGGATATTTGAATCACTCCTTTGAGCTGCTCAGGTCTGTCTTCAACAAAAGTAACAGTTGCTCCTGACATCTGTTTCCGTCATGACAGAGAACAGGACATAAGTTTCAGCTCCCAACTAGATAAGTAGGAAACCTACTTTAAATGCGAAATCACCTCGCTAATCTGAGCAAGCTTGCTTCCTGATCTCATGATGAGACTGGGGACTGCATGTTCTGGTATGACAACCTCCAGCGTCTTTTTCGTGACAATTGGCGTCGGTAATCTACAAGACAGGCAAAGACAGATGTTGGTATGCATTCATGATTTCATGGAAAACAAAATGAAGGCTCATTGTCTACCTGCTTGGCCCACTAGAGCCCTCATGAGCATCGGTTTCTTCCTGCTCGGACAATCCACTGCCAGAACGTCCAGTGTCCTGCTGCCCAGAGGGTTCAGATTCATAAGAACCACTAATAATAAGTGAGAGCACAGCACAAGATATGAAAAGTGGTTGCAGAAGTGAAGTCAAGATAACTGAATGAGCCCAAGCAGACTACTATACTTAAGCACTATAAGGTTGGAGGATCGTTCAACAAGAACAGAACCAGAATGATACTGAAAAGATGAGGAAATCCAAAAGGTCATTTTATATACATCTAAATACTAAACACCAATCTGTATGGTATGGACTGAAAAAACTTGAAAGAAAAACAATGCATCCTTACTGTTGTGGAAAAACGAGGGATTATTAGATTCATCGTCATGTTTTGTGAATTCTCATTTAAATTCAACTCTATATACAGCCATACATTCAATAATTCCACAATACATTATGTCTTTACTAACCATTTCATTTTTTAGAGTGGCTACCTACACACTGCAAAAACCTCATTACACACTGCATTTTAAAAATAAATAAAATAAAATAAAAAATTCCTAAACTACCCCTATCCCTCTCCTTCCCTCTCTCTTCCTCTCCCTGCTCCGGCAACCCCGCCAGCCGCCGCCCCATCTCCCTCTCTTCCTCCCCCTGCTCCGGCAGCTCCCACCCGCAGCCCCATCTCCCTCTCCTTGCTCCGGCAGCCCCCACCCGCAGCCCCATCTCCCCCGCCAACCGCCGCCCTTCCCTCTCTTCCTCTCCTGCTCCGGCAGCCCCCACCCGCAGCCCCAACTCCCTCTCTCCTCTCCTGCTCCGGCAGCCCCCACCCGCCCTCATCCCCAGCCCCAGCCCTTCCCTTCCCTCTCTCTTCCACCCGCCCTCATCCCCACCCCTAGCCCTCCCCAACCCTACCCCCACCATCCACGAAACAAGAAATAGGGAGAGGAAGAAGGAGAGCGAGAGGGATCGCGTCGGGTGGGGGAGCGACGGGGTCGGGCAGAGATGGGGAAAGGGAGAAGGAGAGAGATAGGGGAAAGGGAGAAGGAGAGCGAGAGGGATCGCGTCGGGCGGGGGCTGCCGATGGCGGGGGGAGCGACGGGGTCAGGCGGAGGTGGCCGGAGCAGGGAGAGGGAGAGAGAAGGAAGGAGAGGGATAGGGGTAGTTTAGTAACTTTTTTATTTTTTAATTTTTTTTTATATGCAGTGTGTGGAGAGGTATTTGCAGTGTGCAAGTAGCAGCACTCTTCATCTTTTAGGTCTTGTAACTCTTCAATACATCTTACTGAAGCAATTTCCAGATTTCTGTATGCATGCCAAAACCTAAACTATATTCTTTTAACTCTCGCTTTTATTGGAGCTGCCTGAAAGCTTACTCTTACGTGCTCATTTCTAGAAACTCCACATGTCCCTCCTAGAAATTACAATGCACATCTAGTAACATGTACTTTCACTTCTTCTCATTTCTTTGTTGCCCAACATTCAGCACCTTACTACAAAGCAGGTCTAAATAACATCTTATAAAAATACCTCTTTAATTGAAAAGGCATTTTACTTGTTAAGGTATTTGGTTTTAGCATCATTAGGATGTATAAACATGGACTGAGTTGCAGGCATCCTAACTGGGATTTCATTACATTCATACTATTGCATTAGAAAATATCTGAAAAGGTGCCAAATAAGTGTGCATGAAGAAACAATGTGCACAAAAAACCACGAAAGAAAAAATGACCTGTAAAAGGCAAGCAGAAAGCCATGTGAGGGTCCACAAATTGGCATCTCTAAAGACAATGACACCAAGCTTGATGATAAAGAAAATAATATCCTTGGAACTTGTAAGTACCTACTGTGTAAGCATCGCATGACCCACCTGGACTTGCTAATAACATAAATAATTGAGCACCTAATTTAGGGGAAATTATGGCAATAAGACAGCTGAAAAAAAGAAGTCGTTCCAGACCAAGTTGAACCAAAGCAGAACCTCAATACGTCACCGAATAATCTTAAAGCTGACTTCATACTGGTGACTTGGAGAAAAACAAATTGAAAGAAGCAATAATGATATGCGTCCTCTTTTGTTTCAATTGTAACTCCTAAAAGCACTATAAAAAAATAAAAAAAGCAAAAAGAAATTGTAACTCCCAACTCAACCTACTTATCTCAGGTAAACTCACTCTTCTACTTTTACCCAAACTTCTAATTGCATTATGAAAACATGGAAAATCAGACAATACTAGTCTGGACTCTGGATAGATTGGAAGTTTGTTCCAGACTATATAACAAAGGTTGTGACTGTGGGACCACTGATGGGACGACAGTGGCTTCCACTGTCAGGTGGACTTTAAAAGACCTGGCTGGCTGTGGCTGGGCCTGTTGGCCTGTGCTGGGCTTGACTACGTTCGGATGGGCTTGGCATAAGGCTTGGATTGTCCAGATGAGCCAGATGAACAAGTTGGAGGAAACTCACCCTCAACTTTTCTCCATACCAAATATCCTCCATAGTCAGCAACCATTCTCGCCATCACATAATCAACTTATCGATTATTTTTCACATCCTGCAAGTGTGTGGAGTATCTCTGTGTGTCGAACTAAGGTGTGAGTAGTGGCAGAGCTAGGATTTTCTTGTAGTGGGGGCAAGCGACAATAGACAAGTAATATTTTATATTTATTTGACTTATTATTAATTATTTATAAATAAATTTATTTTAGGCGGTTTTTTAAATAATATCTGAAGAAAAATCCTAAAAATTAGAATACCCAACATTTTGCAAGACAGAATTCCTCAAAACTTTAAAATTTGAAAATAGTACTAAGGCTCACCATAATAGATCCTAACTGCTCAAAATAATTGTATTCTCCTTGTTTTAGCATTCTGAGAGTTGTGTCTCGCTCTAATCAAAGTAGGACCGTTACCAAAATGATCGCATGTGAACCAAGCCATCCAAAGATTAATTAATAAAAATCCGTTAATTGGTTACTTGTAATCGTTTGATGGGCGATGATTCGGTGGTAGGCATACATGGTTGAGACTTGAGAGGCAACATTTAAATCCATTCACCAAGTCTTAAAAAGATGAAATGTGCAATGTAAATGATATCATAATGAAAAGTTAAGGGTCTAGATCCTCTGAGTGCCTCACTTTCACTTACTATGAGGGGTGTGAAATTCCAATGTAGGGCCCACTTATAGAATATCCAAACCACTCAAAGTAAACTCCCTCCCCTGGAGTAAGCTTTTCCCAAATTTTACTTCATTAAGAGTTAGACGGTTAGACCTACCATAAGATTGAGCATACGTTCAATCTTATGGTGGGACCAACTGCAACTAATGTAGAATTTGGTGTCAAGCCATGAAGGCGAGGGCCTTCATTTCTAGTGGTTTGGATTTTCAATAGGTGGTGCCCATTGTGGAGCTTGACCAACACCCCCACATGGGCCACACCCACCCACCTGTGATCATGACTGAATTTTTCTTTAGACATCCTTGCACCATTGGAACAAAGAATACCCCTCAGGGTATTTGGTGCAGATCATATGACCTTACCAGAATGATGAGGTACTGGTTAGTGGTTGTCTATTTTAATTCAGTTCAGGCCCAAGTAAAAGCTTGGACCCAACTCGTTTCCATCCCTAGTAAGCCAGGGGTGATGGGGGACTGAGGAGCTCATCCAAGGCTTTGATTAAGTAAGATGGCACAGCTATTCAAGTCCAGGAGGTTTCAGGAGGATCAACAAAGCAGAGTTGCTTTCTATGCTGTTAGGAATAAGTGAAGCCTGCAAAATCCAGAGCCTCATCCACCATATTACTGATGGAGACTCTGCTTGAGCATTGAGATAAACATGCGCGAAGGAATGGCCAGTGGAACATAGTATCTTGGTTAGGGGAGCAAATGATGAAGTAGATTATGATGTTTTATTTGTAATTATTTCAGTTTCAGTTTGCATGTGTGTGTGTTCTTCCATCTCTGTAGAGACTGGGGAAAGGAGGAGCGACTTTCTCTTCCCTGTCATTATTGAAGGAGACTCATCCATCAAATTGAGATGTGCGAAGGAATGGTCCATGGAACACAGTATAGACAGCCAAATTGTATCCTGCTTGCCTGTGCTTAGGGGAGAAAATTTTAAAGTAGATTCTGGTATTTGATTTCTAATTGTTTTTCTTCTTCAGCTTGTACGGGTGAGTTCTTCCATCTCTACACGGAATGGAGGAGGGGGGAGCCTTTCTCCCCTGTTTTGCATATATTCCTTTTAGTAAATTACTATTATTTTCCAAAAGAAATGTTTTAGAAATAAAACTAAAAAAAAAAAAAAACGCACAGTGACTATTAAGTGAATAAATATACAGCAAGGCAAATGTCTTAAGTATGAACAACCAATGACTGTCACCTTAGATTGCAATGAAGTTGTTGCAGTCTGCATGATCTGATAGCCTGCTGTTGAAGGGTCACTGCCCTGGTAGTCTTCATGAGCTGAATTCCTATTGGGAGAAATAGCCTCAACAAGTGTGCTACCAATATGACCTGAAGAAGACACTGGTGGTGGTGGCAAATCCTTTGGTAAGGAGACTTCACGATATAAGAAACTCCGTAGCCTTGATGTCAATTGGACAAGAGCATCACGGGCTGCCATTATGTCCCCTACAATCTGCACACACAAGCAATGGTCATGAATATTGAACCATATGTAGCAAAAAAAAAGATAAGTATAGCTGTAGAAGAGAAATATCACTTGGTTTACTCTCAAAGTATCTAATACATTCTCAGTTTCAAGAGGGTGGTCCTTTAGTATCCATAACTAAGGTGAAGACGCACAAACCTGTACAAGCTCACCAGCCCCCACCGCGCAGAGGGGGAATTCCTCTCTCGGTAAGATCTGTATATTAGCACAAGTTGATCTCCTCATTTCGGTTAATGACCCATCCCCACCCTCTAAACATCCAATTTCAGCAGCAGAAATGAGTAGCCTTGTCGTGATAACATTATCTTTATCAGGACCAAGATCTACGATGTGACTCTGGATATGCAGCAAAGCTTCCTGAGCAGGAAACAGCTCATCATCTGGACCCTAATGTAAATATAAACAAGAAATTTAGTACAGCCTAACAAAAAGTAATTTATATCAGCATCAGAAGCCAAGTTTTAGAAAGTAGGAAACTTTTGTTTATAGAAATTTCAAAACTTCATTAAGAATAGAAGAGCATATATGCAAGGGCTTCATGTGTCATTCAATCGGCATCTGGTATTAGGAAGGCTCCATGTGGTATGCGGATGTGGATGAAGGATGATGGACATAGCTACACATAATCGAGCCTCTTCCATCCATGTTAAAAAGGAGGCCAAATTCAGTAGCAGATTACTAGGAAAGGAATGTCTCATATATATGTCAGAGTCGGGTTATATTTCATGAGGATCCAATGGCTTATGGGTCTAGTTGCCATTTTCTTTTTTACCTTCAGCCATTCTCTATCAAGGCTTGGCCTTTTGCTTTGTAGCATTTCAGTATGTCTCCAGTACTGTTTTGTTATCATTAATAGAAGTTACCGTTCAAACAGGCAAATTGCCATACAGCTAGCCAATCAAACAACAAATGATACTATGACAAAAGAAAGAAATACATACGTAAAGCCATTTATAACCATAAATGCAAAAGATACTCTATGAGGAACCAGTTTTCTTTTGTATGAAACTTCAATAAATTGTAAAAACTTGAAAACTTTGATCAGCAAAATGCTTAGTCTGCTACTTATGTGGAAGTGTTAACGTGGGTATTATTCCATATTAACTAAGGATGACTAATTTTTTGTATTCAATACCCAACCCGTAGACCACTTTCATTACTTAATTTCATCTTTATCATAAAGAGAAAGAATACAGTTGTCTTTTCACCTCATTATATTCTTCATGCAGCAGTATCATTTGCATGCTAAAAAATTGGACAACTAAATTAAAGAACCAGACACTTTTTGTGCCTCTAGCAGATAGTAAAGAAAGTCAGAGAAAGTATGCTCAAAATTGTATGCTTACAATAAGTTAGGCCAGCAGGAGAAAGGGGATATAGCTAAGAGCCTTTCATACCAAAACAAATAAATGGAAAAAAAAGTGGGCAAGTAAAAAAGAATTAAGGCAACAAACTTTGCATGTTGAATATCTCAAAGAAGGAAATCAAACTTCACCAGTTGTGAGTTTACATGGCAAGAGGAGGACCATTAGATCATTTTTTACTACATGGCTACATTAAAAATATCAACACCAACATCATCAAGCATACACCTCAAACCCTATCAAAACTTTCCCGACCTTTTGATCTATGGTCCTAAAAGTAAAATGATCCAAGACAAGTATCGAAAGGCGTTTTTTTTTTTTTTTGGGGGGGGGGAAGTGTTGGGTGGGCGCACTTTGTTCTTTTTAATGAGATTCTACAATTGTTTCTCAGAAGTTAATGATAATGAATGGGAAGAAATACCTGATCAACCTACTAATAGTAATAATGGAATAGCAATAAAAAAAAAAAAAAAAACACTACGGATGAAGAAAATAAAAAAGGAAGGGAACAATTGACCAACTACCTCTTCTGAAGAAATAATGATTATTCGTTCAGCTGACCCTGGAACCGGATCAGAAACACTGACATCAACACCAACGTCCCCTCGAAGCATCTCTATAAGTCCATCTGATTCTCCCATCACACTTTCAACCTTATCATTTGGACAAAGGATTCTAAACACAATATCTTCACCAAAAGGTTGTGAATGGTCAGCCATGGAAGTAGCTGCAGATTCAAAGGCAAATCCTGGACGTGAAACATAGCCATTGCCTCTAATGCTGTCCAACCCCACAGACGATCGTGGTCCAGAAGCAGGCCCATCCAAGGCCGATCGGAATGCTGTACTGCTCATGTAATTCAAATCATCCTCGGGTGGGAAAAAACGGTCCGGTGAATGCAAACGCCCACGGAAAGAATTGCGATCACGGAGCAGGCTCTCTCTCAAGCGAGATGAAATAATTGCTATAGCTCTCTTTACAGCACTGCCATCACCAACAACCTACAAGGTAAACACCATTGTCAGATGATAGATAAATTTCAGGATGATATATGCTAAATATAACGCAAATCTCTATCCATTCAATGGTTCAACCAAAATGATGGTGCATTTCACTTTAAAGAACAATTGACAAAAATAGAAAGCCATGTGCAGCCACTTAACCATCCACAGTCCCAAATATCATACATGGCATTGGATGTGGTACGAATACAGGTAAAGGTGGCAATCGGGTCGGGTTGTGCTAAACGGGTCGGACCCGTTTATTAAACGGATACAAGTCTAACCCGCATCCGACCCGTTTATTAAACGGGTCAGAAACCCCTAACCCGCACCCACCACAGGTCAACCCGACCCACATAACCCACATCCATCTAGTAAATAAATCGACTCAATCATGGTTCCTTGCTTGACCAAAACTGACTTTTAAGCTCAAATTTAGTCTAATCTCATTTCAACAATCATTTGATGTGCATTACCTTGCTTTCCATTAATAAAAAGCGTGGGGTTGAATTGGTTAAGGTCCATTTATTCTTTTTTAGTCTATGCATTAAAACAATCAAATTCAATTTTAGCTTAAATAAGCGGGTTATGCGGGTCAACCCTAACCCGACCCGCTTAATGGTGGGTCATGAATACTTGACCCGTGACCGACCCGCCTATTAAATGGGTCGGGTTAAGCGGGTAATATGTGGGTCGGGTCGGGTTGGCGGGTTGGATCATATTTTACCACCTCTAAATATAGGTACGGAGACAGAAACAGGAATTGGATATACGCCTCTGCACTTTAGAAAATCTAGGATGTGGATACGGATACGGGTGTCTCAATTTTTCCTATAGATCACATTTGAATTAATGAAATTATCATGGTTTATGTTCCTTTCTTACATTTTCTATGTGGAGAAGTAAGACAATTTAAAGAACTAAATGAAATAATGGACTTGCTATGTAGGATATGCTAAACTTATACCCTAGAATTATCAGTGCACAGTATTGGGTACCAATACAAGTATCGTATCGGTCCGATACGGATACGTTGGGCTTGTACAAGTATCCCGGTATCATAGATGTGTTCATATTAAAGCACATCTCTTATCATCCACTTGATCATACTCAATCTCAAATAGTCGATAGCGTAGAAATCTGAGATCTACATTAGAAAGTTTGACCATATTGTATGAACTCAGTTACTAACCCCTCAGATTGGTCAGCAAGGATGATGGACGTTTTGGCGCGATTTCTTCCCCGTCGAATAATTTTCTGGATCAATAGAGGAATTTGTGCTGGGAACTAATTATTAAGGACATGTTTTAAGATATCAAACAAAATCTTACAAGTCATGATAAAAATCCAGACAAGTAATACTTATTTTGCAATGTAAACAAATTAATGGAGAAAAGGGGGAAAAAAAGACCACCACAATGTTATATGAACACATACTTGATCAGCAATATCTAATTTAAATAGACAAGATATTATGCCCAAGCGAAATGCCTAAGCTAATACACAATAACTAGATGCCATAAACGGAGATTTTTAACAGCATTTAATGCACAAATTACAAATGGATCAATCAAGAAAAAGAAAAGAAACACTGCCAGCCACAATTTTATATTAATGCATACAGTGCCTAGGGGGTGGTGTGGCAGCAAGCGGCGGTCAACTGATAATATTTTATATTTACAGGTTTATTACTAGTTATTTAAAAATAGATTTATTTATTTATGCAAATTTGTAAATAATACCCAAAGAAAAATCCTAAATTTAGAAATACCCTAACATTTTCCAAGGCATAATTCTGCAAAACTTTGTGAGGGCAGTTAAAATATGAAACTAGCAGAGCTCACTATAATCAATCCTAACCTCGCAAAATAATTGTCTTTTCCTTGTTTAAGCATGCAAAGAGTTGTGTCTCGCTCTAATCAAAGTAGGACCTTCGCCAAAATGATCACATGTAAACCATTCCATCCAAGATTAATTAATAAAAATCCATTAATTGGTTACTTGTGATTGTTTGATGGGCGATGATTCCATGGTAGGTAGGCATAGATGGTTGAGAGGCAGCACTTAAATCTATTCACCAAAGTCATAAAAAGATGAAATGTGAAGATGGAAATGATATGATAATGCAAAGTTAAGGGTCCGGGTCCTTTAGGCGCCTCACCGACATCATGAAGTGTGTGAAACTCCAATATAGGACCCACTTATCGAATATCTGAACCACTCAAAATAAATATCCTCCCCTTAAATTGGCTTTCCCCAAATTTTACATCAATATCAGTTAGACCTAACATAAAACTGAGGATATGAATAAGATGTCATATGCCCAATCTTACGGTGGGACCAACTCCGACTAACTCCTACTGATGTAGAATTTGGAGTCAACCTAGGCAAAGCGAGGACCTTCATTTTTAGCGGTTCAGGTTTTCAATAGGTCGTGGCCGTTGTGGAGTTCCACTTCTGAAGCATGAGAAACACTCGATTTTTTTTTTTTTTTTTTTTTGAGAAACAATGCATTTAATTTGGTAAGATATTATACTTAAAGTGGAGGATTAAAAAAAACAATAGTATACCTAAGCTAATACCCAATAACTAGATGCCATAAACTGAGATTTTTAACTGCATTTAATGCACAAATTACAAATGGTTGATAGTTTCATTTTTAACAAAAATGGTCAATGAATGTTGGTAATAAAGACTTAAATGTATTAAAGGACTCGACTCATTGCACACAACTAGTGTAGCACGGCAAGATTTAGCTTCAACCTCTTCCACAAACAATGCTTTCAAATGTAACAGCTATTAACTTCTTTTTTTCTTTCTTTAAAGGGAAATTTTCAAAATACTAAAATAGAATAAAACGTTTGGTTTATTTTCAAAAAAGAATATGAACATTTGAACATTTCAAAAGAGTATAAAAGCTTTTCGTATTTCTTTCAATCAAGTCCTCACCCGAAAAAATTGAAAAATGACAAATATACCCTTATGTCATTTTTCAAATTTCCCCTTTAATAAATCATTCAAAAGAAATGATCAAGTATAACCCAAATGATTAAGTGGACCCCACTCTAACTACCTTTATGCATAGATGGTTAAAAAAAGAAGGATTTATGTGGATTCCAAGTGACTGAAAACTAGCTTCATTAAATGGTTATGATCATCAAAAATCAAGTTAAAACTTGGGCATAGTTGAGAAATTCGTTTGGAAAAATCAAGTTAAAACTTGGCCTCCAAACCGAAATGTTTCAGCCAATTCGGAATTTTAATGAAATATCTTGGAGTTACGTTTCAGGAAAATATGAAATTAGAAATATATACAAATAGACAAATTTAATATTAATATTAAAATTTAAAAATATGACTTGCTGCGATTAGTTTATTCTATTTCGAGTAAACTAACTCAAATGTGGCATCTATAATATAAAAGAGTTACGTTTCAGAAGAATATATAGAAATATATATATATATATATAGAAAAATATAAGATTAGTATTAAAATTTAAAAATATGACTTGACACGATTAGTTTATTCTACTAAATCAACTCAAATGTGGCATGCATGATATAAACAATTAAACATAACAAATTAATGTCATCATTCTGGCCCATAATCATAAAATTCAACCACCATAAAGTTTAAAACTTCAAATATTCATCACAATCATAGAGTTTAGAATTGACCATGGACTGGGATAGACCGAAATTTGGTATGAAATTTTGGAGGGGTGTTTTCGTTTCATTTTTATAGCTGAAACAAAAAATCTCAGGAAGTTCATCCAAAACGAAATGAATTTCTCAACTATGAACTTGGGCCATATGAGAATCCGGAGAAAAAAAACCCAAGACCAATGAGGCCCACCATCAACATTTGATCAGTGAGGCCCATAGAGTGATTTTTGGGTCGGTAATTGGGGACAAAAGAACATTAAAAGACAAACTTGCCATTAGGGTATTTTTTTCATTTTCAGAAAAGATTATGGAGAGGATTTGATTGAAAGAAGTGTGGAAAATGTTTATACTTTTTTGAAATATTCAAATTCTCATGTACTTCTTTTGAAAATGAGCCAAAACTTTTTATACTTTTTTGAAAATCTCCCTTCTTTAAATGGCAATACCTTTTATTCAGAAGTCACCAAAGATTTGACTTATTAAAGATTAATGTACCAAAAAGAGGAACACAAATGGCCATCCCATCAAGTGGATGGTTGAACCATAATAGACAGAACAAGAAATCTGCGAACAAATTGCTTAATAACTATGACATTAGAAAAATGATGCTCTCCCAATCGACTCGCACTTTCTCCAAGCTGTCTGCTTCTTCATTATCTTCTTTTCTAGCTTGGGAGCTTGCATTTACATCATTTGTTAGGGTGCTAATCTCATTTAGGACATAGAAATAGTCCCATGGTTTGTTGGCCCTGCCTCTTGCCCACAGTACTGGATTCCTAGAATTGTTAACAGCTGAACTATTGTTCGCAGAGCATCTTAGCCATTAACATATATTAATCTTGCAACAAAGTAAAGCCAATATGAGATAAAGATACCGTCATTGGTGTCTACAGTATGGAAAATGTTTGTTATTGCATGTCATAAAATGCATAGAAACTTACAAAACTTCAAATCCTAGATATTATTACAAAAGAGATAACTAGGCAGCAGTTTTCTAATCGTTATTTCAGATTTCATTAATTTTCCATATTGCTCTATAATCATTTTCATAATTCATAGAAGCTCCTGCCAGCCCTCAGTTATCACACTATGTGTGACAAGCTAATTTTATTTTAAATGTGTTCAAAATAATAGGATATGAAACATGTTTTCATTGAAACATATATAAAGCACCTGCTGAGGTTTCCTGGTAAATATGTTCAAAAAGCCTTAACTCATTAGCATGTCTTTAAGACTTCATTTTCAATATCAGTAAAAGGCAGATGAACAGGAATGTTCTTCCATGATTCCGAATTCCCGCCAGTCCCAGATGCAGTGGACTCACAAACATTTGCAGCTAGGGCTGCATCCGGGCAGGCCATTATTAGTTCGTTCACTTCATTTGTGGATTCTCTGATTAGATTTTCAATGTTTAAGTTCTATCAGGGTCACAAAAGACAGCTCTTAAATCTAATTCAACTGAGTTAATTCTTCAAGGACATGAAAAACCAAAATAGCACATTTCTTTCTTCAGTTCTTCAATTGACAGATGAATTAGAATATTTGCTCAATCTCTGATCACCAAAACCATTTTTGCAAGCAAATCAAACCAAAAGGGGATTGATACCTGAACAATCTCCTCCATCATAGAAACACACCGAGGCAAATTGTGGTCCCTGGGCAGAATCCTGATCTGGGTCTTGGTCTCAACCCTCATCTGCTCAATGATCTTCCCACCCTTCCCCAACAAACACCCCACATTAGGCCGCGGCACCACCAGCCTCGTCGCCACCCGCCCCCTTCCACCGCCCCCGCCCGCCTTCCGGCCATAATCATCCTCATCATCGCCGCCGCCGCCGCCGCCACCGCCACCACTCTCAAACCCAAAAATCGAATCACTCTCAAGGATCCTTTCATGGATCATCATAAGCGCCTCCTGCGCCGGAGAATACTCAGCCATACGCCCATCGGACTCCCGCCTACTCACATCAGAGATCTCGATGATCCGCTCATCGTCTCCGTCCATGAGCTGGTGGACGTTGATCCACGCCCCGGTCTCCTGCCGGATTGTCTTGATGATGCTTCCGGACTTCCCGATCACCCCTCCGGCCTTATCATCCGGGCAGAGAATCCGAAAGAACACGGTATGAGGCGGCGGCGGCGAGGGTTCTTGGGGTTTGGAGATACGGGCGCCGGCGCCGACCCGCCGGTGGTGGGTGTGGCTATGGTGGTGGTATCGAGGTTTGCTTCTCGGCGGCGCCTGAGAATCGTAGTCCTGATCGTAGTAGTAGCTCTTCTTAGATCGAGATCTCTCCATTCCTCTCTCTCTTTCTTGTTCAAACTCCAAAAGCTGCTGTTGCAGGAGCAAGCATTGCTTGTTTTCGGTCAGATTAGAGAGAGAAAGAGAGATTTTAGGGTTTTTTTTATTCTTTTTTTAGCTTTGATGTTGTGGAGTTGGATGCTGCTGATGATTGCTGCTATAAAGCATTCGAAAGTTGGATGCTGCTGATGATTGCTGCTATAAAGCATTCGAAAGTTCGGTTCTTTGGTTCTTGTTAGGCTTCTGTTGGTGTTTGTCGAAATTCCTCAGAGAGCTAGAGACAGTGAAAGAGGAAGAGATAAAAACAGGAGCTGGAAGGTGCTTGTGGAAACTCCTGAGAGAGTCTCGTGTGTGTAATTCAACGACGCGAGTGGGAGATTTTATACAGTCTGAGGAATCCGGATCTCTTCTTTCTCTTTGCTTTCTGTTGTGTGGAGTCTTCGGGAGAAGGTGAGATCGGTGTGTATTTGGTGGGTGATAGAAATAGATGACGAAGAGTGGCTAATGTACGCCTTGGGGTGATAGTGGTTTTAACGTGCGCTCATGAGTACTCAGTCTGGCTGATGCTGATGCATGCCTTTTGCTGATTGGAGATTTTAATGTACGGTCGTGGCTGGACCAGATCTTTTGTCACAGCTGTTAAAGGGAGACCATGTAACGCATGCCTAAAACTCCATCCTAGGGCACGCATGGAGATAGATTCATTCACAAACATGACTTCACGGGGAAGTGGTGTTAATCAAGTTTTTGTCGAGGTGCTCGATCAGATGGTAGATGGTGAGATCAAATGGTTCTCAACTGTGATGGAGGATCCGACTCCACGGAACTCTCTCTTGGGTCCCACCTAGAGATAATCTTGTTCATTCAAAATGAATTGCATCCTCACATTTTGATCTAAAAGGTGTTGGTCCCACAATCCATTGAGCACCACCATAGGAACGCGACTTGATGATGATGTGGGGTTATTCAGGTGTTTGTTAAGGTGCTCAATTGTAAGGTGGGAGCACATGATTCTCAGCTAGGTTAGAGGATCTGGACTCTCGGGGTACTTATTTAGGGTTTTTCGTGTGGCGGTAGTACCAGAAGTTTGATAAATCTATGTTTGAATCGGGTTGAGTTGGAATCAGATTGTGCGGAGATTTTAATACGAGGGATTTGTTTTGGCAACATTATATTAAATTATTCTGCCGGGAATATACAATGCAAAACTCGTTTGGTAATATTATAAAAGTTTTGCTCCAAAGAATGAAAGCAAGAGAATCCAAGATTTACAATGTGGGGCCTATGTGGGGAGATTTTCAAAACTCTAAGATTATGTTGATCTCGATGATAAGACGCCAATTAGAGCACCCATGTGCCGTCCAGGCACACCTCGGCAGCAGGGTCAGAGCCTCGGCCGAAACCGACTTGACTTCGGCCTTCCATGCCGAGTTCAGCTACGAAGGCTAACCTCGGCTGTACGCCTGACCCCAACTGAGGAAGCCGGGTCGGCAGCCGGAATGAAGAAAAACCATGCTCTCGCCCCTATGTCCACCACGTCATCGGACATATGGCAGAGTACGGACACGAGCCATTGGGATAGATGGGCCATCCTAGCCGTCCACAATCTTCGTCGGATCCCTGACAAGGCAGCATCCAACTACTGTAGCCATATCGGGGCAGGGCCCGAGGATGGATCCGATGGGACCTCAACCGCCAAAGGCTTGAGACATGATCAGGCCCAACATGACGTACATTTAATGCGACGTGGGCTGATCGGACTAGCATTAAATGCTTCGTGGGCTATGATGGGCCCGTATTTATTACTTTGTGGGCTGATGAGATAATTCCCATAAAATCAAGGGGCCCACTCCAAAATATCAAGTAAAATCCTCTATAAATAGCATGACATTCTATGACAAAGGTATGCACAAACATTCCCTCTTGAGCCGTTACTCTGTCTCACTTCTCCTTCTTCTTCCTCTGTTTAGTTCATACACTAACTTAGGCATCAGAGAGCCTTGCGCCACTCAGGCCAGGGTCTTCTAATCGTTTGTTCCTCCCCTTTCAGGCTTGAAGGCGACTAACTTTCATCGTATGTTTGGATAAGTCCTATCAGGCACCCCTTAATCTTGTGGGTTATAGTTTTTGCACTAACAATTGGCGCCGTCTGTAGGAAAGTACTAACACATTCCTCCCAAGTATTATGCCTCTGAAAGCAAAGAAAGGCGGAGAATCTTCGCGTGCGATGCTCCAGCTGCCGCCGTCTCCAGGCCCATCACCGGACACTCCTCCTCAGAGGCAGTCTGGGGCGAGGCATGGCACAGCTGCAGTCGAAGAGCGTCCAGACCCACAGCTCTTCGTCCAGATTCCGTTCCCGAGCAACTTGAGGATTCGTCCCCGGATGAGGAAGTTATGCCTCCCCGACAGGGCGAACGACGACAAGAGCTTCCTCAGAAGGACAAGTCTGTGGCCGTCAGTAGGTCTCACCATTCGCGTCACCTCACTGGCGATGGGGATGTTGCGGCTCAGAATGTCCTCGTCCAGGAGCAAGAGAAGTTGATCCGCCAGCTCCAGCAGCAGCTAAGAGCCGCAGGAGCGACCTCGTTGAGGCAGCCTTTCGGACGCCAAGGCGAAAGGAGGGCCGTTCAGAGCAGGGCAATCCCTTCCTCCCACGAGGATTTGAGGACTTATCTGGTCAAAAAGCGCAGTCGGGCCCACGATGAAGGCTCGAGTAATACCCGAAGCCGTCGTAGCCGAGACGGACGAGTTCACAGCCATCACAGTCAAGGCCACTCGAAGCGGAAGTCAGAGACATTGTCACCGGAGAAGGACGACAAGCAGGAATGGCTCGACAGGCGCATTAAGCTGGCTGTCCAGCGCAACCTAGAGATGGCCGGGCTCGCCCGAGACCAGCAGGATATTTGCAGCCCCGCCGACCTGGGGGTTTCCCCCTTCACGCGGGAAATCAAGGAGACTCCCTTGCCCAAAAAGTTCTCCGTCCCGCGGTTCGTCCTCTACGACAGAGTCTCAGATCCCGCCTCTCACCTCCGACATTTTTCTCAGAGGATGTCTATTTGGGGGGACGAGGGCCACCTTAACTGTAAAATCTTTTCTTCCAGTCTGGGTGACCTCCCCTTGAAGTGGTTTTGCGCCCTCTCAGAGAGGTCTATCTCGAGTTGGAGACAGCTCCAGCCCTCCTTCTTGAAGAAGTTTCAAGCCTACAGTGTCGTTCCTAAGACCGACGCTGATATACTGGCCCAGAAGATGAAGCAAGGCGAGAACATTACCCAGTTCGCCAAGCGATTCTGGGCGATTTACAGCCAAATCGAAGTCTCTAAAGACGAAGTGGCAGTTTTTGCTTTCCAAAATGCTCTGTTGCCAGGAAACGAGCTTAGGGAGGACCTGGCCGGAGACCTGTAACCTCCGTGCCGGCCTTGATGTCCAGGGTGAAGCGCTATATAGCCCGGGAAAGCCACGGCACAAGACACAAGGATAAGGGAGACCAGCCCCATAAGAAGGATAAGAAGCTCTTCCGAAAAGAAAAGCCGGACCAAGCCTGGGTCTCGACCTAGGCAAAAGTCCCAGCGTCCAAGTCTGGGGGCAGCAGGAAGCCCAGGCCTCCCTCCAACCCCTATCAAGCTGTGAATACCATCTTCAAAGAACCTATCCATCAGATCATGAATAAGATCAAGCACCGACCGTTCTTCAGCTGGCCTCAGCCCATGCAGAGTGATCCCTCTTTCCGTGACCAGAACAGATTTTGCACCTACCACAAGCAAAATGGGCATAAAACCGAGGAGTACAGGATCCTAAAGTCTCACCTACAGAAGCTCGCCAAGGAAGGCCACCTGAAGGATTACATCAAGACAGGAGATGCTGGCAGCGGCCGAACTCATCAAAGCGCCGACAAGGACCCAGACAGTGACGAATCAGAAAAGATCATCAATGTCATCCATCTGGCACCCTCAGTGCCTTCTCCCTCCCCTAGGGGCAGCGCCCAGGCTCGTGCCGAGGCCACGCAGGCCTCTCATGGGAAAGAGATGGTGAGGGCTGAGCTCGGACCAGCGTCCAAGAGAGCACGGCGCGAGCGCCCGGCTATCTCATTTTCGGATAAGGACCTCGAAGGAGTGCAGCTTCCCCATAACGATCCCCTGCTCCTAACATTGAAGCTGCGGGACTTCACAGTGAAAAGAATCCTCATCGACTCCGGCAGCTCATCCGAAATCCTCTACTACGGATGCTTCAAGAAGATGGGTCTCTCGGAGGCTGATTTGAAAGAGGCTCATACGCCTCTGATAGGATTCAGCGCCAGACCGGTCTAACCCAAAGGAAGGATCACTCCGGAGACCAAGGTGGGCGGAGCCTCTGTGATGACCGACTTCCTCGTAGTAGATGCCCCTTCCCCCTACAATGCTATTATGAGTAGGACGTGGCTCCACAATATGGAAGCAGTTCCCTCCACTTTCTACCAGAAGCTGAAGTTCTTATTTGAGAACAAGGAAGGCAAAATGGAAGTGATCACTGTGGACGGAGATCAGCAGCTGGCCAAGCAATGCATGATGGCCGTAGTCCCTGGGGAGAAGGAACTGGGGCGAGTGCATATGGCAGAGCTCGAAAGGGAGCTGGACGAAATCGGCCGAGATCCTGAGAAGAAGAGCATTGAAGATCTAGCCGAAGTCAAGATCGATCCGCTCGACCCAGACAGATTCTTCCTGTCGCGACCCCGGACCGGGAAACTAGGGGAAAAGGGGAGGATCCGAGTCCGGGAGTCGGGACGGTGGTTGGGGTGATGCCGCGCCACGTGCATCTCTTTGGCTAAAACGCACACGGAATTAAAAGAATATTTATCCGTGCACGTGATTTCCCACAGGGTTCCGCGGTGAGGATTATCCTTACACATCATCTCACATGAAACCATATCACATATATTCTCAAGATTGCGGAAGCGTGTAACAAACCATATTAGTACTATTCAATCCAATCCCATAAACGAGACTGATTTATGATTAACATAATAAGATATCAGAATGAGCAATGATCATAAGCATGTTTCCCCAAAAGTAAAGTTAAGTATATTTACAAAATGTCAGTTGATTAATGCCCCCAAAATAACGGCCAATAAAGACCGTATAACCAAATGAAACCTAAATTAAAGATATTATAATTCCCAAAGTGTATCGTTCTCAAGGCAAGGCCGAATGTCTACATGACATCATCGGCTTGCCACTCAATCACTCGTTGCGGTTCACCGACCGCCTCCTCCGGCTCCTCCTCAATGGCAATAAGCTCGGGACCTGAGTACCAAAATAAATGGATCAGACACGACGGTCTGGCAGGTGGGTGAAAAGATATAACAAAAATAAAACGATAATACTTTGCAAAAGTTTAGAAAACTTGTGGGTAAATAATGAACTTCATAAAAGATGATATATCATTTTAAAAGAGGCACATATGCAATAAATCATGTAAGGTAACAAGGATTCGGAAACTGTCAAGATGGCAACCACACAAAGCTAGATCCTCCCTTCACTAACGTGAAGAGAGCACATACCCTACAGGATCATTGGCCTCAGTCACACGAGGTGAGGAGGAACAACGATAAACAGGATCATTGGCCTCAGTCACACGAGGTGAGGAGGAACAACGATAAAATACTATAATATATATATACTATACAGGACCACGGTAGCGAACCGGGGTAAACTATGCAAATTCCAGACTGCAGCTGACTATCAGGAGGGGAAGGAACCCCAAGTCGGTGGATCAAACCAACTAGGTCGTCCAAGCTCAGTGGTGCCGACTCATAGGTCAAATACGATAAATCAAATCGTGTACATATTAAAGAAACGGGGTGCTCATAGGCACAAATACACATTCGTATCTGGTCGGTCATATACAGGTTAGCAAAGGCTAAATACACTTTCAATACTCTCAAGACAGTCTAGTCATATCATGTGGGTTTGAAATCCCAAAATAGGAGTTTGGTTGAAAATCAAATACAAATAGTTTTTCCATACCTTTACAGGCTAACAATGGGGTTTCTAGGATTGAATCAGTGTGAATAGGGTCCCGTATGTCAATCATGATGTAATTTTGGTACTCTTTAAGAGTTAAGGACATTCCGGGTCCTTATACACATTGGTCAATCTAGAAAACCTCATGGAATCTCCATGATGAGGTTCCTCCTTCCTTCGGACTTCATACAATGCCTTACAAGTTCATAAATAACAATGGGGCTCCAAATAATACCTCCCCACTACAACCCTTTGCAATTTACCCAATTCATTCATGGGTTTAAATGCATCATTATAGGTTCAATGCCTTCAAATAAGAAGATAAGGGATAGAGCTGAATTGGACTTGAGTATGGGCTTGGAATGAATCTGGAAATAGTCCCACAATTCTCTTAATTTACAGTTCATCTCATTTCAGTCCGATCGATCGGGCTCCTTGGCCGATCGATCGGTCCTGAATTGCTTCCAGTTATTTACAGTCCGATCGATCGGTCCTGAGAACCCTCTCAGTTATTTACAGTCCGATCGATCGGACCTGATGGGCGATCGATCGGTCCTGAGAACCCTCTCAGTTATTTACAGTCCGATCGATCGGACCTGATGGGCGATCGATCGGTCCTGTAGCGAATCTCAACCCATTTGGTTGAATTCTTCTCTTGTCCAACTCCAATCCATTTCCTTTCTTTCCCCTTCTTCCATACATATCTTCACAATTAATTGGGCTATTCCTTGACCTCATTATCTCATCAATTCATCATTCAAAATCAATAAGACTAAACCATCAAACATGATAAATCAATAAAACCATCAATGAAGACAAATCAAGATCTTTGCAGAAAACATGATAAAACACATGAGAATCATTTCATCCACTTGCCTTGGGTCCAATTGCAAATCAATTTGAGCTCTAATCACCTCTTAGACCCCCAATCAACCACCTATACACAAAACCCCCAAATCCAAACCCTAGATTATCAAAACTAATTAAAACAAAACGGAATCTTCCAATAATTGAAATAGAGCTACCCTAGGGCTAAACAAACAAGATTATAAAACTTTTAGGAAAATCACTTACAAAGAAGTCCTTCAAAAAGCAAGGTGTTGTCCAAAGGAAGTCTTGGAGTGGGCGGTTTTCTTCAAAAATGGTGTCAAGATGAAGGCCTTGAGATGAGGAAGAAGATTATAGCAACTAATTTTCCATTAGCACTAGTTTAGTGGGGGATTGAAGATGAAGAAGCAAGAAAAGGTAAGGGAAAACCCTTAGGGCTGGGATTTCTCTTCTCCTCTAGGGTTTTTGCCAGAAATGGGAAAAAGAAGAAGAAGCTTTCTATATATAGTAAGTGAGGATGGGGCCCACAACTTAAAGAACTTCTCGGGCTCAAAACATGGTTTTCGGGGCTTCAAATGAATTCGACGAAGAAGACAAAGTTGATCGGCAAACTTTCTAGTTTCCAAAAAGTATACATTTTGCACATTTTGGTGACATTGAAATCGGTGTCCAGATTTTGGGTAAAAAGACTATTTTGCCCTCAATTAGTGAAAAATCGGGTTTAAGGTCCTCTAATGGAAACGATGCCAACATGAAAATTGTAGGGATTAATAAGATAAGTCCAATGGGGTTAAAAACACGATTCTTGGAAATCATCGGTAACCCCCAATCTCACACAATTCGTAACACAAAAACCCCCAAAGGGTCCCACAAATAAAAAGGCTCTCCAAATTCCCCAAAGCTATCATAAAAGCTATTCTAATCCCCAACTAATCCAAAAACCACTAAACACACTTAAACTAAAACACAACTTAATCAACTCTAAACGAGGCCTCTCGGGTCGGGGTCTTACATCCTCCACCCCTTAGGACATTTGGTCCTCCAAATGGAAATTAAAACTCACCTTCGGAAGAAGATGTGGGTACTTCTTCTGAACTTGATCCCGTAATTCCCAAGTTGCTTCTTCCGGTCCATGATTCTCCCAAAGTACCTTGACCCACTGAATAGTCCGAGTTCTCAATTCTTGTTCCTTGGTGTCAATGATCTGCTTGGGCTTCTCAACATATGTAGCATCTTCTCGGATTTCTAATGGCTCATAACGGAGTATGTGTAGTCTGTCAGGAACGTATTTCTTCAACATAGACACATGAAAGACGTTGTGTACGCCGGAGAGTTCGGGTGGTAAGGCTAACCTGTAAGCCACATCACCAATCCTACTCACAATGTCATACGGTCCAATGTATCTCCTAGACAATTTGCCCTTCTGTCCAAACCTCAAAGTTCCACGAGTAGGTGACACTTTCAAGAAAACTTTATCTCCTTCTTTAAATTGTAAATCCCTTCTGTGAGAGTCTGCATAGCTCTTCTGTCTACTCTGAACCACTTTCAGACGTTCTTGGATCAACTTGACCTTGTCGCTTGTCTCACTAACAATGGTCGGTCCATGGAAACTGCGAGTACCAACTTCCTCCCAACAAACAGGTGTTCTACACCTTCTGCCATACAAAGCCTCAAAAGGTGCCATACCGATACTCGAGTGAAAACTGTTGTTGTAAGCGAACTCACATAACGGTAAGGCTTCATCTCACTGAGTTTTGAAATCTAGCACACAGGCTCGAAGCATATCCTCAAGTGTCTGAATTGTCCTTTCTGACTGACCATCGGTCTGTGGGTGATAGGCTGTGCTGAACTGTAACTTCGTACCCATAGACTCATGTAATGTCCTCCAAAATCTTGAGACAAATCTGCTGTCTCTATCGGATGTGATGGAAACTGGCTGTCCATGACGACTGACAATCTCTGTGACAAACAACTGTGCCAAAGGTAACATATGCATTTTCTTCCCAGTCTTCATCGGTAGGAAATGAGCTGACTTGGTGAGACGGTCCACTATGACCCAAATAGCATCATTGCCCTTACTAGTCTTTGGTAAACCCGATATGAAGTCCATGGTAATATGCTCCCATTTCCATTCCGGAATCTCTAATGGTCGTAATAACCCTGGAGGCTTCTGGTGTTCTGCCTTGATCAACTGACATGTCATACAACGAGAGACGAAAGCTGCTATCTCTCTCTTCATGTTATTCCACCAAAATCTGCCCTTCAAATTCTGATACATTTTCGTGCTGCCCGGGTGTATGGAATACTTGGTATTGTGAGCCTCAGACATGATATCATTCCTCAAGTCCTCCAAGTTAGGCACACATAAACGGTCTCGATAGTACAAAACTCCATCTACAACACGAAAATCCGGACGATCTGCTAAGTGCTCAGAAATCTTAGCCAACTCTGGGTCTTGCAACTGACTCTCTTTGATCTTCTGAATGAACGAAGGCTCTGACACTGACATGTTTGCTAACATGACACCTTCTCTTAGTGGCTGAAAATCCACTTTCATCTCCTCTAACTGCTGTACCACATAAGTCCCCCGAAGACTTGCCATGCTCACTGACTTTCTGCTCAAGGCATCAGCAACTACATTCGCTTTTCCCGGGTGATACTTGATTGGAAAATCATAGTCTTTAATATATTCCATCCATCTCCTCTGCCTCATGTTCAACTCCTTCTGAGAAAACAAGTACTGTAGGCTACGGTGATCGGAGTGAACCTCAAACTTCTCTCCATAGAGGTAGTGTCTCCACATCTTCAAAGCTAAAACAACTGCGGCCAACTCGAGATCATGTGTTGCATAGTTCTTCTCATGATCTTTCAACTGCCGTGACCCATATGCAACTACCTTCCCATCTTGCATTAGCACGCATCCAAGTCCAACATTGGAAGCATCGGTAAAAATGGTAAAACCGCCGCTCCCAGATGGCAAAGTAAGGACGGGAGCTGTAGTCAATCTCTTCTTCAGCTCTTGGAAACTAGCCTCACACTTGTCCGTCTAAACATATGGTGCATTCTTCCTTGTCAACTTCGTCAAAGGTGGCGCAATCGACGAAAATCCTTGCACAAACCTCCGATAATACCCTGCCAATCCAAGAAAACTCCTGATTTCTGATGCATTCTTCGGTCTATCCCAATTCATGACTGCCTCAATCTTGGACGGGTCCACTGATAATCCTTCTTTAGAGATGATATGACCCAAAAATGTGACTTGGTCCAACCAAAATTCACACTTACTAAGTTTTGCAAACAACTGATTCCCCCTCAATAGCTGGAGTGCTATCCTCAAATGTTCTTCGTGCCCTTCTTTGGTCTTGGAATACACTAAAATATCATCAATAAACACCACTGTAAACTGATCCAAATACTCCGCAAATATTTTGTTCATCAATGCCATGAAAACTGCCGGTGCATTAGTCAAACCAAATGGCATCACTAGAAACTCATAGTGTCCATATCTTGTCCGAAAGGCTGTTTTTGGTACATCTGAATCTCTAACTCTCAACTGATGGTAGCCTGACCTCAAATCAATCTTCGAAAAATAAGCAGCTCCTTGCAACTGATCGAACAATTCATCTATCCTTGGCAATGGATATTTGTTTTTGATGGTCACTTGGTTCAATCTTCTATAGTCAATACACATTCTCATGGAACCATCCTTCTTCTTCACAAACAGAACTGGTGCTCCCCACGGTGACACACTAGGTCTCACAAAACCTTTGTTCAAAAGTTCTTGCAATTGCATCTTCAACTCTCCCAATTCTGCCGGGGCCATTCTGTAAGGTGCGATAGATATCGGAGCGGTCCCCGGTAACAACTCAATAGTGAAGTCTATCTCTCTAATGGGTGGCAATCCAGGTATCTCCTCCGGGAAAACATCCGGAAATTCACAAACAATTGGGATCTCCTCCACCCCTTGGGACCGTTTATCCTCCGTGATAAACGCCAAATAACCCTCACAACCACTTCTTAGAAGTCTATCAGCCTTCAATGCTGAAATAAACCCTGCACCAGAATTACTCCTCTCTCCCTGAAACAACACCCCTGATTGGGTCTCCTCTAACTTAAAAGTTAAGGTCTTATGGAAACAATCCATAGTAGCATGGTATCCTGCTAACCAATCCATCCCTAAGATGACATCAAAATCCTGCATCTCTAATAAAATGAGATCTGCCGGTAATACTACTTCTCCTATCATGACTGGACAACTGGGGTAAAAAGTTCTACAAACAACTTCCTTACCTAAAGGGGTAGTCACAGTCAAAATGAAACTCAACTCTCTAGCATGCATATCAATCAACTTAGCAAATTTTGGAGATAGGAATGAGTGAGTAGAGCCAGGGTCAAACAAAACCTTAGCATCAAAACCACAGACGAGAAGTGTACCTTCCACTACATTGCCTTCAGCCTCTGCATCAGCTCTATTGACAGCATAGAGTTGTGCCCTTTGTGGTGGCCTGTTCTGCCCTTGCTGTTGCCTGCCTTGTGGTGCATTCCTGTTTTGATTCTGAGCATGCTGATTCTGATTTTGATTCTGCCCTTGCTGACGGGCCGGTTGTTGTTGTTGTTGTTGTGGCCTAAACTGTTGCTGAGGTGCCTATTGTTGTAGTGGCCTTGCTTGATTCTGAACCACTAGCGCATTTTGAGGTGGTGTCTGACGATGTGCTCCCTGTTGTTGTCTATTCTGTCTTGGGCATTCCCTCATCTGATGGTCCATCGAACCACATCTAAAACATGCCCCCGTGATAGAACGGCACTGGGCATTCCCATGGTATTTCCCACAATGGATACAAGCTCCTTGATTCTGTGCATTCTGCTCTTGTCTTGGCCTCTTGTTTTGATTGTTCCTCTGTTGATTGTTCTGCTGCTGGCCTTGACCCTTTCCTTGGTTCTTGTTGATCTTGTTGTGGAAGTTCTCAAATTTGTATGCTCTCTTGACAGCTTCCTCAAAGGTAACGGGTGGTACAACCCCGGTAGCATCCCTCTCAATAATCGGGTGAAGTCCCTTAAGGAACTTGGTTATCTTCTTCTCCTTTGTATCTACTAACTCCGGTGCATACCTTGACAATCTCTCAAATTTGGTGAGGTATTCGAGGACTGTCATGTTTCCTTGCACAAGTTGCTGAAATTCTACTGCCTTTTGCCTCTTGACATGTGTAGGTACATATTTCTCTCCAAACTGTCTCTTGAAGCTAGCCCAAGCTTCTGCATCAGCCATTGTCCTGTATTCTGCCTTGACGGTCTTCCACCATATATCTGCTATGCCCGTGAACATAGAGGCTGCAAGCTGTACTCGTTCTACACCCGTACATATGAAGATCTCAAATATGTTTTCGGTGTGCTCAAGCCAATCATCTGCTGCCATTGGATCCTCAGTCCCCAAAAATTCTTTCGGTCCTCTCTTCCTAAACCGTTCATACAACACATTAGGATCATTCCCTCTAATATTCACCGGACCAGGTGGCGCAACTGGGATTGGTTCCGGTCTCCTCTCCAATATCCCCAACAACTGTGCCTGCATTTGAGCTATCTCCCTAGCATGATCCTCGTCTTTCTTAAGCATCTGTTCTTGCAATCTGGTCTGTGTCTCATATGCTTGTGCTTGGAGCCTAGCCTGATTCTCATTGGTCTGGCGTTGTTGGTCTATCATAGCCTGCATCATCTGTTGGAATTGGTTCTGCATGTTGTTGTCTTGTGGTTCCTCTCCAATAGGCTCTGTATTCTCACTGTTACTGGCAACGTGATTACTGTTTGCAGTTCTTTTGCGAGGTGGCATAACGCTGCAAAACAAATTGTTAGCACATATAAATCAAGTACAGGGTGGTCACACACTGCTCACACGATTCTATCTAACGAATCCTCGCCACGTACTTAAGATTTCTAGTTTCTTTTAATTGCCTGAAACATGTCCCGCTCTGATACCAGTCCTGTCGCGACCCCGGACCGGGAAACTAGGGGAAAAGGGGAGGATCCGAGTCCGGGAGTCGGGACGGTGGTTGGGGTGATGCCGCGCCACGTGCATCTCTTTGGCTAAAACGCACACGGAATTAAAAGAATATTTATCCGTGCACGTGATTTCCCACAGGGTTCCGCGGTGAGGATTATCCTTACACATCATCTCACATGAAACCATATCACATATATTCTCAAGATTGCGGAAGCGTGTAGCAAACCATATTAGTACTATTCAATCCAATCCCATAAACGAGACTGATTTATGATTAACATAATAAGATATCAGAATGAGCAATGATCATAAGCATGTTTCCCCAAAAGTAAAGTTAAGTATATTTACAAAATGTCAGTTGATTAATGCCCCCAAAATAACGGCCAATAAAGACCGTATAACCAAATGAAACCTAAATTAAAGATATTATAATTCCCAAAGTGTATCGTTCTCAAGGCAAGGCCGAATGTCTACATGACATCATCGGCTTGCCACTCAATCACTCGCTGCGGTTCACCGACCGCCTCCTCCGGCTCCTCCTCAATGGCAATAAGCTCGGGACCTGAGTACCAAAATAAATGGATCAGACACGACGGTCTGGCAGGTGGGTGAAAAGATATAACAAAAATAAAACGATAATACTTTGCAAAAGTTTAGAAAACTTGTGGGTAAATAATGAACTTCATAAAAGATGATATATCATTTTAAAAGAGGCACATATGCAATAAATCATTTAAGGTAACAAGGATTCGGAAACTGTCAAGCTGGCAACCACACAAAGCTAGATCCTCCCTTCACTAACGTGAAGAGAGCACATACCCTACAGGATCATTGGCCTCAGTCACACGAGGTGAGGAGGAACAACGATAAACAGGATCATTGGCCTCAGTCACACGAGGTGAGGAGGAACAACGATAAAATACTTGTCGCGACCCCGGACCGAAAGGGGAAGGATCCGAGTCCGGGAGTCGGGACAGTGGGTTGGGAGAGTGATGCCGCGCCACGTGCATCTCTTTGGCTAAAACGCACACGGGATTAAAAGAATCTTTATTAGTGCACGTGATTTCCCACAGGGTTCCGCGGTGAGGATTATCTTTACACATCATCTCACATGTAACCATATCAAACATATTTTTAAGATTGCGGAAGCGTGTAGCAAACCATACTAATGCCATTCAAATCCATATACAAGACCGATTTATGGTTAACATGACAAGATATCAGGATGAGCAATGATCAAGCATATTTTCCCCAAAAGTAAAGTTAAGTATATTTACAAAATATCAGTTGATTAATACCCCCAAAATAACGGTCAACAAAGACCGTACAACCAAGTGAAACCAAAAATAAAGATATCATAAATTCCCAAGTGTATCGTTCTCAAGGCAAGGCCGAATGTCTACAAGACATCATCGGCTTGCCACTCAATCACTCGCTGCGGTTCACCGACCGCCTCCTCTGGCTCCTCCTCAAAGGCAATAAGCTCGGGACCTGAGTACCAAAATAAATGGATCAGACACGACGGTCTGGCAGGTGGGTGAAAAGATATACAATAAATCAAAACAATGATGCCTTTAGAAACATAGTAAAATTCTAGATAAACAATGAATTTTTCATAAAAGAAAATGCAACATTTAAAGAGTTACTTATGCAATTAAAACATGTAAGGTAACAAGGATTCGGGACTAACAAGGTGGCAACCACACAAAGCTAGATCCTCCCTTCACTAACGTGAAGAGAGCACATACCCTACAGGATCATTGGCCTCAGTCACACGAGGTGAGGAGGAACAACGATAAACAGGATCATTGGCCTCAGTCACACGAGGTGAGGAGGAACAACGATAAAATACTATAATATATATATACTATACAGGACCACGGTAGCGAACCGGGTAAACTATGCAAATTCCAGACTGCAGCTGACTATGAGGAGGGGAAGGAACCCCAAGTCGGCGGATCAAACCAACTAGGTCGTCCAAGCTCAGTGGTGCCGACTCATAGGTCAAATATGATAAATCAAATCGTGTACATATTACAGAAACAGGGTGCTCATAGGCACAATTACACATTCGTATCTGGTCGGTCATATACAGGTTAGCAAAAGCTAAATACACTTTCAATACTTTCAAGACAGTCTAGTCATAACATGTGGGTTTGAAATCCCGAAATAGGAGTTTGGTTGAAAATCAAATACAAATAGTTTTTCCATACCTTTACAGGCTAACAATGGGGTTTCTAGAATTGAATCAGTGCGAATAGGGTCCCGTATGTCAGTTATGATGAAATTTTGGTACTCTTTAAGAGTTAGGGACATTCCGGGTCCTTATACACATTGGTCAATCTAGAAAATCTCATAGAATCTCCATGATGAGTTTCCTCCTTCCTTCAGACTTCATACAATGCCTTACAAGTCTATAAATAACAATGGGGCTCCAAATAATACCTCCCCACTACAACCCTTTGCAATTTACCAAATTCATTCATAGGTTTAAATGCATCCTTATAGGTCCAATGCCTTCAATTAAGAATATAAGGGATAGAGCTGAATTGGACTTTGAGTATGGGCTTGGAATGAATCTGGAAATAGTCCCACAATCCTCTCACTTTACAGTTCGTCTCATTTCAGTCCGATCGATCGGGCTCCTTGGCCGATCGATCGGTCCTGAATTTGCTTCCAGTTATTTACAGTCCGATCGATCGGACCTGATGGGCGATCGATCGGTCCTGAGAGCCCTCTCAGTTATTTACAGTCCGATCGATCGGACCTGATGGGCGATCGATCGGTCCTGAGAACCCTCTCAGTTATTTACAGTCGATCGATCGGACCTGATGGGCGATCGATCGGTCCTGTAGCGAATTTCAACCCATTTGGTTGAATTCTTCTATTGTCCAACTCCAATCCATTTCCTTTCTTTCCCCTTCTTCCATACATATCTTCACAAATAATTGGGCTATTCCTTGACCTCATTATCTCATCAAATCATCATTCAAAATCAATAAGACTAAACCATCAAACATGATAAATCATTAAAACCATTAATGAAGACAAATCAAGATTTTGCATAAAACATGATAAAACACATGAGAATCATTTCATCGACTTGCCTTGGGTCCAATTGCAAATCAATTCGAGCTCTAATCACCTCTTAAATCCACAATCAAACACCTATACACAAAACCCCCAAATCCAAACCCTAGATCAACAAAATCCAAGTAAAACAAGACAGAATCTTCCAATAATTGAAATAGAGTTACCCTAGGGCTAAACAAACAAGATTATAAAACTTTTAGGAAAATCACTTACAAAGAAGTTCTTCAAAAAGCAAGGTGTTGTCCAAAGCCAGTTTTGGAGTGGGCGGTTTTCTTCAAAAATGGTGTCAAGACGAAGGCCTTGAGATGAGGAAGAAGATTATAGCAACTAATTTTCCATTAGCACTAGTTTAGTGGGGGATTGAAGATGAAGAAGCAAGAAAAGGTAAGGGAAAACCCTTAGGGCTGGGATTTCTCTTCTCCTCTAGGGTTTTTGCCAGAAATGGGAAAAAGAAGAAGAAGCTTTCTATATATAGTAAGTGGGAGTGGGGCCCACAACTTAAAGAACTTCTCGGGCTCAAAACATGGTTTTCGAGGCTTCAAATGAATTCGACGAAGAAGACAAAGTTGATCGGAAAAATTTCTAGTTTCCAAAAAGTATATATTTTGCACATTTTGGTGACATTGAAATCGGTGTCCAGATTTTTGGGTAAAAAGACCATTTTGCCCTCAATTAGTGAAAAATCGGGTTAAGGTCTTCAAATGAAAACGATGTCAACATGAAAGTTGTAGGGATTAACAAGATAAGTCCAATGAGGTTAAAAACACGATTCTTAGAAATCATCGGTAAACCCCCAATCTCACACAATTCGTAACAAAAACCCCCAAAGGGTCCCACAAATAAAAAGGCTCTCCAAATTCCCCAAAGCTATCATAAAAGCTATTCTAATCCCCAACTAATCCAAAAACCACTAAACACAATTAAACTAAAACACAACTTAATCAACTCTAAACGAGGTCTCTCGGGTTGGGGTCTTACATCCTCCACCCCTTAGGACATTTGGTCCTCCAAATGGAAAATAAAACTCACCTCCGGTAGGAGATGTGGGTACTTCTTCTGAACTTGATCCCGTACTTCCCAAGTTGCTTCTTCCGGTCCATGATTCTCCCAAAGTACCTTGACCCACTGAATAGTCCGAGTTCTCAATTCTTGTTCCTTGGTGTCAATGATCTGCTTAGGCTTCTCAACATAGGTCGCATCTTCTCGAATCTCCAACGGCTCATAACGGAGTATGTGTAGTCTGTCAGGAACGTACTTCTTCAACATAGACACATGAAAAACATTGTGTACGCCGGAGAGCTCAGGTGGTAAGGCTAACCTGTAAGCCACATCACCAATCCTACTCACAATGTCATACGGTCCATTGTATCTCCTAGATAATTTGCCCTTCTGTCCAAACCTCAAAGTTCCACGAGTGGGTGACACTTTCAAGAAAACCTTATCTCCTTCTTTGAATTGTAAATCCCTTCGGTGAGAGTCTGCATAACTCTTCTGTCTACTCTGAGCCACTTTCAGACGTTCTTGGATCAACTTGACCTTGTCACTTGTCTCACTAACAATGGTCGGTCCATGGAAACTGCGAGTACCAACTTCTTCCCAACAACAGGTGTCCTACACCTTCTGCCATACAAGGCCTCAAAAGGTGCCATACCGATACTCGAGTGGAAACTGTTGTTGTAAGCGAACTCACACAACGGTAAGGCTTCATCCCACTGAGCCTTGAAATCTAACACACAAGCTCGAAGCATATCCTCAAGTGTCTGAATTGTCCTTTCTGACTGACCATCGGTTTGTGGGTGATAGGCTGTGCTGAACTGTAACTTCGTACCCATAGACTCATGCAATGTCTTCCAAAATCTTGAGACAAATCTGCTGTCTCTATCGGATGTGATGGAAACTGGCTGTCCATGACGACTGACAATCTTTGTGACAAACAACTGTGCCAAAGGTAACATATGCATTTTCTTCCCAGTCTTCATCGGTAGGAAATGAGCTGACTTGGTGAGACGGTCCACTATGACCCAAATAGCATCATTGCCCTTACTAGTCTTTGGTAAACCCGATATGAAGTCCATGGTAATATGCTCCCATTTCCATTCCGGAATCTCTAATGGTCGTAGTAACCCTGGAGGCTTCTGATGTTCTGCCTTGATCAACTGACATGTCATACAACGAGAGACGAAAGCTGCTATCTCTCTCTTCATATTATTCCACCAAAATCTGCCCTTCAAATTCTGATACATTTTCGTGCTGCCCGGGTGTATGGAGTACTTGGTATTGTGAGCCTCAGACATGATATCATTCCTCAAGTCCTCCAAGTTAGGCACACATAAACGGTCTCGATAGTACAAAACTCCATCTACAACACGAAAATCCGGACGATCTGCTAAGTGCTCAGAAATCTTAGCCAACTCTGGGTCTTGTAACTGACTCTCTTTGATCTTCTGAATGAACGAAGGCTCTGACACTGACATGTTTGCTAACATGACACCTTCTCTTAGTGGCTGAAAATCCACTCTCATCTCCTCTAACTGCTGTACCACATAAGTCCCCCGAAGACTTGCCATGCTCACTGACTTTCTGCTCAAGGCATCAGCAACTACATTCGCTTTCCCCGGGTGATACTTAATTGGAAAATCATAGTCTTTAATATATTCCATCCATCTTCTTTGCCTCATGTTCAACTCCTTCTGAGAAAACAAGTACTGTAGACTACGGTGATCGGAGTGAACCTCAAACTTCTCTCTATAGAGGTAGTGTCTCCACATCTTCAAAGCTAAAACAACTGCGGCTAACTCAAGATCATGTGTTGCATAGTTCTTCTCATGATCTTTCAACTGCCGTGACCCATATGCAACTACCTTCCCATCTTGCATTAGTACGCATCCAAGCCCAACACTAGAAGCATCGGTAAAATTGGTAAAACCGCCGCTCCCAGATGGCAAAGTAAGGACGGGAGCTGTAGTCAATCTCTTCTTCAGCTCTTGGGAACTAGCCTCACACTTGTCCGTCTAAACATATGGTGCATTCTTCCTTGTCAACTTCGTCAAAGGTGACGCAATCGACGAAAATCCTTGCACAAACCTCCGATAATACCCTGCCAATCCAAGAAAACTCCTGATTTCTGATGCATTCTTCGGTCTATCCCAATTCATGACTGCCTCAATCTTGGACGGGTCCACTGATAATCCTTCCTTGGAGATGATATGACCCAAAAATGTGACTTGGTCCAACCAAAATTCACACTTACTAAGTTTTGCAAACAACTGATTCTCCCTCAATAGCTGGAGTGCTATCCTCAAATGTTCTTCGTGCCCTTCTTTGGTCTTGGAATACACTAAAATATCATCAATAAACACCACTGTAAACTGATCCAAATACTCCGCAAATATTTTGTTCATCAATGCCATGAAAACTGCCGGTGCATTAGTCAAACCAAATGGCATCACTAGAAATTCATAGTGTCCATATCTTGTCCGAAAGGCTGTTTTTGGTACATCTGAGTCTCCAACTCTCAACTGATGGTAGCCTGACCTCAAATCAATCTTCGAAAAATAAGCAGCTCCTTGCAACTAATCAAACAATTCATCTATCCTTGGCAATGGATATTTGTTTTTGATGGTCACTTGGTTCAATCTTCTATAGTCAATACACATTCTCATGGAACCATCCTTCTTCTTTACAAACAAAACTGGTGCTCCCCACGGTGACACACTAGGTCTCACAAAACCTTTGTTCAAAAGTTCTTGCAATTGCATCTTCAACTCTCCCAATTCTGCCGGGGCCATTCTGTAAGGTGCGATAGATATCGGAGCAGTCCCCGGTAACAACTCAATAGTGAAGTCTATCTCTCTAATGGGTGGCAATCCTGGTATCTCCTCCGGGAAAACATCTGGAAATTCACAAACAATTGGGATCTCCTCCACCCCTTGGGACCGTTTATCCTCCGGGATAAACGCCAAATAACCCTCACAACCACTTTTTAGAAGCCTATTAGCCTTCAATGCTGAAATAAACCCTGCACCAGAACTACTCCTCTCTCCCTGAAACAACACCCCTGCTTGGGTCTCCTCTAACTTAAAAGTTAGGGTTTTATGGAAACAATCCATCGTAGCATGGTATCCTGCTAACCAATCCATCCCTAGGATGACATCAAAATCCTGCATCTCTAATAAAATGAGATCTGCCGGTAATACTACTTCTCCTATCATGACTGGACAACTAGGGTAAAAAGTTCTACAAACAACTTCCTTACCTAGAGGGGTAGTCACAGTCAAAATGAAACTCAACTCTCTAGCATGCATATCAATCAACATAGCAAATTTTGGAGATAGGAATGAGTGAGTAGAGCCAGGGTCAAACAAAACCTTAGCGTCAAAACCACAGACGAGAAGTGTACCTTCCACTACATTGCCTTCAGCCTCCGCATCAGCTCTATTGACAGCATAGAGTTGTGCCCTTTGTGGTGGCCTGTTCTGCCCTTGCTGTTGCCTGCCTTGTGGTGCATTCCTGTTCTGATTCTGAGGACGCTGATTCTGATTTTGATTCTGCCCTTGCTGACGGGCCGGTTGTTGCTGTTGTTGTTGTGGCCTAAACTGTTGCTGAGGTGCCTGTTGTTGTAGTGGCCTTGCTTGATTCTGAACCACTAGCGCATTTTGAGGTGGTGCCTGACGCTGTACTCCCTGTTGTTGTCTATTCTGTCTTGGGCATTCCCTCATCTGATGGTCCATCGAACCACATCTAAAACATGCCCCCGTGATAGAACGACATTGGGCATTCCCATGATATTTTCCACAATGGATACAAGCTCCTTGATTCTGTGCATTCTGCTCTTGTCTTGGCCTCTTGTTCTGATTGTTCCTCTGTTGATTGTTCTGCTGCTGGCCTTGACCCTTTCCCTGGTTCTTGATAATTTTGTTGTGGAAGTTCTCAAATTTGTATGCTCTCTTGACAGCTTCTTCAAAGGTAACGGGTGGTACAACCCCTGTAGCATCCCTCTCAATAATCGAGTGAAGTCCCTCAAGGAACTTGGTTATCTTCTTCTCCTCTGTATCTACTAACTCCGGTGCATACCTTGACAATCTCTCAAATTTGGTGTGGTATTCAAGGACTGACATGTTTCCTTGCACAAGTTGCTGAAATTCTACTGCCTTCTGCCTCTTGACATGTGTAGGTACATATTTCTCTCCAAACTGTCTCTTGAAGCTAGCCCAAGCTTCTGCATCAGCCATTGTCCTGTATTCTGCCTTGACGGTCTTCCACCAAATATCTGCTAAACCCACAAACATAGAGGCTGCAAGCTGTACACGTTCTACACCGGTACATATGAAGATCTCAAATATATTTTCGGTATGCTCAAGCCAATCATCTGCTACCATTGGGTCCTCAGTCCCCAAAAATTCTTTCGGTCCTCTCTTCCTGAACCGCTCATACAACACATTAGGATCATTCCCTTTAGTATTCACCGGACCAGGTGGTGCAACTGGGATTGGTTCCGGTCTCCTCTCCAATATCCCCAACAACTGTGCCTGCATTTGAGCTATCTCCCTAGCATGATCCTCGTCTTTCTTAAGCATCTGTTCTTGCAATCTGGTCTGTGTCTCATATGCTTGTGCTTGGAGCCTAGCCTGATTCTCATTTGCCTGGCGTTGTTGGTCTATCATAGCCTGCATCATCTGTTGGAATTGGTTCTGCATGTTGTTGTCTTGTGGTTCCTCTCCAATAGGCTCTGTATTCTCACTGTTACTGGCAACGTGATTACTGTTTGCAGTTCTTTTGCGAGGTGGCATAACGCTGCAAAACAAATTGTTAGCACATATAAATCAAGTACAGGGTGGTCACACATTGCTCACACGATTCTATCTAACGAATCCTCGCCACGTACTTAAGATTTCTAGTTTCTTTTAATTGCCTGAAACATGTCCCGCTCTGATACCAGTCCTGTCGCGACCCCGGACCGAAAGGGGAAGGATCCGAGTCCGGGAGTCGGGACAGTGGGTTGGGAGAGTGATGCCGCGCCACGTGCATCTCTTTGGCTAAAACGCACACGGGATTAAAAGAATCTATATCCGTGCACGTGATTTCCCACAGGGTTCCGCGGTGAGGATTATCTTTACACATCATCTCACATGTAACCATATCAAACATATTTTTAAGATTGCGGAAGCGTGTAGCAAACCATACTAATGCCATTCAAATCCATATACAAGACCGATTTATGGTTAACATGACAAGATATCAGGATGAGCAATGATCAAGCATATTTTCCCCAAAAGTAAAGTTAAGTATATTTACAAAATATCAGTTGATTAATACCCCCAAAATAACGGTCAACAAAGACCGTACAACCAAGTGAAACCAAAAATAAAGATATCATAAATTCCCAAGTGTATCGTTCTCAAGGCAAGGCCGAATGTCTACATGACATCATCGGCTTGCCACTCAATCACTCGCTGCGGTTCACCGACCGCCTCCTCTGGCTCCTCCTCAAAGGCAATAAGCTCGGGACCTGAGTACCAAAATAAATGGATCAGACACGACGGTCTGGCAGGTGGGTGAAAAGATATACAATAAATCAAAACAATGATGCCTTTAGAAACATAGTAAAATTCTAGATAAACAATGAATTTTTCATAAAAGCAGAATGCAACATTTAAAAGAGTTACATATGCAAATAAAACATGTAAGGTGACAAGGATTCGGGACTAACAAGGTGGCAACCACACAAAGCTAGATCCTCCCTTCACTAACGTGAAGAGAGCACATACCCTACAGGATCATTGGCCTCAGTCACACGAGGTGAGGAGGAACAACGATAAACAGGATCATTGGCCTCAGTCACACGAGGTGAGGAGGAACAACGATAAAATACTATAATATATATATACTATACAGGACCACGGTAGCGAACCGGGTAAACTATGCAAATTCCAGACTGCAGCTGACTATCAGGAGGGGAAGGAACCCCAAGTCGGCGGATCAAACCAACTAGGTCGTCCAAGCTCAGTGGTGCCGACTCATAGGTCAAATACGATAAATCAAATCGTGTACATATTACAGAAACAGGGTGCTCATAGGCACAATTACACATTCGTATCTGGTCGGTCATATACAGGTTAGCAAAAGCTAAATACACTTTCAATACTTTCAAGACAGTCTAGTCATAACATGTGGGTTTGAAATCCCGAAATAGGAGTTTGGTTGAAAATCAAATACAAATAGTTTTTCCATACCTTTACAGGCTAACAATGGGGTTTCTAGAATTGAATCAGTGCGAATAGGGTCCCGTATGTCAGTTATGATGAAATTTTGGTACTCTTTAAGAGTTAGGGACATTCCGGGTCCTTATACACATTGGTCAATCTAGAAAATCTCATAGAATCTCCATGATGAGTTTCCTCCTTCCTTCAGACTTCATACAATGCCTTACAAGTCCATAAATAACAATGGGGCTCCAAATAATACCTCCCCACTACAACCCTTTGCAATTTACCAAATTCATTCATAGGTTTAAATGCATCCTTATAGGTCCAATGCCTTCAATTAAGAATATAAGGGATAGAGCTGAATTGGACTTGAGTATGGGCTTGGAATGAATCTGGAAATAGTCCCACAATCCTCTCACTTTACAGTTCGTCTCATTTCAGTCCGATCGATCGGGCTCCTTGGCCGATCGATCGGTCCTGAATTTGCTTCCAGTTATTTACAGTCCGATCGATCGGACCTGATGGGCGATCGATCGGTCCTGAGAGCCCTCTCAGTTATTTACAGTCCGATCGATCGGACCTGATGGGCGATCGATCGGTCCTGAGAACCCTCTCAGTTATTTACAGTCCGATCGATCGGACCTGATGGGCGATCGATCGGTCCTGTAGCGAATTTCAACCCATTTGGTTGAATTCTTCTATTGTCCAACTCCAATCCATTTCCTTTCTTTCCCCTTCTTCCATACATATCTTCACAAATAATTGGGCTATTCCTTGACCTCATTATCTCATCAAATCATCATTCAGAATCAATAAGACTAAACCATCAAACATGATAAATCATTAAAACCATTAATGAAGACAAATCAAGATTTTGCATAAAACATGATAAAACACATGAGAATCATTTCATCCACTTGCCTTGGGTCCAATTGCAAATCAATTCGAGCTCTAATCACCTCTTAAATCCACAATCAAACACCTATACACAAAACCCCCAAATCCAAACCCTAGATCAACAAAATCCAAGTAAAACAAGACGGAATCTTCCAATAATTGAAATAGAGTTACCCTAGGGCTAAACAAACAAGATTATAAAACTTTTAGGAAAATCACTTCCAAAGAAGTTCTTCAAAAAGCAAGGTGTTGTCCAAAGCCAGTTTTGGAGTGGGCGGTTTTCTTCAAAAATGGTGTCAAGACGAAGGCCTTGAGATGAGGAAGAAGATTATAGCAACTAATTTTCCATTAGCACTAGTTTAGTGGGGGATTGAAGATGAAGAAGCAAGAAAAGGTAAGGGAAAACCCTTAGGGCTGGGATTTCTCTTCTCCTCTAGGGTTTTTGCCAGAAATGGGAAAAGAAGAAGAAGCTTTCTATATATAGTAAGTGGGAGTGGGGCCCACAACTTAAAGAACTTCTCGGGCTCAAAACATGGTTTTCGAGGCTTCAAATGAATTCGACGAAGAAGACAAAGTTGATTGGAAAAATTTCTAGTTTCCAAAAAGTATATATTTTGCACATTTTGGTGATATTCAAATCGGTGTCCAGATTTTTGGGTAAAAAGACCATTTTGCCCTCAATTAGTGAAAAATCGGGTTAAGGTCTTCAAATGAAAACGATGTCAACATGAAAGTTGTAGGGATTAACAAGATAAGTCCAATGAGGTTAAAAACACGATTCTTAGAAATCATCGGTAAACCCCCAATCTCCCCAAAGCTATCATAAAAGCTATTCTAATCCCCAACTAATCCAAAAACCACTAAACACACTTAAACTAAAACACAACTTAATCAACTCTAAACGAGGTCTCTCGGGTTGGGGTCTTACAATACTATAATATATATACTATACAGGACCACGGTAGCGAACCGGGTAAACTATGCAAATTCCAGACTGCAGCTGACTATCAGGAGGGGAAGGAACCCCAAGTCGGTGGATCAAACCAACTAGGTCGTCCAAGCTCAGTGGTGCCGACTCATAGGTCAAATACGATAAATCAAATTGTGTACATATTAAAGAAACGGGGTGCTCATAGGCACAAATACACATTCGTATCTGGTCGGTCATATACAGGTTAGCAAAGGCTAAATACACTTTCAATACTCTCAAGACAGTCTAGTCATATCATGTGGGTTTGAAATCCCAAAATAGGAGTTTGGTTGAAAATCAAATACAAATAGTTTTTTCCATACCTTTACAGGCTAACAATGGGGTTTCTAGGATTGAATCAGTGTGAATAGGGTCCCGTATGTCAATCATGATGTAATTTTGGTACTCTTTAAGAGTTAAGGACATTCCGGGTCCTTATACACATTGGTCAATCTAGAAAACCTCATGGAATCTCCATGATGAGGTTCCTCCTTCCTTCGGACTTCATACAATGCCTTACAAGTTCATAAATAACAATGGGGCTCCAAATAATACCTCCCCACTACAACCCTTTGCAATTTACCCAATTCATTCATGGGTTTAAATGCATCATTATAGGTTCAATGCCTTCAAATAAGAAGATAAGGGATAGAGCTGAATTGGACTTGAGTATGGGCTTGGAATGAATATGGAAATAGTCCCACAATTCTCTTAATTTACAGTTCATCTCATTTCAGTCCGATCGATCGGGCTCCTTGGCCGATCGATCGGTCCTGAATTGCTTCCAGTTATTTACAGTCCGATCGATCGGGCCTGACGGGCGATCGATCGGTCCTGAGAACCCTCTCAGTTATTTACAGTCCGATCGATCGGACCTGATGGGCGATCGATCGGTCCTGAGAACCCTCTCAGTTATTTACAGTCCGATCGATCGGACCTGATGGGCGATCGATCGGTCCTGTAGCGAATCTCAACCCATTTGGTTGAATTCTTCTCTTGTCCAACTCCAATCCATTTCCTTTCTTTCCCCTTCTTCCATACATATCTTCACAATTAATTGGGCTATTCCTTGACCTCATTATCTCATCAATTCATCATTCAAAATCAATAAGACTAAACCATCAAACATGATAAATCAATAAAACCATCAATGAAGACAAATCAAGATCTTTGCAGAAAACATGATAAAACACATGAGAATCATTTCATCCACTTGCCTTGGGTCCAATTGCAAATCAATTTGAGCTCTAATCACCTCTTAGACCCCCAATCAACCACCTATACACAAAACCCCCAAATCCAAACCCTAGATTATCAAAACTAATTAAAACAAAACGGAATCTTCCAATAATTGAAATAGAGCTACCATAGGGCTAAAAAAACAAGATTATAAAACTTTTAGGAAAATCACTTACAAAGAAGTCCTTCAAAAAGCAAGGTGTTGTCCAAAGGAAGTCTTGGAGTGGGCGGTTTTCTTCAAAAATGGTGTCAAGATGAAGGCCTTGAGATGAGGAAGAAGATTATAGCAACTAATTTTCCATTAGCACTAGTTTAGTGGGGGATTGAAGATGAAGAAGCAAGAAAAGGTAAGTGAAAACCCTTAGGGCTGGGATTTCTCTTCTCCTCTAGGGTTTTTTGCCAGAAATGGGAAAAAGAAGAAGAAGCTTTCTATATATAGTAAGTGAGAATGGGGCCCACAACTTAAAGAACTTCTCGGGCTCAAAACATGGTTTTCGGGGCTTCAAATGAATTCGACGAAGAAGACAAAGTTGATCGGCAAAATTTCTAGTTTCCAAAAAGTATACATTTTGCACATTTTGGTGACATTGAAATCGGTGTCCAGATTTTGGGTAAAAAGACTATTTTGCCCTCAATTAGTGAAAAATCGGGTTTAAGGTCCTCTAATGGAAACGATGCCAACATGAAAATTGTAGGGATTAATAAGATAAGTCCAATGGGGTTAAAAACACGATTCTTGGAAATCATCGGTAACCCCCAATCTCACACAATTCCTAACAAGAACCCCCAAAGGGTCCCACAAATAAAAAGGCTCTCCAAATTCCCCAAAGCTATCATAAAAGCTATTCTAATCCCCAACTAATCCAAAAACCACTAAACACACTTAAACTAAAACACAACTTAATCAACTCTAAACGAGGCCTCTCGGGTCGGGGTCTTACACTTCCTGCTCGGTAGCCAACTTCCCGACTCCGAGAGGACCGAGCTTTTAAAAATTCTTGATGCAGAACAGAGATGTCTTCGTATGGACTCCGAGCGAGATGCCTGGGATTGACCCTGATGTTATGTGCCACAAGCTGAACGTAGATCCCAGCCACAAGCCAGTGGTGCAGAAGGCCCGCAGAACAGGGTTGCAGCAGACAGAAGCCGTAGTCGAGGAATTCGACAGGTTGTTGGAGGCCGACGCGATCAGGGAAGTCCAGTACCCGATCTGGCTGGCCAATACGGTGGTAGTCAAGAAGAAAACCGGCAAGTGGAGGGTGTGCGTCGATTTCACCGACCTCAACAAAACTTGCCCGAAGGACAGCTTCCCACTTCCAAAGATTGATCAAATGATCGACGCCACTGCTGTCCACGATAGGATGAGCTTCCTCGATGCTTATCGAGGTTACCACCAGATCTCGATGTTCGAGCCGGACGAGGAGAAGACTGCATTTATAACCCCCCGCGGCATTTATTGTTACAAGGTGATGCCCATTGGATTGAAGAACAGGGGGCAACCTACTAGCGTCTCGTCACGAAGATGTTTCAAGATCAGCTCGGCAAAACTGTCGAAGTCTACATCGACAACATGGTTGTCAAATCCAAGTAGTCCCACGACCACTTGACGGACCTGGCTCAAGTCTTCGGCATCCTCCTAGAGTACAAGCTCAAATTGAACGCATCCAAATGCGCTTTCGGTGTCGCTTCCGGCAAATTCCTCGGCAGTCTAGTGACACGGAGGGGGATAGAAGCCAACCCAGACTAGATCACAGCGATCTTGGGAATCCAGAGCCTGACTACCACCAATGAGGTCCAAAAGCTAACCGGCATAGCCGCAGCACTCAACCGATTCATCAGCAGATCATTAGATAAGTGCCGACCTTTCTTTCAGCTCTTAAGGAAAAACTTAAAATTTCAATGGACCCCTGAGTGCGACCAAGTATTGCAAGCACTCAAAACTTATCTTTCTTCACCACCTTTGCTCTCTACCCCAACTCAGGGGGAGACATTATATTTGCATCTAGCAGTCTCGGATCACGCAGTGAGCTCCGTCCTCGTCAGAGAGGACGATGAATTACAAAATCCAATCTATTATACGAGCAAGATCCTCCTTGATGCTGAGACCAGATACCTTTTGCTCGGGAAGCTCGCGTTGGCACTCGTCGATACCTTTTGCTCGGGAAGCTCGCGTTGGCACTCGTCAATGCCTCCCGCAAGCTCTTTCACTATTTTCAATCCCACACCATTGTGGTTATTATGGAGCACCCACTCCAGTCCATCTTTAAAAAAGCCGAATTTTCAGAGAGAATCTCAAAGTGGGCGGTCGAACTAGGGCAGTATGACATTCAATACCGACCCAGGACTGTAATCAAAGCCCAGATTTTGGTTGATTTTATTGTTGAGTTCATTTCTCCGAGCTCGGCTTCGACCCAGCCCGGCACCGAACTGGGGGACATAGGGCATGAGAATGAAGTCACCGAGGTCGATGAACTTTCTTAGAGCCAAGTCCTTAACTCTGCATGGAGAGTCTTCGTCGACGGCTCGTCTACCTCCAAGAGAGCTAGCGCGGGCATAGTCCTCCAATCGCCAGAAGGATTGGTCATAGAACAAGCCTTGACCTTGGACTTCAAAGCAACGAACAACGAAGCTGAGTACGAGGCTTTGATTGCAGGACTGAACAGCGCTCGAATCCTCGGAGCTCGGCAATTGGTGGTCTTCAGCGATTCACAATTGGTAACTAGCCAGCTGACTGGAGACTACCAAGCCCGGGATGATAGGATGGCGGCCTACTTAGCCATCGTAAAGAAACTGCTTGCTCATTTCCAGACAGCCGGGGTCAGACAGATCTCTAGAGGTACTAACACGCACGCTGATGCGCTCGCAAACCTGGCCTCCGCTGTCGAAGCAGGAAAAAAAAGAACTATTGGGGTTGGGTCGATACCAAGATCAAGCTTAGAGCTCCATCCATCTCGGCAGGTCCTGTGCCTTGATCTCGGCCCAAGTTGGATGGACCCGATCACTTCTTACCTCAAGGACGATTAGCTCCCCGAAGACAAGAACGAAGCTCACTGGATCTTACTCAAGGCAGCTCGATTCTGGCTATCCCCTGAAGGCAAGCTCTACAGAAAATCTTTCACAGGTCCTTACCTCTAATGCGTCCATCCGAGCAAGGTTGACGACTTTTTGTACGAGATCCACGAAGGAATCTGCGGAAGCCACATCGGAGGACGGTCGCTGGCCTACCGAGCTATAAGCCAAAGTTACTGGTGGCCGTATATGCAGAAGGACGCGCATGTATACGCCAGGAAGTGCGAAAAATGCCAGAAGTTCTCTCATTCCCTTCATCAGCCAGCACAGGACCTGAGCCCCCTCTCTAGTCCATGGCCCTTCGCCCAATGGGGGCTGGACATCGTGGGACCTCTCCACCGGGCTCCAGGAAATAAAAGATGGCTAATAGTTGCCACGAATTATTTCACGGAGTGGGTAGAAGCTGAACCGCTGTCCTCCATCACTAAGAGGGACTCCAAGGATTTCGTGTGGAAGAACATCATAACAAGGTTCGGCATCCCCAGGACCCTGATCTCGGACAACGGAACTCAGTTCGACTCCAACTTCTTCAGAGACTTCTGCCAAAGGCATGTCATCAAGAACCACTACTCCACCCTGACGTACTCGCAAAGCAATGGTTAGGCCAAAATTTCTAACAAAGTACTACTTGACTGCCTAAAAAAGCAACTGGACCGGGCGAAAGAAAGATGGGTAGAGGAGCTCCCCAGCGTATTATGGGCGTACAGGACAACCCCGAGGCGTTCCACTTCGGCGACACCTTTCTCTCTGGCTTATGGGATGGAAGCAGTCATTCCCTTGGAAATTAGCCTCCCTACCCTAAGAACAGAGCTTGTCGACCAAGGCCGAAACGAGATGAACCTGGCAATGGAGCTGGACCTGGCCGACGAGCGCCGAGAAGCAACGGCCATACGACTGGCCGACTACCAGCAACGGCTGGCCAAAGGATACAACGAAAGAGTCAAGGAGAGGAGTTTCTCGGTAGGAGAACTGGTCCTGAAAAAGACCCTCCCGGCTGACAGAGATCCAAACGAAGGCAAACTAGCCCCGAACTGGCATGGCCCGTTCAGGGTGGTTTCGGTAGCAGGGCAATCTTCTTACAAACTCGAAGACTTGGAAGGCAAGCAGTTGCCGAGACCATGGAATGCATCCCACCTAAAGAAGTTCTTTTTCTAAGAGATGTAATGAAAATTGAGTGATCAATAAAACAAGCCTTCGCCTCTTCATCAATTTGTGCCACCTTATCGGAGTTCGGCAGCACGGGTTCATACACCCTGGGACTGACATCGGGTTCATACACCTAGGCTTCCCAAAACTTTGGGTTCACGCACCCAGGGACTGACTTAGGGTTCATACACCCAGTCACTCCTAAAACTTTGGGTTCATACACCCTGGGACTGACCTCGGGTTCATACACCCAAGCTTACCAAAACTTTGGGTTCATGCACCCAAGGACTGACTTAGGGTTCATACACCCAGTCGCTCCTAAAACTTTGGGTTCATACACCTTGGGACTGACCTCGGGTTCATACACCCAGGCTTCCCAAAACTTCGGGTTCACGCACCCATGGACTGACTTAGGGTTCATACACCCAGTCGCTCCTAAAATTTGGGTTCATACACCCTGGGACTGACCTCGGGTTCATACACCCAGGCTTCTCAAAACTTTGGGTTCACGCACCCAGGGACTGACTTAGGGTTTATACACTCAGTCGCTCCCAAAACTTTGGGTTCACGCACCCAGGGACTGACTTAGGGTTCATACACCCAGTCGCTCCTAAAACTTCGGGTTCATGCACCCAGGGACTGACCTCGGGTTCATACACCCAGGCTTCCCAAAACTTTGGGGTCTTATCCCCCCGAGACTGATCCTGGGCAATGGCTCGCACAGCCGAGTTCCTCATAACTCTGGGTTCATTTCGCCAATGACTGTCTCCACAGACAGCAGCAGAAGCAGTGCACGTACTAAAAAAGCAATGCAAGTACAGAAAAAGCAGTGCAAGTGCAGAAAAAGCAATAAGAACACAGTCCATTTGAGATTGGAACGAACTTCATTCTTTATTGATTGAAAATTTCACCATTACATGGGTTGCAAAAAAGCAAAGAAAGATACAATAAGGAGGCTCGCAGTCCTCTAAAAACAAAAAAAAAAGAAGGGAAGCTTGGAGATTCTGATCTTCACTGGTCCTCAGCTCGGAGGCTTCTCATCTGGTCCTCAGTGCCAGGAGCTCTGCAATACCCTGTGGTTAGTCAAACCAAAGTTTGCAAACAAGCTCAAGCTCCTGGTCCACTGCAGATGCTTGGATCGCCACAGATTCAAGTCTACAACCAACTTCCAGCCGCATCGACAAGAGTTGATCTCCTCGCAGCCGCATAGGTGGGAGTTGGTTGTGGACCCGCGTTCAGAGAGCGCGTGGTCCATGGCGTCCAGATTCAGAGAGCACGCAGACCACGACCGCCAGGGACAGTGCCTCTCGGAAGGAGTTGTGTTCATTTGCAGAAAGCTCACTCAGAACGAAGACTTCTAAACAGCTCCTGAAAGGCGAAACTGCCAGAATGTCTGGCAGGGGCAGACGGATCCTCATGGCTGTAAAGGACGAGAGGGGGGGGGGCTACTGGTTTGGTTCTTTTTCTCTCTTCTTTGGCAGGCTTACCGCCCCTATTTATAGGAGGAAGAAGGGCTCTGTACTCAAGGGCCTATTAATGGGGAGAGGTCTCCCATGCCTTGCATGGAACGCACGTTTGCTATGAATTGATTGACGGACCCGATGGTGACAGGTGGAGCCATTTGCTCGTTTTCCGCATCGATCGTACCGCTGTACTTATTGCTGTTTATGTCCATCGGAATGCGGTACATCAGGGCGGACAACCATGAAGACCGCTAGGTATCCTCTTTCCAATACAGACAACTCTCATACCACGGCATTCAACCGAACTAAAAAAGAAAGGACAAGGAACTCAATTGAACAACTTGGCTTTTCATTCAAAGGAAAAAAGATTACAAGTGAGTCACTTTACATTTCAAAGAGTGAAAAGACTACAATTTGAAAGCAGAAAATACAGTATTCAAAAAGCTGCAGGAACTTCGGCGACTTGGTCAGCGCCCTCATTGCTTTTCCGAAGGACCACATGTCTCAACAGCAGTCGCGGCCATCTCTGAAGCACTGTTTGCAGGGGGGATAGGTGGGGCATCGCTCACAGGAGGGGCAGATGAAGCACCGCCTAAGAGAGGGTCAGCAGCAGGGACTTCGACCCGGGGACTCTCAGGCAGTGGGGCGGGACTCGGTTCGGGTTCGCGGTTGAGTACTTCGGCGGGTTCTGATGGATCGGATGATCTTCAGGAACCCCTGCCTCTCTCAATGCGGCCCTGCAGCCCTCCTTGAACAAAATGGAAGTTATCTCATCTACCTGCCTCTCATATTCCTCTGTGGCCCGGTCCACTCCCTTCTGGAAGGCGGCTTGGGCTTCGGCCTGCAGTGAGGACTTGAGGTCAGAATTCTCCTTTTGCAGCCACTCCACTCCGGCACGCTGGGCTGTCAGTTCGGCATTTTCCCTCTGTAGCCTCTCCATTTCGGCACGATTAGCGACCAGTTCGGCACGCTGCCTTGACAATTCTACCGCCGACTCTGCCTTTAGTTTTGCCAGCTCAGTCTCCAGCTCGGCCAACCTTTTCGTCTTCACCCGAATCTCACCCCTCAACTGGTGGGTTGTCGACGTGAGATCAGTAATGCTGGCCAGTGTCACCTCCAGCTGTGCATTCAGCTCGGCGCTGCTCTTCTTCAAGTCCGCCAGCTCCTTCCTCAACTTATCCCTCTCGAACTCCAGTTGGACAATCCTGGAGACGTTTTTGTCGCTCTTTTCTAACACCAGCTGGAGCCTTTGGACATTCTGCGAAGGAGAACGGATTAGACAAAAACAGATGGAACCAAATCCGTCAGATATGCGTCCGGAATACTTACTAGGAGAGCGGCCTGAATTGCCGAGGCCAGCAAATTCTCATTATCAGATTTTGCATGCCGCTCCATGTCGCGCGGGAGGGCGCAGGCTTTGGCGAGGGCCCCGATGACAAGAGGGTCTCCCAACACCCGGTCCTCCACGTTCAGGGGCCTCCCGGGCTGAATCTCCAGCCTCGGCCTCCACGCTGCTGGCACGACGGTACGGGACCTGGAGGCCGATCCAAATCCTTGCCCGGATCCCTGCCCCGAGGGTCCGCTGATTTGGCGGGCCGTCTCAGCAGCAGCCCCACTCGCTGGCGCGCTCTTTTCAGGAGGGGCCTTACCCCCAGGGACGCACATTGGCGTCTTGCCCTTTGGGGCCTGCTCAGCCCCCAAGTCTTTCCCCCCGACTCTGGGCTTCTTTTTGGGCAGAGATCCGTCCCTCGCCCGCTCGAGGGAGCGTCTTCGCTCTCCCGCGCTCGGGCTGATGACAGGAGCAGATGTAACGGCGACGCCCCCCGCGCGGGCACTGGCAGATGAAGGTGCTGCAGAGGACGAGGACCCGCACCTGAATTTGGCCGCCAGATCTTTGGTTCCCAGCACTCGGAAACTGCCTTCCATCCTCTCTTCTTGATCAGACGTGTAAGCCTCCACGGCCTCCCTTAAGCTTGAAGACCCCGAGCTGGTGGAAGCGTACGCCTCGGCACCAGACGCAGCTTGGCTCGCAGCGGGATCAGTCAGCGGAATACCCCCGTGCACAGCCAAAGTGACAGAGGGTAAACCGGTCTGCAGCTCGTCTCCCGACGCTGCCTCAACCCTCTTGTAATGACCGCGGTACCTTGGCGCATAGCCTAACAGCTTCCAGGCCGCCCTATTTTCGTACCCGGTGTACTTCTCGACCTTTCTATGGTCGGCGACGTTCTTTTTCCAACCGTCGTGCGCCGCCTGACGCCGCCTCTCTCGCAGTTCTGCATAGTAAAAAGGGTAACAGTTTGGCAACTTGAAAGTTGGGCAAAATAAGCAAAATAAAGGGAGGATGTTTACTTGGGATGACCCCGAGATGGCGCGGGACCATAAGCGTCCTGTCCTCACCGACGCCGAACTCCCAGTCCCCCGAGACGCAGAAGAGGTCGTCCTCGGCGTCCTTACCCGAGTCTTCCAAGGCCAAGACGAAGCCCTTTCGGAGCTGTTTCACCCGGAGATAGTATTTGCCTCCCCCGGCCTTACAAATGTCATACACATCCTCGATGTCGTGGACACCAAGGTTGATCCCCAAAACCCCATTCAACTTTGACGTGCCCATGACGACCTTGTAGCCATTGGGCATCAACTGGCAGGGGGCAAAGGACCAAGCGCTGAGGTAGGCCTTGAGCAGGGGATCTAAGGGGAACCTAACCCCGCCCTCGATCACGGAGATAAGGGGGAACGACATCCAGTCGATGGACCAGCGCGCAAGGCATGGTCACAGGGAGTCGCCGGCCTGAGGCGAACCCCCTCCGGGATATTATACGCTCCCCTAAACTTAGCAATACCCTCGGGTGTCTCTAACTGGAACCTAGGGCTAGCCATTTCTACAGCCTAAGAGAGGGAAGGCAAGAAGGGAACTTGAAAGGCAAAAACCCTAAAGGAACAGAAGCTCGAGATGACTTACAGGAGCGGAAGGGCAAATCAGGGACGAAGATCGGCCTGGGCACGTCTTGTTGTCGTCCTCGCCTGAGCCTATGGAGAGATCTTTAGAATGAAGACGAAGAGCAAAACGAAAACCAAAGGCAGAAACAAGGAAAACTAGAAGCAATAGTAAAGAAGATAGAGCAGAGGAAGACGCCCCTATTTATAAGGAGAAGGAAGCCCTCCTTGGGCGCCATTCAAGAATTCGAAAAGATAGCATCGCTATTCGCGCCCATCTCATCAATTTGACGGCACAGTCAGTAATGAAACGACACGTATAACTCCCGGTTCGTCTCCCGGGGTAAGCAGGCCGCGACATTGATTACCTCGAATAGTCGAAACACCGCCGGGTAATGATCGAGCGTCTTCACTCGGACTCTCTAGCTTTCGACCTCTAAAGACTAGGGCCCTAAGGAAGTCACAAGCTAGGGGGCAGTTGTGTGGGGAGATTTTCAAGACTCCAAGATTATGCTGATCTCAACGATAAGATGCCAATTAGTGCACCCACGTGCCGTCCAGGCACATCTCGGCAGCAGGGTCAGAGCCTCGGCTGAAACCGACTTGACTTCAGCCTTCCATGCCGAGTTCGGCTACGAAGGCTGACCTCGGCTGTACGCCTGACCCCGGCTGAGGAAGCCGACCGGCAGCTGGAATGAAGAAAAACCATGCTCTCGTCCCTATGTCCGTCACGTCATCGGACACGTGGCAGAGTATGGGCACGAGCCATTGGGACAGATGGGCCATCCCAGCCGTCCACAATCTTCGCTAGATCCCTGACAAGGCGACATCCAGCTACTGTAGCCATATCAGGGCAAATCCCGAGTATGTATCTAATGGGACCTCAACCGCCAAAGGCTTGAGACATGATCAGGCCCAACATGATGTGCATTTAATGCGACGTGGGCTGATCGGACTAGCATTAAATGCTTCGTGGGCTATGATGGACCCGTATTTATTACTTTGTGGGCTGATGAGATCATTCCCATAAAATCAAGGGGCCCACTCCAAAATATCAGGTAAAATCCTCTATAAATAGCATGACATTCTATGACAAAGGTATGCACAAACATTCCCCCTTGAGCCGTTACTCTGTCTCGCTTCTCCCTCTTCTTCCACTGTTTAGTTCATACACTAACTTAGGCATCGGAGACCCTTGCGCCACTCAAGCCAGGGTCCTCTGATCGTTTGTTCCTCCCCTTTCAGGCTTGAAGGCGGCTAACTTTCATCATATATTTGGATAAGTCCTATCAGGCACCCCTTAATCTTGTGGGTTATAGTTTTTGCACTTACAGGGCCCACCTTTTATTATTTGCGACACTTTATTATTGTCGTACATGGGAACCGCCTATAGAAACTACAACGTGGTACCCACTTTAAAAACTAGAATATGTGGCCAATATTCATAGGATTTATAATTTGGGCCCCACCTTTATAGCAATTATAATGTGATGTCATCTTTTTAGAACTTTTTGTATATACCCCCCTAAGGTTGGTAGGATTTATATGTATATACTCCTGACGTTTTAGTATTTATAAATAAGCCCTTGCTTTATCTTTTTAATACTTATCATGCCTCAAAAATCAATATTCCTAACAAGAATGGACAGCCACCATGATATTTGTGTTGGATTTTTGTATAAATGACAGCTTTGCCCTTAAATCTATTAAATAAAATGAGTATATTATTATTTATCAAAAATATCATTATTTTATCTCAAGTCAAAATGATTTCTTTCAATAACCCTCTCATGCATATGACTAGGGGTGGCCCACGCCACGTACAAGAGCCTAGGGACTGGAGTCCCCACCCTTATATGAGGAAACTTTAAATCCCCACCCCCACCACAAATTCTAAATTATTTTATTTTTATATTTGCCCGTTTACCCAATATTTCTTTTACAGCTCCTACACATGAAGCATAATCATGTATTTTGATACTTTCATCAATCCAATGTGAATTGTCGTCATGAGCAACTTAGATTTAATAAAATGAGCATTGTATTGATAAGAAATAATAAATTTATATAGGGTTGTTCTCTCCCACTAAGTGCAATCGTTAATATTACATGCTTTATAAAAAAAAAAATAAGTCCAAGCTTTTGAAATTATGCATATAAGGATAAAATTGATGGGCAAAAGTGTCATTTCACTTTAAAAACCTATAGTGGTTGGAAGACTATTGATTTTAGGAACACAAAAGGTATTAAAATGAAAATACAGGGGAGTATTTACAAATACTAAAACCTCAGGGCCCTATTTACAAATCCTACAAACCTTAGGGGGTATATACAAAAACCTTTTTTTATTGTTAGTGAGCACAGGACCTACTTTTAAAAACTACAATATGGTACTCATCTTTAGAAATTAGAACATGAGCCACATTCATAGGATTCACAATATGAGCCGCCTACATTCATAGCATTATAATGTGGCTCCACCTTTTTACGATTGTGACCATATAACCCACCTTTAAGAATTATAAAGTTGGTTTACCTATTTTGTTCTTTAGAAATTACAACGTGATGCCCACTTTTAGAAATTAAAAAATGGGGTCTTATAATGTAGTCCTACCATTATTAAAATTATAATATGGGCCTACCATTTTTTATTGTGACCACTTTTAGAAATTATAAAGTAGGGTTTGTTAGGAATTTTGTGTATTGCAATTTGATGGATGCATATCATTTTAATCATCATTTGATTTCTCACACTTGCATTATTTTAGAAAACATTGAAATCTTATTTTATCCATGCATTGTTTTTAAATATGGTAAAACTCATGTTTTATGCATGAATTGGTTTTAATTTTGGATGCAATTGATTTTGTAAAAGGAATTTCAAAATTCAAGCTTAGCCTAAGTTTTAAAGTTTCAAATGATTTGTGGCTTTTTATGATTCATGATTTTAAAAATACTTAGATTGATTTAAATCATGTTTCAAGCTTGATTTAATGGCCCCATCAAGTCCCACATCAAAAATCTTTGAAAATTGCAAAAGTATGCAAAATGGGAAAAGTGACCCAGGGCCCAGTGTACTCGGTCGACCGAGTACACATCCCGGTCGACCGCGTACACTGCGGGTCGACTGGGCAGAGAGCCGTTTGGCTCTCCAACGGTCATTTTTCTGACCGTTAAGGGTCGGTCGACCGGGCCTGTCATGGGGTCGACCGGGGACACGCAGAAACTCTGTTTTCTGTGTATAAAAAGGCTTCATTCCCTTTGGAAAAGGGGTGGAACTTTTGAGCAAACTTGGAGCCTTCTTGGAGGTGTTTGAAGAAAAGATAAAGGGGATGAACCAAGGGGATTAAGAAGGTCATTAAGGAAGCTCAAGCTTGGATCATGAAGTTAAATCTCCAAGTAAGCTTTGCTTAATTTAATCATATGTTTCATGCTTGGTTTTAAATCTTTGGTAAATGTTTTTAGCATGATAACTATGATGAAATGAATTCATTACTTCCATTCAATCTTTGATATTAAGTTGTAATGAATTCTTTTCTTTGATTCAAACTTAGTTTAGTTTTAAACTTTGTTAAACATGTTATGTTTAAAACTTTGATTTCTTTATAACATGTTTCATTAACTTGTTTGAATCATCTTTGTTGTTTTCATTCATTTGAATCTTAAGTCAAACCTTTGTTTTTGAAAACAACATAGCATAGCACATGCATCACTTGATTAGGCTTAAACTTTCAACTTGTGATCTTTTGATTTTCACATCATTAACAAGTTTGTAGTTGTTCAAGTGATTTGCATATAACTTCAATCAAATCTTTGTGTGCCTTAACTTTCAAATGCTTCTAGCATACATTGATTAAGCCTTCTTTTTAAACTTGATTGAAGTTTTCCACACACACATATCACAAGCATTCATCTTTGCATTTCATTGTGTTGTGTGAGTTAGATTCTCATTTTCTTATCCGCCTACTTAGAGGCAATTTTTATTGAGCTTAAATTGTAATCTCTTAGAGTGTTTTGTGAAAACACTTTCTTTGAGAGAAGTCATTTGATTGTAAGGTTATTGCTTAGCCATATAAAAGCATAGTGTAAGGGTTGTTGTTTAGCCTAGAAAAACATCATTGTAAGGTTATTGCTTATCCTTGGAAAGCATATTGTAGAGGTTATTGCTTAGCCTTTTGAAAAGCATAATAGTGGAAATCCGGTGGGGTGTTGGATACACAAGCCGGTAGTGGATGTAGGCATTGAGGCCGAACCACTATAAATCTTGTGTTGTGGTGATTGCAATGTGGTGATTGTTTATTTAAGCTTCCGCATATTGTTTGTTTAATCATCACATGTGACTAGTTAATGTTAAAGAATTTAAAATTGGTCATTATTAGTCATAAAGTGTAGCTCACCCTATTCACCCCCCCTCTAGGGTTAGGATCCCAAGGACTTTCAATTGGTATCAGAGCCTCGTGCTCTATATTAGGATCAAGTGTTTGGAACTCTTGATTAGGTGTAAAAACCTAGAGTTAAAACCCTAGTGTTGTACCTCCATGAAAATCATAAGAATGGATTCCACTAGTTTAGACTTTGTAGATTCTTTGGTAGATTGTTCTAGACCCCTCATTCTTCCTTCTATTGGAGATTCAAACAATGAATTTAAAGAATCTCAATTTGAATTAAAAGAGGAAGAAAATGATAATGACATTGAACAAGCTTATGAGGATTTGTGCACATTATCCTTAGAGCTTTCTAAGAAGAATAAAAGATTAAAAGAAGAATCTAAAAGACTAAACAAAGAATTAGTCTCTTCAAAAGATGAACTTAGAGAGAAAGATGAAGTAATAAATTGTGTAGAATCTAAGTTCATGATCTCTTTGCATAACCTATATAATGCTCAAGATGAATTAAAAGATTTAAAGATAGGTTATGACAATCTTAATAAGGAAAATTCTAAATTAAGAGATCAAAGGCAAGATAAAGACATTAACAATCTTGAATCCAAGTTAACTATCTCTAAAGAAAATTTATCCAATGCTCAAAATGAACTAAATGAGATTAAGATAAATTGTAATGAGCTTAAAAATGAAAATTTAAATCTAAGAGATACTTTAAAAAGACAAGATGAAAACATTGTCCATTTAAAATCCAAGTTGACTATTTCCAATGAAAACTTGTCTAATGCTCAAAGTAATTTAAAAACTCTAGAACTTGGATCTAATGTTGTTAATGAACTTGAAATGAAGTTAAAACTTGCCAATGAAGAGCTAATCAAATTTAAGGGAATTGAACAAGAACTAACTAAAGTTAAAAATGAGAATTCAACCCTTAAAACCAAAGTCACTCAACTTGAAACATACAAACAAAAGTATGAGTGCAAATTTACCCAAAGTGAAGAAAGATTGGAAAAGTTATTTAAATTGGGTAAATCAAAAGGAGATAGGACGGGTCTTGGATTTGATAGGAATACCTCATATGACCCTAAATTCACCAACACTTTTGTGAAAGGTGAGTCCTCATTCTCTAGCACTCACACTTCTTTGCCCATGTCTAAATGTAATTATTGTGGCATTGAAGGACATTTTAGGTTTGAGTGCAAACAAAGAAGAAGCAATGTGTCTAAATCCATATTTGAACCAAAGAAAGGTAAATCAAATTCTATGATGGATAAGACACCAAAAACCAAGGAGAACTCCATGAAGCTTAAACAAGTAAAATCAATTAAGAAGGAGTCTCCTAAAATAGATTCTAAAAAGATTAAACAAGTTGAATCAAGTTTAAAAGAATCTATAAATAAAAAGCTTCTCAACCTACCTCCCATATCTCAAATGAAAGAACTTTTGAATAAAGTTGCAAAGTTAAATGTAAAATTCAAAAGTCAATTAAAGGGAGGAGATAAGAAGAAAAGAAAAATGGTTCAAAACCCAAAGAAGCAAACTCACCAAAAGACTAATCACCAATCTAAGCTAAACTTAGTTAAATCTATATCTCATGGTGATAAGTCTAAGTTAATAATTTATCAAGTTAAATCTCCTAGAGTTGGTGAGAAGTTTAAGTTAGACCTCAAAGTTCATCCATCCCAAGACCTTAGGTGGATTCCCAAAGTTAGACAAATAGACAAACCTTAGGGCCTTGGACCTCATTGACCAACCTAACCTTAATAGTTAAATCTTTTTGTTGGTCATGATTGCATTTGCATTTTATGTTCTTTCTTAGTTACATTTTTTAAAATGCATTTGTTTCTTTATGATCATTTGATTTTGTCTTCATGTACTTCCCTAAGTCACATATCATGGTTTTCAAAATCATTTGATTGTATTTCTCACATGTTAGATTTGCTTTTTATAGTCACATCTTGTTCGCATTTCTACATGTTCAATTGATTATGGGTTCAAAGCTTTCATAGCTAGATCTTTCATAATCGATTGATGTTGCAATATCATTTGTTTGTATGTCTTAGTTAGATTATTTTGAAAAACAAATGACTTAAATCAATTTAATTTTTCCATGAATTTTTAAGTTATACTTTCACATGGAAAATTACTTTGAAAAGATCAACTTGTATGTTTTCCAATTAAGTTATATCTTTTAAAATGCAAGTTGAATGGTTTTTAAATCAAATTGTATGATTCTTGGTAGTGATATTGCTTAGAATACAATTTGATGTTTGATAAGGTGCTTTCTTTATTTTCATATACATTATGCCCATTGTTAGATTTTGTTTATGATTTGAAGATTGCATGAATGGAAATGCTTTAAAACTTTTTGTTGTATTCATCAAAGCATGTTCCATGTTTTCATTTCCTTATGCTTTTGCTTATGTCATCCTTTAATGGAAATGAATGTTGTGATAGACTATTTGCATGTTTGCTCTTTTAGTTACATTCTTTATGCAAATGTTTTATTTGTTCCATGTATGGTTGTGTTCTTTAATTTTTTTTTAACCATACTAGAACCCAAATCCATCCTTTATGCTTTCTAGTCATTTTTGTGAAATGGATGGTTATGATGTTTGATTCATGTGTATTTGTCATACTTATACATGTTTCAACCTCATAGTAGTGTTTGATCATATGAACCTCTTTGAAATTCATTTCTTGAATTACATAGTTATATCTCTTGAATGATGGATTTCTTAGATGTTGTATTCATATGATTGACACTTTGGAAATTGCATATTCTTATAAGTCATATATTTTCAAAATGCAATTTCTCATGTTCATCACTATGCTCAATAGTTATATCATTAAAGTGATGAATATTCATTTATGTTGCTTGTTGGAATTTTGTGTTTGTCACATGCTTGCTCTTAAACATGTTCCATATTCAATTGGTAATCAAATGATATCATTTTCAATTAGTATAACTTCCAATTGATGTTATATATTTGTGATAAACCTTGTGCACATTGGATTAAACTTGATAGTAATATGTCTTTGTTCCATGTCACATTCCATTAGCTTCATAAATGGTCATGTTTGCCACCTCTCTTGCTTATTTGGTTAAATCTCGTGACCACCATGTTTATGTGTTAATAATCTTGGTTGGTTAATGATTGAGGTAGGCATCATGGTTTGAATTTCATTTCACTCATCTTACACTTGATAGTCATATTTTATGATTGAGTGAAATGATTTCAAAATTTACATAGCATATGATTTTTATAGTTATATTATTTGATGCTATGTTTAGTAAACCCCTTATCATCATGGATAGCTCTAACTTGGATTAATCCTTCTAGTTACATTCCTTAAGTCCATTTTAGAGTGATTGAGCTAATAAGTCATACTCTTAAATCTCAATTGATATGGTTCCTATTTCAATTGGTATCCATGATAGATTAACCTTTTGACCTTGCTCTTCAACTTTCCTTAAGCTTATAGGTCAATTGGTTTCTCTCCAATTTGGTAATTTGATCATTGAGCCTTATAGTTAATCATTATCAATTGGTATCTAATCCTTCCCTTGAAGTTATCCCTCAATTGGTTAAACCATCTTCTTCTTGCATCTAATAGTTATATTCTTGTCAAAAGTATGACAAAAGAAGATTATGGATTGAGGGGGAGTAAACCTTCTAAGGAAGCATTAGAGATGATCAAATTCACCATTGCTATTCCCTTATAACTTACTCACATGCATAATAGCCTATTAAGTATTTCATTTTCGATTTCATTTGTTAACAGGTGCTACTAAAGGTATTTTCCTTGTTTCTTGTGTGTAGGTACCTTTCTTCAATTGCTACCTTTGCAATTTAATGGCAAAGGGGGAGAAAGGATTAAGGGGGAGAAAATGCTCTAGCTACCCAAAAAGGGAGAAAGATCAAAGGGGGAGAGAGCATTCAATGGCAAAGGGAGAGAAAGACCAAGGAGAGAGAGTGCTTGGTCTAAGGGGGAGAGAAGATAAAAGAAAGAAAGCTTGGAGCTAAGGACAAGAAGAATGAAGATCAAAAGAGCTAAAGCCCAAGCTAAGTGAAGGAGCATCCGAAGATTTCAAGCAGTGTCAAGCCAAGGAGCTGAAGACTTAGTGTGAGGTTTAGTGTTAAGTTTAGGTTTGCCATCAAATTGCAAAGGGGGAGATTGTTAGGAATTTGTGTATTGCAATTTGATGGATGCATATCATTTTAATCATCATTTGATTTCTCACACTTGCATTATTTTAGAAAACATTGAAATCTTATTTTATCCATGCATTGTTTTTAAATATGGTAAAACTCATGTTTTATGCATGAATTGGTTTTAATTTTGGATGCAATTGATTTTGTAAAAGGAATTTCAAAATTCAAGCTTAGCCTAAGTTTTAAAGTTTCAAATGATTTGTGGCTTTTTATGATTCATGATTTTAAAAATACTTAGATTGATTTAAATCATGTTTCAAGCTTGATTTAATGGCCCCATCAAGTCCCACATCAAAAATCTTTGAAAATTGCAAAAGTATGCAAAATGGGAAAAGTGACCCAGGGCCCAGTGTACTCGGTCGACCGAGTACACATCCCGGTCGACCGCGTACACTGCGGGTCGACTGGGCAGAGAGCCGTTTGGCTCTCCAACGGTCATTTTTCTGACCGTTAAGGGTCGGTCGACCGGGCCTGTCATGGGGTCGACCGGGGACACGCAGAAACTCTGTTTTCTGTGTATAAAAAGGCTTCATTCCCTTTGGAAAAGGGGTGGAACTTTTGAGCAAACTTGGAGCCTTCTTGGAGGTGTTTGAAGACAAGATAAAGGGGATGAACCAAGGGGATTAAGAAGGTCATTAAGGAAGCTCAAGCTTGGATCATGAAGTTAAATCTCCAAGTAAGCTTTGCTTAATTTAATCATATGTTTCATGCTTGGTTTTAAATCTTTGGTAAATGTTTTTAGCATGATAACTATGATGAAATGAATTCATTACTTCCATTCAATCTTTGATATTAAGTTGTAATGAATTCTTTTCTTTGATTCAAACTTAGTTTAGTTTTAAACTTTGTTAAACATGTTATGTTTAAAACTTTGATTTCTTTATAACATGTTTCATTAACTTGTTTGAATCATCTTTGTTGTTTTCATTCATTTGAATCTTAAGTCAAACCTTTGTTTTTGAAAACAACATAGCATAGCACATGCATCACTTGATTAGGCTTAAACTTTCAACTTGTGATCTTTTGATTTTCACATCATTAACAAGTTTGTAGTTGTTCAAGTGATTTGCATATAACTTCAATCAAATCTTTGTGTGCCTTAACTTTCAAATGCTTCTAGCATACATTGATTAAGCCTTCTTTTTAAACTTGATTGAAGTTTTCCACACACACATATCACAAGCATTCATCTTTGCATTTCATTGTGTTGTGTGAGTTAGATTCTCATTTTCTTATCCGCCTACTTAGAGGCAATTTTTATTGAGCTTAAATTGTAATCTCTTAGAGTGTTTTGTGAAAACACTTTCTTTGAGAGAAGTCATTTGATTGTAAGGTTATTGCTTAGCCATATAAAAGCATAGTGTAAGGGTTGTTGTTTAGCCTAGAAAAACATCATTGTAAGGTTATTGCTTATCCTTGGAAAGCATATTGTAGAGGTTATTGCTTAGCCTTTTGAAAAGCATAATAGTGGAAATCCGGTGGGGTGTTGGATACACAAGCCGGTAGTGGATGTAGGCATTGAGGCCGAACCACTATAAATCTTGTGTTGTGGTGATTGCAATGTGGTGATTGTTTATTTAAGCTTCCGCATATTGTTTGTTTAATCATCACATGTGACTAGTTAATGTTAAAGAATTTAAAATTGGTCATTATTAGTCATAAAGTGTAGCTCACCCTATTCACCCCCCCTCTAGGGTTAGGATCCCAAGGACTTTCAGGGTTACCTTCTTTGAAATTGCAAACATTATCAAGCTTTGATATAAGTGCGAGGACTTGGAGTCTTTAAATGACCTTCTTTAAAAATCAAGATATAAATAGGAAACAACCGTGCCAGCATGTTGTTTCTTAAAAAGTAAAAATTTATTGTTCCAACTTTCTTAGGCCAACTGACTAGTTAAGATTTTGAGATTCCTTCCACTGAGAAGGAAACAAAATCTTGCTTTACACTTACCAAATATATTTTGGTAGCCACATCTCATGGGAACATGAAAATATCCAAATGGCACAATGCAAATGCATAGCGTGTTTTTTTACATTAAAATACATGGGAATTGAGTTGCTCTAATTTTCCTTACTTTTTTGTTTTCTTCCTTAGAAGTAAGTATGGTTTGATTGTATTTTCTAAAAAAAGTTATTTGATGCTTGTTTTAAGCAATTCACCCTTGACCCTCACTTTTAACCACTTGTATGGAATCAACCGCATATTATAAGTCCTATGTAATCTAACTTAGACAAACAGGCCCTAAGGAGCAAGTGGGTAGGCCCATACATGTATGGCTTGCTACTTATATGGTTGTGGGGACCACCCCAATGTAAATCCATGTGTTATTGGAGGGGTCAAAGGTAGACTTGTCAATTGAGCCCATTGAAATGGGTCCTCGGCCCGGCCCAAGCCAGAGAATATAGGGCTTTTTAAAAAAATTGAGCCCAGCGAGCTGAGCTTGGACAAATTTTTAAAGCCCGACCAAAATGGAACTAGTAATGGGCTGAACATGCTCGGCCGGTGCAGGCCCGACCCACCCGCAAGGTATTTTTAACAATCATGCACTTATCTATTAAAGGCAAGAATAGTAACAGAAGTAAAACGCATGGATTTCAGTACTTCAGCAAGAATAAGAAAAAAGAAGAGAGAGAGAGAGAGAGTTGGTATATGTTTCACGTTATGTTAGGGTTAGATAAAGTGTTGCATTGTAGTTATTAGCTGGGTTGGTATAAAGTGTTGCCCTATGATGAGGCTAGCTAGTCAAGGTTTGGTGATGATTTAATAGAATAAAAAACTGTAATAGTTGTTTATTGTCTGTTGAACGGTAATTCTTTTAGGCAATTGAGCATGAGTATAACTATATGAACATCGTCCGTACTTTTTTTGCAAAATCTTTGTTGAAGGGCCATCTTTTGATGAGCTTAACCTTTTCTGTCAAACATATTTCATTTGAAGTCCCAGGCCCGAAAAAAAGGATGAGGGTTTAAAGTTCGATTCACACTGGGTGTCTGGTGGCAGTATAGTAATAATTAGAGAATGTTTAGCTTATAATCAAAATCGTGCTGAGCCTCAGTCTGGACCCGAACGAGATGGGATTTGACGTAAGCCCGTTTAATTTAGGGTCGGGATTGGACAACTCCCGATAGGCCCACCCAATACTTAGAACGGAATTGGACAACCCAAACCCAAGTCCGTCCCGTCCCGTTCCAATGACATGCCTAGGCTGACGTCCAACCTCAACCATTCTAGATTATGTGCAAGCAAAGTAAGGAAACTCTTGAGTTTCTTTCTTCTTGACATTGAACTCAGTTTGTAATTGAAAACCATTTTTTCCCCTCTTTGAATTGAGGGAGTCTTGAACTTACTTGAACTGTCTTAAGCCTTTCTCAAAGCTTAAGACCCATTTTTTTTAAAGGATAAGATTTTTTTTTTTTTTTGTTTAAAGGGTAATTGTATTAATGAGAGAGAAGAAAGAATACAGAGGCCAAGAAAGCCTCAAAGAAAGGGAAAATACAAGAGAAGAAAAACCAAAAGACCCTGAGAAGATACAAAAGTCAGGGAGTAATCAATTGTAATTGAGATTTACAGGAATATTCAAAAGTCTGAAGAGGGAGGTAAGTTGGTGGCTGGCAAAAGGTTTTGAGATCCTTTTCAGAGAGATACCCAGATCATCATGCAGATTAAGTAAAATCTGATTAAGGGAAGGATGATGGTCATCAAAAAGAGCTGCATTTCTTGCCTTCCATATGGTATGAAGAACTGAGAGAAAGACTGCTGCCATGAAGAGCCTCCCAGCTGAGTCATTACCTGTCGACAGAGCAAGCCAAATAGAAGAGGCAGAGCATGAGGTCGGGTGCAAAGCATTTGAGGAAAGCAGCAGCCATTGCCAGAGAGAAAGAGCAAAAGGGCAGGAGAAGAAAAAGGTGGCTGGTTGAGTCTTCTCCGCTGAGACAGAGACTGCACCTCGAAGCTAAGGAGAAGCCAATTTGCTGCAGACGCGAATCAGAGGGTGTTCTGTTTAGCATTAGTCTCCATCCAAAACAGCTGACTCTGGGAAGGGAGATACCGTTCCAAATGAGAGAAGGCCAATTGAGGATGATGCCTCTCTGTCTGATTACATTCCAGGCTGATTTCAGGGAAAGCTGGCCATCAGCAGACTCTCTCCAGTAGAGATTGTCTCTAGTAGCGTGGTTGGGAGAGAGGTAAGAAGTGGCATTATCGAGCAGGTCTTGAACAGGAGTTGGCAGATTCAGGGGGATATGCCAAGAGCCAGAGTGGAAGAGAGAGGCCAGCCTATGGTCCGGAGGAAAGTGCAGATTGGGGAAGACTGCAGAGAGAGGTCTGTCTCCACACCATGTATCATGCCAGAGGTTGATGTCTTTGCCATTGCCAAAGGCCCAGGCACTGCCCTGGTGAAGAAGATGAGCAAGACGACGAACTTTTTTCCAAATGCAAGAGCCATAGATGGTATTTGCAGGGTCCCAGATGCTGCTGAGCTTGAAGTAACGATTCCTGAACCAAGCAGACCAGATGTGTTCATGGTGAAAGCCTGCCAGCCCAACTTGATGAAAGCTGCATTTTTGACTTCGCTGATCCTTCTGATGCCGAGGCCTCCTTCTGACTTTGGGAGGGTCACTTGGGACCAATTGACGTGGTTGAACTTAGAGGAGGGAGCACTGCCAGACCATAGGAACCTTCTCATCAATCTTTCAATGGCTTTACATATAGAGACAGGGAGAGGAAGTATGGAGGCTGTGTGTAATGGGATGCAGGAGAGTACGTGCTTAATGAGGATCAGTCTACCTGCAAAAGAGAGAAATTTTGCTTTCCAAGCTGACAGCCTTGCTAGAATGGAATCCAGCAGAGGGAGGAAGTGAGCTTGCTTCGGAGTGCCGAAAAACTATAGGAAATCCCAAATACTTTAGCTGAGCCTGGCACTGCTGCAGACCAAGGATAGAGCAGATTCTGGACTTCCTACGAGTCCCACATTTGCCAATGAAAAGCTGACTCTTGCGAAGATTGATTTGCTGGCCAGAGGAGGATTGGTACAGCTCCAGCAGGTCTTGAATAGCTAGGACTCCTGAGGTGGTGCCTTTCATGAAGATGATAATGTCATCCGCATAGAGGAGGTGGCAAGGGGTGGAGGGAACTGAGGATAGGGGAAGGATGGTCCTTTTGAGATTGAAGGTTGTGGAGATGAAGGCTGAGAATTTCCTCTGCAAGGATAAACAGGTAAGGTGATAGTGGGTCGCCTTGTCGAAGACCACAGTGGGAGCTGAAAAAAACCATGAGGGGTTCGGTTGATCAAAACAGAGCATCTGGTTGTGCAAATACATTCTCGCATGAGGGAGATCCAGTCTTCAGAGAAGTTGAAAAACCTGAGGGCAGAGAAAAGGAATTGCCAATTGAGCTTATCAAAAGCTTTGGAAATGTCTAGCTTGAGGCAAAGGGAGCCTTTACTGAGCTTGGAGTTGAGCTTTCTGGAATAGCTCGAAGGTCAAGGCTGCATGGTGATGGATTGATCTGCCTTGGATGAAAGCTGCTTGATAGGAGGATATCAATTTTGGTAGGAGCTTGGTTAGTCTGGAAGATAGGATTTTGGATATGAGTTGTAGGAGAAGTTCAGCATGCTAATAGGTCTGTAATCAGCAAAGGTGGCAGGGGAGTTTGGTTTTGGGGATGAGAGCAAGGAAGAAGTATTAGAGGCTTTGAGGATTCTCTTGGATTGAAAGAAGTGCTGCACTGCTGAGGTTACTGAAGGTCCTATAATGCCCCAAGCTGCTGTGAAGAAAGCGCCATTGAAGCCATCTGGGCCTGGAGAACTGTTTCTTTTGAGGGCAAAGACTGCCTCTTTGATCTCGGAGTCAGCAGGGATAGAAACAAGGGTAGTGTTTACCAGGTCTGTTACCTTGGGGCTATCAGACTGAAAGAGAATTTGGTGAAGCTGGCCATCATGAGGTTTGTAGAGGTTGGAGAAGAAGTCTACAGCTTGAGCTTGGATGATGGAGGGATCATCAGTTTGATTGCCATTGACAGTGATATGGTTGATTCTATTGGAAAGAACTCCTGGCTTTTGCAGATTGGTGGAAGAAACTTAGTGTTCAAGTCTCCCTCCTTGAGCCAAGAGTTCCTAGGATCTCTGTTTCCAGTGAATTTCTTGGGCTTTTAGAGCTTCATGGAGACTAAGCTTGCTGC